>LPNX010124878.1:154352-191612 GCA_001517045.1 Pseudotsuga menziesii | reverse complement strand
TCGATTTTCATGCTTTCAATTTTGCTAATATATCATGTTATGTAATTGGCAATCGACATTGTTGCTTATATGATTTGTAATTGATTACTGTATGGGCCTGGTTAGTGTTTATCTTATTTAAATATTACCTATGTGTATCCATGCGGTAATTCTATTAGCATTTATTGATCTCATGGTTTATTTCTCTCACTGCTCCTGATCAGGATATTAGGATTATATATGGTTTATTTTCTGCTGATTATTTTACTTGAAAACCTATTCGTATCAGGTTATTTCTTAATGAGTTACATTCAGCTTATCCTTTTTGTAAATGATTGTACAAGATGTATATATAGCAGGTTTGTGTAAAATATTAACTAGGTTTATATTTTATCTTTTTAGCTTTTGTATCTTGTATTTATTATTCATTGATTTAAGTTGATTAAATCTGATAATCTAACATCCTGTAGCATATAACCTGAATTAACTTTTGTAATTAATAAATATAGGTTTCGCTGACAATCAGTAGCATTAGTTTTAACCATTAGACTGTTAGTGTTTCGGGCCAACAGAGCCTTTAAACCTGTCGGGGACGGCTACCCCAAACAGCTTGGATCCTGCCCTAAGGATCCCGGTCTGGGTCGTATCCCTCGTTGCGGGCTTTGTCAAATACGCCCGTCAACAGATCTACAGTAAAATCTAAGTCATCCAAAAAAACAATTGATAGTATTTTCCAATTTTTCATGGCCAGAAGTAAAAATGCACACCAATTCCAATCGAAGTACATTGTAGGCATGAAATTTGGAAGTTTGCATACAAAAACCTAAGACTAGTATAGTTTCAATTTCAGACATAAATTAAACTTCTATTGTGAAATAAGAATGCATCCAACATTTGAAATATGAACAGAACAACTGTAAATGTTGGTTTCTTGTTTATGGGCATCATAGTTTGGAAACCAATATCATGGTTCTACAAGTATGTAGCATCTGTATATTTTTTATTATAATATAAATCATCATTGTTCCTTACAGAAATTAATAAATGAGAACATAACATATATAATACATTCCGAGGAAAAAAACAGAGATAATGCAAAAATTTAACCAAATCGATACTCAAGAAAGTTTTAAAAGGGGACCAAGAGCATTTTTATTATATTATGCTTTCATTACAGAGCATAGGGATAGTTTACAGTTGAATTAGAAACATCAAACAACTCCTTCAATAATAAATGTCCCTACTACCTATTAAATTCTATTTATAGACCTCAAGGGTCAGATTGACCATGTTACAACTAGATTTCATTTGGGTGAAACTAAAAAAGTCAATTCACCTATGAGCCAACCCATCCTCTGTTGTACTTTACTGGATTCAAACGAAGATACCAACTACTGTGGAACAAGGCTAACAAGACAATGCAACACAGGGGGGGAAACAGGGCTGAAGTGGACATATTTCAACACTAACGGTAGAAAGGGTACTAGAAGAGGAAGTTGCATTCCAGTTATCTAGATGGGAGATGCGAGTAGAGAAGAATTATAAAAGAGATGCACAGTAAGTGAGAGGTATCGTAAGGAGAAAAGGGAAATACCAATGAAAGAAGAAAATGGTAAGGAAGAGAGAAATGTTGAGACAGAAATGGCTCAGTGAAAAACAAGATGCAATACCCATCTGGTGTGGAGAAATTAAAAGCTGGAATTGAAGAAATCAATGTTGTTATGCCACCAAGAGGGAATGATTAGGTTGTTGAAGAGGGATGGGGTGTTGAGTGCAGGAATACTTCACTAAGTGATGGGAAAGGAATGTCAAACGAACATAAAAACAATAAGATGGAATGGAACTGCCAATGAAAGCCATCGAACATGGATGAGACTATCTCAATTCTTTCCAATTCTACCCATTTCGCTGAGAATATCAGTGAACTCAAATTTGAGCACATCTATGTCCATATTGGACAAAAATTAACGAACATATAGAATGGAGTCAATACATAGCCTACTGATAACAATGGCCCCTATTTATAAATCTTACATAAGAAGCAGCATGATTAGTAATTGATCGCAGCTGCTAGGAAGGAATCCACGGGGTCAGGCCAAATCTGGATATGTGTACTGTGTCGGCCCTTCAAATAATTAAAAGCTGGTAAAAATGGTTAATCACAAGGAAATGTTTAGTTCACATCTGGGTGATGCAATCATTCTCAATGCCATCAAAATCCAACTCGATTCAGGTTCATCGAATCATAGAATTTGATGGTTTGTTAAGTGACATATTTGACACTAAGTTGAAAGTTCAGAATATGACAGGTGCAGAAAAGCGAAAAATGCCATTTACAGATTTATAATATTATATGACATATTTTACACTCAATTATTTCAGCACATGTATGACAAGTTGAGGTATGGGACAATGAAATCAGCCATGTGCGTGCATTTTACTGAAGCAAGTCAATTTTGGGTTTCTTTACTCAAATGCATGCCCAGCATGCAAAAATTGTTGTTTAGGGAAATTAGACCTGCAAAAACATGCAAAAAATTCCAAAACTGTGATTTAGGAAAATTAGACCAAGCCTATTAGAAGATCAAAAATTGTCTAAATATGGAATTATTGGTAAAATCTGCCTAACTAGCCTTAGGGAAATGTCTGCCACGGCTCATAGGATGACAATAGAAATATTAAGAGACTGTGGATCTCTAGAGTCTTGTATGGTGTGTCCAACCATATAATTATCCTAACCAAAAAATCTTTCAATAAGAAGATATCAATATTCAAAAAGTGCCTCTCATCCATATTTACACTGCTCCAAAAAAATGCGCGTCGAGGAGAGAGAAAGAAGCTACAGAAGATGAAAATGGTCTTTATGGATTCGCCTTGTTGGCCTCTACCCATTGGGAATCTCACTTTCCAAGTTTGAAGGAAAAATGAAATCACCTTGGTGACCTAGGGTTTGATGAGAACTGGTTGAGTGTTAGACAAAGAGTTTGAGAGACCACGTGGAAATGCTCGCAAGGGGGTGTTCCATTGATGATAAAAGTCATCCGATGATATGGTCCTATTTATTGATGAAATGGATATCTATCCAGGATCTTGGTTTTTCTTATGGTGACCAGATAAGGAAAATATCAACCTGGCAAAATAGAATAAAAATCTTATTTTGCATACTAAAGACAGAAAAAATGGCTATGTTGTAAAGGGGCTAAGTGATGCCCACATTAAAGTTGATGCCCGTACTGAGGATGATGCATGCATGGCATGGCATGTAATAGATGATGATGTGGCATGAATTCGAAATCATTGTTGCATTATGACATCATTCTGGAGAAATACGGCAAATTAGTGAAAATTATGAAATTGACTAAGTATGGGAATATTGGTCCAAGTAGCCTTAAGAGGATGCCTGCCACAAATGGTTTTTGAAGAAAATGCTTGCACCACATGGGGATATTTTAGGTTGTTTTTTTGTCTACTCAACCATGGTCCCAGTTTGTCCAAAGACATGATCCTGAAGAAGAATTTATGGACCTTCCAAAACTGTGGTTTAGGGAAATTAGACCAAGCCTAGGAGAAGATCAAAAATTGTCCAAGTATGGAATTGTTGGTAAAATATTCCTAAATGGACTTAAGGAAATACCCGCCACAGCTCATAGGAGGATGATAAAAATATTATGAGACTATGGGTCTCTAGAGTCTTGTATGGTGTATCCAACCATATAATTAGCCTGACCAAAGAGTCTTTCAGTAAGAAGATATCAATTTGCCAAAAGTGCTTCTTAGCCATATTTGCACTGCTCCAGAAAAATGCGCTCCAAAGAGAGAGAAAGAAGCTCCAGAAGATGAAAGTGGTCTTGATGGATTCACCTTGTTGGCCTCTACCCATTGGGAATATCACTTGCCAAGTTTGAAGGAAAAACAAAATCACCTTGGTGACCTAGGGTTTGAAGAGAAGTGGTTAAGTGTTAGACAAAGAGTTTGAGAGACCAGTTGGAAATGCTCGCAAGGAGGTGTTCCATTGATGATAAAAATTATCCGATGATATGGTCTTGTTCATTGTTTAAATGGATATCTATCCATGCTCTTGGTTTTTCTTATGGTGACCAGATAAGGAAAATATCAACCTAGCAAAATAGAATAAAAATCTGATTTTGCATACTAAAGACAGAAAAATGGCTAAGTGTTGTAAAGGGGCTAAATGATGCCCGCATTAAGGTTGATTCCCTCACTAAGGATGATTCCCACATGGAATGGCATGGCATAGATGATGATGTGGCATGAATTCGAAATCATTGTTGCATTATGACATCGTTCTGGATAAATACAACAAATTAGTGAAAATCAAGAAATTGGCTAAGTATGGGACTATCGGTCCAAGTAGCCTTAAGAGGATTCCCACCACAAATGGTTTGTTGAATAAAATGCTCACACCACATGGGGATATTGTAGGTTGTTGTTTTGTCTACTCAACTATGGTCTCAGTTTGTCCAAAGACATGACCCTGAAGAAGAATTTATGGACCTGCCAAAAATGTGGTTTAGGGAAATTAGAACAAGCCTAGGAGAAGATCAAAAATTGTCCAAGTATAGAATTATTGGTAAAATATGCCTCACTGGCCTTAGGGAAATACCCACCACAAGCTCAGAGGAGGACAATAAAAATATTATGAGACTGTGGATCTCTAGATTCTTGTATGTTGCATCTAACCATATAATTATCCTGACCAAAAAGTATTTCAGTAAGAAGATATCAATCTACAAAAAGTGTTTCTCAGCCATATTTGCACTGCTCCAGAAAAATGTCCACCGAGGAGAGAGAAAGAAGCTCTAGAAGATGAAAGTAGTCTTGGTGGATTCAACTTGTTGGACTCTACCCATTGGGAATATCACTTTCCAAGTTTGAAGGAAAAACAAAATCACCTTGGTGACCTAGGGTTTGAAGAGAACTGGTTAAGTGTTAGACAAAGAGTTTGAGAGACCACTTGGAAATGCTCGCAAGGGGGTGTTCCATTGATGATAAAAATAATTCGATGATATGGTCCTATTCATTGTTGAAATGGATATCTATCCATGCTCTAGGTTTTTCTTATCGTAACCAGATAAGGAAAATATCAACCTAGCAAAATAGAATAAAAATCTTATTTTGTATACTAAAGACAGAAAAAATGTCTAAGGGATGCCCGCACTAAGGATGATGCATGCATGGCATGGCATGGAATAGATGATGATGTGGCATGAATTCAAAATTATTGTTTCATTATGACATTGTTCTGGAGAAATACAACAAAATAGTGAAAATCAGGAAATTGGCTAAGTATGGGAATATTGGTCCAAGTAGCCTTAAGAGGATGCCCGCCACAAATGATTTGTTGAATAAAATGCCTGCACCACATGTGGATATTGTAGGCTGTTGTTTTGTCTCCTCAACCATGGTCTTAGTTTGTCCAAAGACATGACCCTGGAGAAGAGTTTATGGACTTGTCAAAACTGTGGTTTAGAGAAATTAGACCAAGCCTAGGAGAAGATCAAAAATTGTCCAAGTATGGAAGTGTTGGTAAATCTTCTGAAATAGCCTTAGGGAAATGCCCACCATAGCTCATAGGAGGACGATAAAAATATTATGAGACTATGGATCTCTAGAGTCTTGTATGGTGCATCCAACCATATAATTATCCTGACCAAAAAGTCTTCAGTAAGAAGATATCAATTTGCCAAAAGTGCTTCTTAGCCATATTTACACTGCTCCATAAAAATTCCCGCCGAGGAGAAAGAAAGAAGATCCAGAAGATGAAATTGGTATTGATGGATTCATCTTGTTGGCATCTACCATTGGGAATCTCACTTGCCAATTTTGAAGGAAAACAAAATCACCTCGGTGACCTAGGGTTTGAAGAGAACTAGTTAAGTGTTAGACATTAAAGAGTTTGAGAGACCACTTGGAAATGCTCGCAAGGGGGCGTTCCATTGATGATAAAAATCATCAAATGATATGGTCATGTTCATTGTTGAAATGGATATCTATCCATGCTCTTGGTTTTTCTTATGGTGACCAGATAAGGAAAATATCAAACTGGCAAAATAGAATAAAAATATGATTTTGCATACTAAAGATAGAAAAAATGGTTGTGTTGTAAAGGGGGCTAAGTAATGCCCGCATTAAGGTTGATTCCTGCACTAAGGATGATTCCCGCATGGCATGGCATGGAATAGATGACGATGTGGCATGAAGTCAAAATCAGTGTTGCATTATGACATCATTCTGGAGAAATACGGCAAATTAGTGAAAATCAGGAAATTGGCTAAGTATGGGAATATTGGTCGAAGTAGCCTTAATAGGATGCCTGCCACAAATGGTTTGTTGAAGAAAATGTTCGAACCACATGCGGATATTGTAGGCTGTTGTTTTTTCTACTCAACCATGGTCTCATTTTTTCCAAAGACAAGACCCTGAAGAATAATTTATGGACCTGCCAAAACTGTGGTTTAGGGAAATTAAACCAAGCCTAGGAGAAGATCAAAAATTGTCCAAGTATGGAATTATTGGTAAAATATTCCTAACTGGCCTTAGATAAATGCCTTCCATAGCTCATAGGATGATGATAAAAATATTATGAGAGTGTATATCTCTAGATTCTTGTATGGTGCATCCAACCATATAATTAGCCTGACCAAAAAGTATTTCCGGAAGAAGATATTAGTCTGCCAAAAGTGCCTCTCAGAGATATTTTCACTGCTCTAGATAAATTTCCCTCGAGGAGAGAGAAAGAAGCTCCGTAAGATTAAAGTGGTGTTTCTGGATTCACCTTGTTGAACTATACCCATTGGGAATATCACTTGCCAAATTTGAAGGAAAAATGAAATCACCTTGGTGACCTAGGGTTTGAAGAGAACTGCTCAAGTGTTGGACAAAATGTTTGAGAGACCACTTGGAAATGACCAAAAGGGGGTGTTCCTCTGATTATAAAATTCATCAGATGATATGGTCCTCCTCATTGTTGAAATGGATATCTATCCATGCTCTTGGTTTTTCTTATGGTGACCAGATAAGGAAAATATCAATCTGCCAAAATAGAAGAAAAATGTTATTTTGCATACTAAAGACAAAGAACAAATGGATAAGTGTTTTAAAGGGGACAAGTGATGCCTGCATTAAGGTTGATTCCTGCACTAAGAATGATGGTTTCCATGGCATGGCATGGCATGGCATAGATGATGATGTGAAATGAAGTTGAAATCATTGTTGCATTATGACATCGTTCTAGACAAATACGGCAAATTAGTTAAAATTAGGAAATTGGCTAAGTTTGGGAATATTGGTTCAAGTTTCCTTAAAAATGTGGTTTAGGGAAATTAGACCGAGCCTAGGAGAAGATAAAAAATTGTCCAAGTATGCAATTATTGGTAAAATCTGCATAACTGGCCTTAGGGAAATTCCTGCCACAGCTCATAGGATGATGATAAAAATATTCTGAGAGTGTGGATCTCTAGAGTATTGTCTGGTGCATCCAACCATATCTAGAAGGCTATAATAAGAGGTTCTTCAAACATTTTGAAGATTATATAAGCATCTTCACAATAACCCACATGATAGGAAATGTATATTATCATTTCAAACTTACAAATTTCATATATAATGAAAAAATTATTCGATAAGTTTGCCATTGATTTTATTTATCAACAAACTTCAATAAGTTTAATTGCTTCACAATCAGTGAGTTGATTATCTAGGTTCTCCTTCTCTTTTTCTATCTCAGCTAGTTCAGGACCCTGTATTAGCTGGGTGGAAATTATGAGAATCTTCATTTTCAATAACTGAATCTCTTTTTCTTTCTCATCCAGAAACCTTTGGATATAGCCAACTCCCTTATCAAATTGGCCTTTAGTAGCTAGCGGCTCAGTTTGTAGCTTCTTTATCTAAGTTTGGTGGGCCTTATTTTCCACCATTTATTTCCTCAATTGGTTCTCACTTTTACCTTTGAGGATCTGTAACTTGGATAATGCCAAAGTGATCTTCAGCAAGTGAGTAAACAAGATATGTCCTGTATGCTTGTGAATATGAATCATGTTAGGTATGTGGATATCCTCCAGGTTCATTTTTACTTTAGCAACTGTGTTCTTTCTTACCAAGGCCAAGTTCAAAGTGTTTTGGATATAATACCTGACTGAAACCAAAGAAACATCTTGATTAGAACTCATCCTTACTTCAGAATATAATTTTAGACTCCTTTGTGAAGTTATGTCTTTGATTCCTTTGTATTTAGCCACTAACTCTGCTTTGTTCTTCGAGTGGGAGGAGGAATCGATAGGAGTACTATCTACAAATGTATACTCTTTTACCTCAAATGGAGGGCCTGATATCATCATTTTCCTTTTACCTTTGTCTACAACTGTATCTAGGACAAGTTTTCCTTCAGTTTCAACCTTCTACCTTTTGGGAGTTTCAGCAGTGCCCTCCTCATTGATATCAATTGCCTTCGGAAAATATCTTTTATTCTTTCCTTCTAATTTACTAGGCAATGGATTAATTCTCTCGATTGCAAAAAATACCTTAAAAAAATTTGGGGGGGGGGGGGTTAGCAAAATAGACAGAAGACAACTTTCAGGGGGGTCTTTCAAAACCCCCCCCAAAATTCCTAAGAATTAGACATTTCAGGGGGGGTTTTAAGGACCACCCCCAAATACCTTAAAAACCTTTTTTTTTTTGGGGGGGGGGGGGGTTTGTCAAAACTGCCCCCAAAAGTATTGAGAATTGGACTTTGGGGGGGGGGGGGGGTGGTGTTGTCAAAACCGCCCCCAAAAGTATTGAGAATTGGACTTTGGGGGGGGGGGGGGGTGGTGTTGTCAAAACCGCCCCCAAAAGTATTGAGAATTGGACTTTGGGGGGGGGGGGGGGTGGTGTTGTCAAAACCGCCCCCAAAAGTATTGAGAATTGGACTTTGGGGGGGGGGGGGGGTGGTGTTGTCAAAACCGCCCCCAAAAGTATTGAGAATTGGACTTTTGGGGGTGGTTGTTCACAAACCTCCCCTACAAGTCCTGAGAATTGTGCTTTTGGGGGGGGTTGTTTAAAAACCTCCCCCAAAAGTCCAATTTTCGGGACTTTTGAGGGTGGTTTTCAATAACTGCCCCCAAAGGCCTAAAAAAACTTTTGGGAGTTGGGGGGTGGGGGGGGGGGGGGGGGGGGGTGGTTTAGCAAAATCGTCACAATCCAAAACTGCCCCCAAAAGGGTATTTTTTTGTAGTGCCTCTAGTGATCAGAAATTGAAAGTATTTCCTGCCACCTTGAAACATAATTCCTTATGATGGTTTATGAATTTGGGTGGTGAAACTATTGCAACATGGTATCATATCAAATGGATATTTATTACGGAGTACCAAGATGATTGCAGAATGAAGGATAAGAGAGAAGAACTATTTAAGATGGTGCATAAAGACGATGAAAGTTTGGAGGATTTTGTGGAAAGGCTTCTATCTAATGTGCAGAGATCAAGCCATACCACTATTGGAAGGGATTTCCTCAATATCATTTTTTTTGTGTGGAATAAGAGAAGCCTTTCCTGGACATGCTTAATCTATTAGGGAAGGGAGGCATCTCCAAAGAACCTTTGAGCATATTGTGTAATTATGTTGACGATACTCTAGAGGGTCTTCCCATGCCAATATAAGGGACCGAGACATCGTCTCATGAGCACAGAAGTTATCTAGTGGAGGGGATACACGGGTAGAGATAGGAAACCTTCTTGAGAATTTTAAAACTGACATGATGAGTTCAATTTCTTTGCAACTATATTTCATGAGAGAAAAACAGAAAGAAGTGGCTGAAGATCTGGTACTTGGGTTATTCTTCCCTAAGTGCAAGAAAAAGCACCTGCTAAGAGAGTACCCACTTGATAAGGTGCAGGTATGTGGTCTTTGTGAACTTGAACATGACATTAAGCATTTCCCTTCATTGCCAAAAGCCAAAGCAGTCTTTCAAGAATCCACTATAGACGCAGCGTAGGCCTGTTTCATCTCGCAGAAGAAGTTGTGGCAACCTCAGATTCCAGGTATAATCTATGAACCTACACCTTTCAATTCCTAGAATAATGTTAATAATCAATTTCTCCACAATAACCATATCCTAATACACAGTGGAGCCAACATTCACCACCTGCAATGCAATATCTAACCCCTTGGACTTGATGGGCACCGTATCAAAACCAACAAGCCCCTTTGTCTCCGGAATGGAGAAACCCTTATCTAGGGAACTAGTTTCTCCATAACCATGCACCCTATCCACAGTATCATCAGCCACAGTTGCAACTCCCCAATAATGCTACACCAATGGGTACACCACTCTGTCCTCCACTTCCTTCTCAACCTAACCCCGATCCTAATAATAAGACAATGCAACAATGCAAAATCTCTAGTTTGCCAACTTATTCCATTTCCGCTCTCTATTCCAATGATTTACATTTACGATCATGGAGAGTAGTGGAACTAATCGCCATTGAGGATGTTCCATCCTCTATGACCGAAGAAGGAATGAATCCATGATTTGAAAACTCATTCAGTTCAACAATCCCCATTATTGAGGATGTTAAAACACTAGCTGAAAACCCAATTGAAATACATGATGAAACATCTACTAAGGAACTTGCAGAGACACGTACAAAAGATTCAACCTATACTATTTTTGAGAGAACCACCGTATCCTGAATGATTAGCCTTGCAGAAGGAAGTGGAAAAACCTAGTTTCAATATTCTAGGAGAATTGAAAAAACTGTATTTAAAGATTCCACTATTACAATCCCTACATGATGTACCTATCTACGCCAACGCCATTAGAGATCTAGTTGTAAAAAACTAGGAAGAAAGCCTAAGGATCCTCCTACAGCGCATGTAGTGGGGAATTTATCTAAACTCGTGATGGGGAAGGCTCTGCTGGCTAAATACGATGACCAAGGTAACCCCAGTGTTACAGTATATATTGGGCACAATCATATCCCTAACGTTTTGGTTGATTTAGGTTCTTCAATAAACGTTATGACCATTGATACCATAAAGAAATTAGGACTCATTGATATCAAGACTACCCCAACCATATAGGAAATGGCTAACATTTCCACTATTAAACCAAAAGCAATCTTTGACGATATGGCAGTCTTTGTTGAATCATGGGATTACCCTACATACTTTGTTGTTTTACAACCTAATTCACAACTAGGGGGACACCCATTACTCTTAGGAAGACTGTGGCTAGCCATAGCAGATGCATACATTAGCTATAGATTAGGGTCTGTGGCGATTTCTGATGGAATTTCCTTAAAAACCTGACCTTATATCCTCCATCCAGACCTAGCTCAAATGTTGAAATTCCATTGTGGATGCATCTGGAGGAGGAGGAATATATTCAACCATTATTAACAATTGGTAGAGCCTTTACTTTCAAAATAGAAACTGGAGATGACACCATCTATAATTTTATTAGCGAGTCTACGTTTATCACTCGAAAAGCATATCAGATCCTGAAAAACAAATTAAAAGAACAAGAACAATAAAAACGTAGAATAAAACTTAGTCGGTAACATTGAAATAATCCCAATAATTGATAATTCAAAGAGTGTTCCAGTAGAAATCGAACCAGGGAAAACATTGAACATTAATCCTAATCTCAAAACTAATGAACTGGAATGTCTTGTTACACAACTGAAACAACATAAGGGGGCCTTCTCTCGGGAATATACAAACATGAGGGGTATCCCCTCAATACTGTGTACTCGCCATATTTATATCAAGAATGATTCAAATACCGTATGCCAACCTCAATGCAGAATGAACCCAAATTTTAGAGACATTATGAAGGAAGAAATCCATAAACTTTTAGAGGCAGGTTTTAACTATCCCATTTCAGACAGTGAGTGGGTTTCCCCACTAGTGATTGTACCCAACAAAAATGGGAAATGGTGTATTTGTGTAGATTATAGAGAACTAAGTAAATCAACACAAAAAGACCGCTTCCCTTTACCTTTTATTGATCAAGTTTTAGATACCCAGTCTCAAAACATGTTATTTTCTTTCCTAGATATTTTTAGTGGATATAACCATATCCATATTTCCCTTGAAGAACAAGAAAAAACCACCTTCACTTGTCCTTGGGGAACCTTTGCATATAGGGTGCTTCATTTTGGGTTGTGTAATGTGCCAGCTACACTGCAGTGAGCCATAATCGTGATTTTCTCTGAGATGGTAAGTGATTGCACAGAAGTTTTTATGGATGATTTCACTCCAAATGGTAACAGTTTTGATGAAGCTCTAAGGATTGGGAATCAATGTTTTTCCTGGAAAAGACATAATTTGATGGCAGTTGAATGTTTCTAGTAGTAGGGGAGCAGGTGCAACCAAGGTTTAGAGGAATAGGGCTTGAGACATTACCAAGACCCTAGGAATAGGTCGCTTTCTTCCTAAAAATGTACATTGCATGCAAAGGAAGATATAGAGTTGTCTACGTCATTTATGATTTTGTCCTACTTCCCCAATTATGCCATGGCATACTGTTAAACACACCATTTCATCTTTTATGCACTCTGCAAAATATGGCACACTATGTTAAGAGATATAGGCACCCACTGTCTTTTGTCACAAACCATGGGTTAATTAAACTGCTAGTGCAAATATATTTGGCACAACATAACCTAACATTGTAGAAATTTCTTGTTGGATTTGGGGTGCATTGGGAACCTGCAATAGGACATATTGGAGAAAGAGAGTTCGAATGGAGCTTGTCAGGTTCAGCTGGGGGGAGGGGTGAATATTTGGAAGAAGGTGGAGAATATCAAGAAGAATATTTAGGGGGGAGTTGCAACAGCAGTAAAATACCCCATAGAGGAAATGGTTGGAGCAATAGTGGTAATAGAGGAGGTTGTGCCATTAGCAGCTGCAACGGGAGCAACAAACCCCATATAGGAAATGGTTGGAGCAACGATGGTAATAGAATATACTGTGCCATTAACAGTTGTGGAAGCAATGACAATAGAAGATGGAGTTGTGAATGCGGTAGTAGAAGAAGACAAATTTCCAGATACGAGGTATTTTCGGGATATAAACCATCAAGTCCTTGATATTGAATCTTCCCCTCAGATAAGAGGAACTATAATTGAGAAAGAATAACCCTTGGCAGAAATAAGAGAAGTCTCTACCCTTCTTATTCTACATAGAAAGAAGAAAAGATCAATAATCAAAGGAAAATCATTTGGTCTTATAAAAAGAAGAAGGACCAGTGTTACAGAGAAATTCCTATGGCTTGGGGTACCACAACAGACAGCTTGACTCCAGAAATCAATCCTTTCCAATATGCAATAGAAATTAAATGTCTAACACTAAAGGATCAGACCTAGTACCTTATTCCATACGGTTGAAGTGGATCCCCGTTGAGCTTTCCAACTTTAGCTTGAATTGGTAGATTACTTCCTTAACAACAAGTAAACAATACAAGCATACTATATATATTGGTGTTAGATCTATTCTATCATATATAATCAACAATTTATAAGCTTTTGAAAACATCCCATGGATAAAATATTCATTCCAACACACATTATTGGACAGGAAAAGATATTTCTATTAATATAAAATTAGAGATTACAATGGATACAACCTCTATCGGCATGTTTGCGAATCAGAGAAACTGAATCCCCCACTTGGGCCTCCACCACCTCAATCCTCCATCTCTCAATAGCAAGCTCACAAGCAAAAGGAAAGCGTGGGAAGAACACAAAAGTGCTCCAAGGGACAAAGGGATGCAGACTCAAGCATAAGTTCTGGCAACAACGGACTATAGTTTATTTACTCTCAATTCTCTCATATGCCTTCAATGTACCATAGAGTTCCTTATATAGCTTTTCAAAGGGGTAATGAAAGGTCGAATCCGAGTGATCTCAAGGCATAGGGAAGGCCAGGAGTCAAGTGAGTCGGATCCATGTCAAGGAAAACGCCAAAAGGATTTGGATTATGCACACATCCCGATGTACGCGGTTTTAGGGGTCAAACCTGCGTATATATGTGATTAAGGGTTTAAAAGTCACGTATAGAAATTTTTACATGTTTTTAGGGATGGTCAAGGAAACATCAAAGGACAAAAAATGGTCCAATGGGGTCTAAGGAGTTTGCAGCGGGACAGGGGAAGGCCATCCAAAGTGTGATTCACCTGGAGTGGTAAAATCAGCAATAACAACCAGATCTTATTGGGCAGCGGAGTTGGAAAATGTTGAAATACCTATTTTAAGACATAGGTTACCTACTGAAACAAAAGAACCAGAGGGAAATAGACCTATGGAAGCCATCTATCCACAAAAACCTGCTGAATGACAAGCCCAGTTGGAGAATTTTTTGTATGAAAATGAGTTGTTAAAAGAAGATGTTCATGCACTTAGAGCGAAGTTACATAGATGAAAGGAATCTAGGAAAATCATGTTACGCGAGGATTAGAAACGTTAGCAGAAGTTGTTGACCAGTTGGGAAACCCACATTCCATTTCATAGAATGAGGAAATTTTATATCCTGCATGTGGGGAGTTGTTCGAATTTTTTGTATACAAGGTTGAGAAGACAGAAATAACATCCTAGAGATTGACACATTTATGCCGAGGGAGAGATAAGACACCAAATGTGGAATCAACAGAGGAAGTCGGGATGGAAGTGGATATGATTCCTGATCTGGAATTACAAGAAGATGAGGCAGTGCAGCCTCAACATTCAGGGAGTACTGAATTTATTCCTTTGGGAAGTAGTTCGAAGGACACTAATATGCTTTCGGATCAAGCACAGCAATCAGGTGACATAGAGATAGTTTAGGAAAAAAAACGACAACCCAAGAGGATGAAAACAGAGCAGGTTGTTGAAACATAAGAACCAACATCCTCAAAGTATGTTGTTGAAGCTATGACTCAGACTGGAGCTACTGAGGAAGAAGTACAGGAGTTGAATTCTGTTACACAAGAACCAGCATTCTTAAATCCATTTTTTGAAGCTACAATTCAAACTAAAGCTGCTAAGACCTATAAAGCAACAATTCAAATAGTAGCCATTGAAAATAATGAAGCTGCAAACATACGAAGCAACTATTCAAACTGAAGCAGCAGTAGCTACTAAAACCCAAGAGGTAGCAACACAGACAAAAACTACTGAAACACAAGAACCAACAGTACAAAAGGAAGGTACAGGGTCATTAAAATCAGTCACAGATGAAGACAAACAAGAATTGGAAAAATAACTGTCATTGTTGAAGCTCGAGGTGAGTAAATGGAAGTATCATGCAATTCAATATGATAAAGGAATCATTTCTCTGGATGAGCATAAAGGGGAAAATGGGCCAAAGAGATTTTCTTCCAAAAAATTCGTTGGGAGAAAATGCAGGGGGAATTGAAAGAGTTAAGAGAATTCAAGTCTATGCAGAAAGACAAGGAACAAATTTTTACCTTAACTCAGGATTTATTGAGCTGTAGAGCTCCATCTCCATACTATCCTATGTTTCTTTTTGAACATATGACTCTGTTCAAAATAAAGGCTTTAAAAGAAGGAAGACCTTGCAAATTGTGACACCTCCCCAATTCTTGGAGACATTCAGTGAGAGTAATTTTTTATGAGCAAAATCTATTATGTGAATTATACTTGCATGAGATGTCATGTTTGATGGAATTTCAGTCCAATCTAGTTCCTCATATCGGGGATATTAATTTGAGAGGATTTACCTATTTTGTCACTAATCATATGATTTGGTGGGGTTCCTCTCAAACCATTCATAGGAATGAGGACAATTCCACTTTATGGAATCATGGTGAAACTCGAGATCATGTATCTCTTATTGCTAGATATAATAAATATCTTTCATTCCCCGAGAAGGTGAATCAGTTGGATGCATTCCAACAGAAATTCGTCTCCACTTGTGTCAGTTTTATTTCTCGGTAGGAGGACTATGCCCTGAATGAAAGCAGTCATCAATGGGAGGTTTCTCCCATATCTTTAAGGGAAAAGGACCCATATTTCTTTGAAAAAATTAAGTATGCTTTGTTTAGAGTGCCAAGTTATGTCAAGTGCATGGAAACATGTGGTCTGATCTTGTTACATTTGAAATTCATATTTCCTCTTATCTAGTGACCAGACAGGAATTACAAGAGTACTTACAAGATGACAAAGAAGGAATAGAGGGACTGTTGGGCTAATTTGGTCATAAGAAAGGGAATTTTGCAGGAAGGGGAAAGACCAAAATATTCCTTCAACCTTACCAAATTTCACAGGAAAAGTCTTGAGTCTGACTCAGATTCATACTAGTTGGAGTTGTTGCATGAGGACATGCAATTGGATAGCTAGGGGGATATGTTGGGTGCTGAAATTACCCTTTTTCCCTTACCCTGTTTAGCCCTTTTTTTGTCTTCTAGCTTACAAATGAATCTTTATCCTTTCCAAGAAAACAAGCATGAATTCCTAATGTATAAATCATTATTACTTATTTCATTAATGCTTGATTTTATTCATAATTATGAACTTTATCTTTCACCTGCACTACTTTGTCATTGGTTCATAAGAAAGGCTTAGAATCTCTAGGTGTCCCAAGTGTAACAACTTTCTGCATTTGGAGATGGATAGTGCCTGGTGTTAGTTATTGTTTGATGATTTGGTCCAAGTTATTGATGTAGAGAATCTCAGATGTCCTTCCATGCATCTAACTGAAACTGCCCAAGTATCTCTCCTCATTAGTTGGAACACAGTTCAGCCTATGAAAAGTTCAAATTTAAATCTCATTCATTGTTGCAAACTAATATTATGCAATGTAATACTAGTTGTAACATTTCTTGTTTAATTCAGCGGCTTGAATATTGTAGATCTTCATGGCTACCCGATATTGATGTAATTGAACTATTTCATTTTCTGTAGAAGTATGGACAGGAAATTGGAGCCACGAGTTGGAATTTTGATAGAAATATAGCAAAGGAGACAATAACTGTATTTGGATCATTTTTAATAAAAGGAGCAACCATTATCAATATTGTTTTGTTGTAGATTTTGTTAAGCCTTCTATAGCATCTATGTTCGAAGGCCAAGGCCCGCCTTCTTACATAGTTCTGGTAGCAGTAGATGTTTTAGTTTAATTTATTTATGTTTAGTGTGGGATTTCAATGTGATACATTCATAGATAGCTGCAACAACATTCATTAGCCGATTGTATTATTATGTTTTTCTTTGGATTGTTGTGATAGTGTGGTGTGACAGTCGACTGTGTAGGATAATATTTTCCTTTATGAAAAAGTGTGTTAATTAGTATTTGTTGTTACAAACGTATTGGGCTCTTGTGTAGTATTAGTATCATTCATCTTTCTTAGAGTTATTTGAATTAAATAGATCATTGCTTTTATGAATTGCTTTTTTTTATTGATGGTTTGTGATTGTTCTGATTGGTAAAATAGAATTTAAGTTTCTACAAAATTAATTCTACGTTGATTCATTCTTAGATTATAAACCGCAAGATTATTGTAGAAATCAGAATTCCTTTATAGTTCCTAGATTAATGATTTAATTTGGTTTTCTACAGGAAGCTGCGTTGACTTAGCAGTGATTAGGATTGAATGATTTGTATTTTATTCACTAGCTACTGAAAATGTATATGCATATATTTTGCTAGTTACCTTTGAAATAAACAGACTTCCTTGGGTTGACAATTTGTATTGAGCGCTCTTCTTGTTACGATAATTAATGAGTATATAGAGTGACCAACACAACACAAGCAAAATCAGTCTTGGGATTTGTAACAATCTTGCTAGTAGGTGAAGCATGTTGGTTTTTTTTTCCAGGATTTAGCCACCGAATATGTATGAATAGAAGAAAGTATGATATTAGCAGGTGGTTTGGTAGAATTTCTTGAAGGGTCTAAGGTAGGACAAGGATCGTTTAGGATCAGATCGTACAGAGTGGTCGACTAGGAATAAACCAAGTCAAGGTATTGAGCATGACTTATGGCTTTCTATTCGGTAACATCACATCCCATGGAAACATCCCTGGAAATAGGTGGAAGTAATGACTTAGTGAACCAATCAGCAAGTAATTGGTCAGGAATGGGATCTTTAATCAACATGTGTCTTCATCTCTACTCATGTATATGGTAAAATATATGGGTGGAATTGGTTTGATGGAGCGAGGTCAAAAGATCCGTGCCCATTTTATACCTAATTGGTAATTGAAAATGCATAAAAAAATCCATTTCTAGAGTGTTTAAATCCCAAAAGGAATGATGATCCAATTCTATATGCCACTTAGCAACGGTCTCGATGAGATTTCTTTGAAAAATTATCAAACAGATGGAACCCTCCATTAGAGAGCTGGACGAACGAACACCACAAATGATAAGTCATTATGTGATTTTTGGGATCCTCACCAGTTTTGCCATAAAATTTCGGTATCCAAAGGTAATTTTACAGGAATAGATGGCCATGAAGGATCATGTTTAATATGATCATTAATCAATCATGACAAATCTAGCAGATCAATCGTAGCAAGAAATGGTAATTTTTGATTAGGCTGTGGGTACTGGTAATATTGGTAAGGCATCTAAGTACCATTAGGTTTGTAAGTGGATGGATAAACAAATGCTGATGATACTCCTATAACATGTTGGTTCGATAGTGGTTGGTTTCCAAATGATCCACCTGATGGCCACGTGGATGGTGTCCCTCCAGGTGATGGGCCTCTAGATGGTGGACCTCCAGGTGATGGACCTATGGTGGTCCTCTGGGTGGGCCCGCATATGGGGGACCTATAGGTAGTCCTATGGATGGCAGACCTGCAGGTGACCCACTAAATGAATTCGCAAATGACCTCCCATATGTGGGGACATTCCCGCAAATGGGATTCCCTGATGGGGTATTAGTTTTACCAGGATAAGGGATCCCAAGAAAAACATTTCCTCAAGAAATGGGTTGATAATTCTAATTAATCATTGTCGGTTGATTTCCTGGGTAAGTGCACGGTAAGTGTACCTCCATGTAGGTTTATTAGACATGAGTTGGACCCATGATCGTTGTCCCAGTGTGGGGGAAGGGATAACAACATTTTCGGTCGTGGAGGGTGTGTTGACTATCGAATGCTCTAAAATAAATACTCTTACTGATATTTAAACTAGTTCACTTGGTTGTTGAAACAAATTTTTCTGGGGGTTTTCCCCCAGTCACAATATTTGTAGAAGAACTAGGGACAAACATGAGAGTTTGAACTTGTAAGGTAGGGATAGAAGGTTGTCCCAAATAGTAAGAAACCACACTGTGAACGATTATTATGGACACGTTGGTAATGTGAGACCGAATAGGATCATGGTATTCGGGAGTGGCTATTTCCAAACAACTAGTCAAAGGAGAGAGACTCATCCTTCTTATGTTCTCCTACCTCATGTGCAGATTGGAAACCATCTCACCGATGGGTCTAAAATCTCATCATTTGATAATAACAATAATATTGGGTTTGGAGGGGGTGGCTTAAGATAGAACATTAGTGTCGTATTCAAAAATTGTCTGTCCCAAGGAAGTCTCCCAAAATGGGGCAGTTGGAGCAAATTCAAATGCCATAGGGTCATCTGATGACTAGGAAAACACCCAATATCTTGTACCAAAATGGCCTCCCATAGGGAAGTGAAAGGTTGAATCATGTGAAGAAGGAAACTTTACTAGTACTGGGGTAAAGGTAAATATATTCCCAAAGGAAGAATACTCTTCCCCTGAATTGATGACCAGAATTCCCTCTACATATGGATCAATTGTGATAGTTTGGTCCATGGTCACCTCCTCTCTTTATTCTGTAGTAGAAGGAAATTCAGGTAGTAAACCCTATAACCTGCGATATCTCCTGACATGTAGTTCAACCATAATGTTGGATAAAACATTTTACTCTAAAGGTCTTCTAGAAAAAAATATTACACACAAACAATCTTACGTAAGCTAAGGTCACAAGAAAACTTAAGTGATAAGATCCTCACTAGGAGTGTAAAGTTTTCACAGCTCGTGATATACCACAAGGCCCAACAGTAAAACATGACAAGGAGGATTGGGACCATACCCTCTCCTGAATACTCGACTACCTAGACGACACGTGCATAGTAGATCCCCGAGTGTTGTTCTTAATGTATTTCTTTAACAAAATGACCAAATTGATTTTCTCAGTTAGTATAGGTTCCTAGAAGGGTCTCCCCATATACACAAGGTACATGGGAGCTCAAATCTGTGTTAGTGTTGTTTGATGGACAACCGTTCGAAAGAGGTTTTCTGATATACTATCGAGTACGTGAAGAACTTTTCGATATACCTTGAGGGTATGTGAAAATCCAATCGATATACCAATTGGTACGTCGAATAACTGCAAATTCCATGGCATGCAGTATAGGAAAAGAATGACATCTCCTATGTTTATAGACGTTGGAACACGTCTTCTAACCTATCACTCAAATTACTAAGAATTTTAACCTATGATACCATTCAATTTTATCTTGATGGTTAGTTAATGTATGTGGAGTGTGTAACAAATGCAATATGAAATGATCTGAATGCAATGCAATTATATTTTCAATGGATCCTAGCTAGAGAAAAGGATATATTTTTTCCTTTCAAACAATGAATGGAAACACCATGTGATTTTAACAACTCAGTCTTCAATATTCGAAAAACTTTCAAACACACAAAACCTTTCAATGCTAAACCTAAAGAGATCTCTAAAACAAAAAAGAAAATGTTTCCTAATGCTTAAATGCATATGTTTTTCTTAATCAAAACTCAAAAGAAACACTACTACTACATATGATCAATCATATTCGAAACACCTAATCAAATCAAAAGTACAGATCTAACTTTTTCTTTTGTTTTTGATGTACTTCTGGAAAAAGAAACACAAAAAACAACAATCACTCTAAAAAGTGCAAGAAACCATAAATTTTTTCCTTTCTATGGATCTGAAAAGGGGTTTCAGAGATCTAAATGAAAAACCTAAACCCAAGACCAAAACTTCCAAACAAAAAATAACTTAGCTTTAGATCCTTTACTAAGACAACTTTTCAAGATTTTAACTCAAAAATACATTCAGGCTAAGTACACACTATTAGACTTGGAAATAAGAAGAACGACAAATTCACAAAAGCCAAACAAAAGCAAAAAATTTAAAAAGGAAACTGTAGAGTTGGAGATGGCCTACCTTAGCGCAGGGTAGAACCAGGGCGTTGTTTGTTGGGTGGTGCTCTTTTCTCTCTTGCGAACAGCGTCAGCAATGCTTCTCAAATCTGGGCAGAAGGCATCAAGGGCACACTGTGATGAAAAACAAAAGGTGTTGGGAACATCTCGGTGCCTTTGTCAAAGAAACCCTAGTGCATCACTAAATCTAGAGAACCAAAAAGAGTAAATAACCTTTAACATAAGCAATTACAAATCAAACTAAAATTTTTTAAGTGTAAACATAGACCCAAGGAGGCAGATGGAATTGTCTTAAGATGAATTTCACACCTTAAATATTCAAATGAGTAAGAGAAAAAAAATGAGATCTTGTATTTAAAAGAAAAAACAAAACTCATAGATCTGATCAGTTGTCACTAGTATGGTTTCCAGTTTTGTTACTGGAAATTCTTAATCAATGCAGACAAAGATTGTTTCCCTAGTCTACATGGGGTAGATCTAAAACAAAAGGCTCACAACAATGCATCCTCTCCTTATACTGTTAAACCACTTGAATTCCAAGATTTCATACCTCACTAATAAGGTGATCATTTCCTTGTGATTCTCTTACGATCACTTGTACCTGCAAAAGAATGTAAGGAACAAGATACAATAGTGAAAGAAACAAGCTAATTCAATGATCTATAGTAATGATGAAGGAAAAAAGTAATGAATAACTGAGATTGACACAAATCATTCATCGAAAAGGGGAACACATTTGTATTAACAATATAAGAGAATAAAACTATAACCAAATCCTTGATGTTGAAGCTTTGTTTTCACAATGTCTTTGACTCACAACCATAAGCTCTACAAATTCTACAAAACTCACTCACAACCACACTCTTTTCCTCTTATACCAGCAATGATTTCAGCAGCATAAAGGTTCTCTCTTGGTCCTCCCCTATCATGGTCCATGAAGCTTGTAATATATGCCAAAGAGGGCTCAAAGGGGTTGATATTCTTATGGAGGAAGGTGAGGGTCGATCATACCAAAAGGATAGGGGTATGAATGCCACCTACTCCAAGAAGTTGGGATAATCCTCCACGAGGACTTTCATCTAGAAGGTTTTCAAAATCTTCTCTTTTTTCCCTTTTGACAGTGTTGACGCTCGTTGTGCACTAGCAGGAGGCACCAGCACTCCTTGTCTTCAGGAAACAAGTGTCATTGACACATCTTGTCATTAGCAAAACAACGTCAAGGTAGGATGACGATTTATGTCAAAAGGAAAAGGGTGTCAGACCTCCTAGGAATTAGCAAAAATCTCCTTCAAATGGTAGTTTGGTCAGGAAACTTCAAGGGATTGAGCATAAAGACAAATTTTAGGTGTAACAATTCCTATCACAAAGATTCCTTGGTTAGCTTGTGCTGGAGCACTATAAGTGAATTGCGATAACCCGAGGGACTAAATGTAGAGAAGGGATCACATTCCTTGTGTTGTATAGGATGATGATGGAGGAGTGTTGTGGACTAAGATAGTTGTATAGGGTATGTCAAGAGTAGTGAATTGAATTATTTCTCATTTCAACCTTGTGAAAAAAAATAATTATGCATGCAAATAAGTATTGAATAGATATTTCATACTTATTTAATGAAATGAATATATGTGCTTACTTTGTGGTATTGGAAAATTCCTATGGATATTATTATTATTGCATAGGAATGGTTATAACATGCATAATTCTTCTTAATGATTGACATAGGTACATGTGGATGTGCTAATCCTGGGAAGAAAATTAGGGTAGTGGGAAATCAATGTCAATCAATTGTATATGAGATGATCAACAACAATTCCAAATTTCAAGGACCAAGAGTGGCGTGGAAAATGGCACCATACAAAGGAATATGGTACATGTCTAAAGAAAAGTTAAAATTTTCATTGTACATATAGTGTTTATGATGCATCAAGGACAATGCATAAATTAAGGAGGAGGAGAATGTAACACCCCATTTTGACCCTAAAATATAATGATGTATGTAACTGTGAAATGGTTAGAATCAAAACATAATGGTTTAGGATGTTCAAATGTATTGTAATGTACAATGATATTAACATAAAATCTGTAATAGTTGTAGATGAAGAAGGAAAAAGAAGGGAAGGAGTATTATGATTCCAAAAGTGTGGGAAGTGAGAAAGGGGGTCTAAGGGGGAAATGGACTTAGTGAATTATTAATCTAAGTCATTATCCTTGTTTGAAAACATTATATAAGGATTTCATCATAAGTTTCATAAATCCATATTATGCGAGTAGATTTATTATCCTTAATATTATTAATTATCCTATGTGGGGATTAAGAGGGGAAAACTGGTATCCTCTTGAATAACACATGGAAAGTTATAACCAAGAATATATAATTGGAGAATTAAGCCTATATATCATTCATTATGGGGTTCAATCATTCATTCCAGGGTAACCCATTTGAGATTTTGCTTGAAAAAATGATATGCTGCAAGTGAGGCCCTTAGAGCCCCAACATAGAGACTATCTGGAAATCCTATGTTGGGGCACCCAAAGGGTATGGGGACAACCTAAGGTACTATTGAGAAAAGAAGGGATTTCCATTCTTTGTGTTGTGTAATTCAATTGGGGGATGAGTTATAGTGGTTTGGGATGACTGTCGATGGGGTTTAGCACTAGATACTTCCTAGTGGAGTTTGGAACAAAGGTAAATGGCTTCGGTAGTGAATATGTGTTTGAGTTTTGGTTCTTCCATGTGTTGTGTAGTGTAGTGCCCCTCTTGTACCTAGGTGCAAATGTGTGCAGAGATTTTGTTTTTATGTTTACACTATTACTACAGAGGAGTCAAATCTGTTAGCAGCAACCTTGTTAAGGAAGATTCATGCACATTGTAAACAATCATTTTAGAATTATCTTTAACGTAATTCACAACATGTCATCATCATGGTGCCCTGAAGATGGCTTACTGTGCATACCATAAATTTGTAAGATAACAGTAACATTATTCCAATTATCTTTTTGCAGTATTACCTTCCTATACAAAATTAAGGATTAAGAAGCAATCTTTCCTAAACGGTCGTTCTTAGATTCAGTTCATACATAATAAGACTTTCTACGTCTTCCTCATCATGAGGACAAAAAGGTAATATACCAAAAGCACCTAAGATAACAATGTCAAGGACACTCAAATTGTGACATCCCAAATGAGCTGGAATTGATACTTAGAAGGAATGCAAAACTGTTTCATTCTACATTAGGACGATTTAGTTATGCCAAATTAAACTCATTTTTCATTGCTTAATCCTAAAACATCCTTAAGGAATACCAAAAGATAACATACATATTCTTATTTTCCCCATGAGATCCTTATGCCATATTGCCATCCTCCTAAACCAATTTAGGAGTAAAGGCCAAATCATACTACAAACTACAGGAGGTTATTATCATTACATCCACAATAGCCGTAGTTAACAAAGGCATGATAGGTATGATGTCTTACTCACATAATAATATACCAAGAAAAACCATAACACCAAACTTATAGTGTTTGCCGAGCGATCCAAGTGCAAGCAACAGGCGAAGGGACAAAATCCCCGAGGCGGCTGTCAAGATACAACAGGGATTAGACAGTTACAGAATAGGATAAAAATAATCAAATGTGTATATAATGTATAGTGTCCTACCCTACCTTCATCATCCACATCTTCCTGCACTTCACAACTTAGCATTAATAATCAACTATTCAAAGAGAAAATATAAACTTATTTTATAAATGCAGCTAGCCACTCTAACGACTAACACTAACAACTAGTAATTAGAACTTCTTTTTCTAAGTTAAAGAATGATCTGACTGAAAGCTTCGCTTCGACTTTCCACCCAACCAACTGACTCTATCTGGCGTGCGTTCTTCCGCCTAGAGTCACCCCCGAGCTTGGGCGATGAACCCACTAAGGTCAAGGGAACATCCCCAAGTGTTCAAAACATGTTTCATGGCTCGACCATACCACTTATCACACAATGCTAACCTGCTACCCAATCAGGTGCCATTACTCTAGTCTGTATATAGTATGATACTTGTTTATCCCACAGTATTTTTCCATTCAAAACTGAATCTTAGTAATTTCCAGAATCTTTTAGTTAACGGATTTCCGTTTTTAAATACCGTTGTGCAGATGATTTCACAATCAGAGAATACAAAACAGAAAGTGCAGAGTTATAATATATATATATATGTATATATTCAGGTTAGCGTTTTCATTTTCGGCTTACAGTCAGCAATGCACAAATCTGGATCTATTCAATTCACTTATAAATGGACGTATAGGTGCAGGAAAAACAGAATCATAAGATCAATACATATACCACATTTAGGTGACTCCATAATCCCACTACTTGTTACTATGGTTGTACATGTTTATTGTTAAAGCATGAAATCTTTACAGATAAGGAGTAGGATTAAAATACCATGGGCACTACATATGGTATCAGAGCGAAGGTCAAAACACTCGGGCCTATCTGGGCTCAAAAATGATTGTGCATATTTTGTTTTTGTAAATTGATGATCAAGTTGGCTTGAGATAACAAGAATCAGTGGACTCACATTGATTTACAACACAAGGTACTATAAAGTGCAGCAACTTCCAGTGATAATGTATTAGTTGACCTTGTAGTTATGCACGAATAGCCTCTCCACATCGAGGTGAGGCCCAACAAGGTAAGTACAGAGGTATGCTGATATTTTGTTTATTTTGAAGATATTTTTTTTCTTTTATCCACGATTAAGACAAATGTAACCTCTCCTTTTGAGTTGCACAAAATTTTTGGCAAAGATAGGGAAGTCTGCATAAATGCGCACAAGACAAATAAATTTATTTCAGAAGCAACCTTTAGGGCTTACATTAATAGTTGGACTGGTTGCTAATGAACTGATACATATTGGTAAGGAACTGCTGAATATGAATTTAATGTTCTGTATCTTCTGTCTGCCAATTAGCAAGGAATAAAAGGTGACTTATAAGGAAATGTTTCCACTCTTTTTAGAAGTCCCATCATGTCATGTAAAGTAAGTAAACTGACCTTACACCATTTAGAAAAAGGAGAGTAAGATGACAAGGTAGCTATTAATGAATTTTGATGAATAAATCATCAAAAAGAGTAAATATATTACCCCAAATCCTAGCAAGTGTAGCTAAATTGATTATGTGCAACTCTAACTGAGAACATAAGTGATGCTGAAAGGATAACTATATTAAAAATCTATATTGTTAAGATTGTGCAAGTATACGAAAATATGCCCAATAAATGTTAGTAGTAAGGCACAACTGCATGAATGCTAACACATTTATGAACAAATTATTGTTAACTAAGAACAATTGTTTCTGATTGGGGATAATAGTTTTTCATAGGAACTATCGTTTCTCAAGTTTTGGGGCCATAAAGAAACACCAATAACAGACCCTTGATGCTCCCCTTCAGGTGTGCACAGCAATAGCATTTGACCTTGTGGCCTAAATAGACATAAACATGAGGTAAAAATTTATCATAGAATTGCTATCGTTTTGCTTTGGAAATAATCGTGAATGACGATATAAGATGCTATGTTGCAATCTGTTATAAAGTAGAGCATGGTTTTCTTAAATAATCTCCAATTAGATTCCGTTAACTATGAAATGAGTGCTAAGTGAATGCAGGAACTGAATGAAAAGTTGTGGTTAGATGCAATGTAATATCGGACATGCAAGAGAAGCCTAGGAAATCAGGCTGTGCAAACATGGAGACTTTCATACATACTCGCAAGGTATGAAACAAATCTTTCAAAGACATGAAAGTAGATTTACTTATGAGCTTGGGCTACAGTGCAACCATATGAAATAAAAATAAAAATAAAAATAAGAAGAAATCATGATAAACAAAATAAAAGAAGATTCTAAATATTAACACATTGCACACACAAAAATAGCAAATCAAAAGCAAAAATCCAGAAATGAAATTTAGGAATAGTTAAGTAAAGAAATCCTAAATTAGAAGATTGGATAAATGCATCCGTTGAAATAAAACAAAAAGAAATCCAAAATAAGAATAAATAAAAATAATAATTTTACATTATGCATAAATCTCAAAAAAAAAAAAACGATATAAATGAAAGGGTAGGGTTTGGATATGGAAATGTGTTTTACCCTAATGTTGGACGGATGAGAGAATGCAGAGGCGGATGGTGACTGTAGGGAGTTTGGTTCATCAGGTGTGAACAGGGTTGGGAGGCCCTTAGTGATTCTACACACTCTGATCGTGCTTGGGTACCTTCTTCTGTACCGGTATGGTTAGCACATATTTTCCATGTGGCAGGTTGAAAAGCGAGAGAGGCTTTTACCTGCAAGAGGCATGCTGCCGTGAGGGTAGGCCGCAGACTCGGTCACTCACGAGGATTAACTGAGGGGCGCGCAATAAGGTGTTGGCCTTATTCCTCAGTAACCATGAGTCTCCCTACAGCGTGGATTGGACTGAGTTAACGTGGTCTCAGCCATCGCACTAACTCCCCACCACGGAAAGTGGGATATTTGAAGGGCATGAAGACGATCATGGCACCCTTAATATCACCTGGAGAAACAAAAGAAATTATTAAACTATAAGGTTGTAAATAAGTAATAACTAAACAATAAACTTACGACTTGAAAATAAAGTAATGGAAAGGTATGTGCAATACAGGTAAAATGGTATCTATATGTTTCCTTATTGGCAATATAACTGACATGTTATGAAAATTGTATGGTGTTAGATTCCTGAGTTTTACATTGTTAACAATGTCGATGTAGTAGACATGCATATATATGCTTAAAATGCAGGTTTGGTGACCTAATCCCACTTGTCAAGAGGGATTAAAGAATATAAAAGTAGGCGTTAAGAACCTAAAGAAGAAAAAGAGACAAGGCTGGGAAAACTGGTGACACCGAGGATGGTGTTAATTCAAGGGGGAGAGGATGTAGCATCCCTCGCCACCTCGACCTAGAGCTCACAGTGTAAGTAAATATCACTGTAAGTATTAACTATAAACCTCTGCCAAGTTATGGTTATAAATGATAAGGTTAACGACTAAAAGCTTCGAATGACTGAAACGACATTTGGCGACGAACCCACTAGGGGGAAAGGGCTTCCCGGAAAAGGGGAACTGAGAAACTCAATGAATAATTTGCTGTGTACTTGTAAATACTAAGAGAATAAGGGGTAATGTTTAATCACTAGCATGACATTCCTTGGTATATAAGGTGGGGTCGATTAAGAAAAACAATGCTTTAATTACTAAAACAAGGGAACCTTGCAACATTCGAAGTATGGAGAGCTAACTCTTATATTAATTTACATAATACTTTGTGTATAGTTGAAAAGCTCTTTTATACCACATTATATATATGCTGAAATAATTCAAATACTCGTTAACCGATATATATATATATATTAAAAGATAGCACAATGGGAATTGATAAAGGATAATGGCTGTTGTGGAGCATCATAATATGCTATATATATATATATATATATATATATATAGAACGGGACATTATTTGGCTTTTCCTAAAATTGTGAATATTGTGGTAATGCTTGGATTACACATAAGAGCTTTATATTATATAAAATGGGTATGTTCCACTTTTTCCCCAAATGCTCTCCACATTTAAAGGGGTTAATTTAGTTAAATGAAAAGGGCACTACAAATGAAGAAAAAGCTAATATGAATTTTAGAAAGGTTAAATTTATACTAAAAGTGAAAGCTAAGATGAATAATTAGAAAGGTAAGATATGCTAAAAGTGAAGTTAGTTGCCAATTATGAATTGATTGTTTAAGGCAAAAGCATTTATCCCACATGCATGGGAA
Source organism: Pseudotsuga menziesii (assembly GCA_001517045.1). Taxonomy (NCBI): domain Eukaryota; kingdom Viridiplantae; phylum Streptophyta; class Pinopsida; order Pinales; family Pinaceae; genus Pseudotsuga; species Pseudotsuga menziesii. The sequence goes on along the minus strand of LPNX010124878.1, from coordinate 162,598 downwards.
GAGAAGAATTTCAAAACTCTGCGACCTTATATAGAGGTGAAATGCAAGTTGTAAAGGGGACCCCTTTTGGGGAAGGTCGCCCGGATGTTTATACTTTCACCCGATATAGATTTATGGTGCATAGTAAGAGTAGGGGATGGCTAAAGAAGAGGTTTCCAGTACCTCCAGAAATCGACAGGGATTATGAAGTGAGAGCTTCACAATTCCAGTTCGAAAGTTATTCGATATTTTACCATGGGATTGTGGGTGGAAAATCCTGGAACTGTGGTATAATTATCATGATGGTCAGTTGTTTCCGATTCTTGTGTTTTGGTTTTCTCATGCAAATTCAGTATTGCGCTCATTTTTCATTTATTGCATTATATGTATTGGGGAAATGTTATTTTTCTTATTATTTGTTGTTTATCAATGGTGGAGCCCCATACCTATACTACTTGCTGCAGCATGATTGCACAACGAACAACCGATCTCTATCTCCAAATTCATCTCATAATCAAATCCTGCAACCTGTATTTCAAATGTTGGGAATCCCAAAATATTTGGTTTTAGATTTGTCTTGGATCGAATTGATAAAATCCACTCTGTAGGTGAACCTTGCATACTGTTTACATTCACTATTTTTTTGAATTCGTTGTTAGAGAATGCCCACCTCTATGTGTGTAATGGATACAGATCTGATCTCATGTGATCCCCAGAGTATTGATGTGGAATAGAAATAGATCGAGTGGATCGATTTGATAAGAAAATGTAATGAATATCAATTTGCTAAACTAGATTAGATCCAAACTCATGCGATTCCCAATACCGATTTGGAGTTGTCATAATTTTCCTGGGTAAGAAATCCTGGTTGTATGTTATCCCTTGCATATTGCGGTGCATATGTTGAAGATGAAATTACCAATCCAGATCCGAACTTAAGAGATCTCCAATGCATTCAATTTAGAATTTCCATAGATCGAATTGATAAATCCACTACGGATGTTATCCTTTACACATCGTTTTACATTCGCTGATTTTTCGAAATCGCCACGCTCATATGATCTTCAGTGTAGCGCCTTAGAACTGCTATAGATAAAGAGGAGTAGGTACATCCTCTGAAGATATCTGCAGTAGATTATTATTGGGGAGGCATGGTGCATGAGCTGATGTGTTACACCCTTTTGAGATCCTCTGCATTTTGGCTGAAAGTCATACCTTGGGGTGGGCAGAATCGCAAACCACATAAAATCGTGTGAGTGGTCAGATCTATGGATTCTACCACCTGGTAACCTTTTAACTATTTTCTGATAGTAGTAACCCTCTGCCTGTTAGCTCTGGAAGTAATACCTTATCACTGAGTTTTCATCACCAGCGATATGCTCTGAGTTTATGTTTTGTTTTAAGTATAAATGCTTGTCACCATAAATGCGGAACGATAAAACTGATTGTCTGCTTTTGGAAGAGATCCATAAATTGAAACGTATCAGCCTTTGTTTAATGGATCCATACATTGAAATGTGTCATGGTTTTTTTTTAATAGATCCATATATTAAAGAATGTACCAGATTTGTCTGCATGTTTTATAATTCATCCACACGATGGAATGCTACTAGTGCTGTCTGCATGTGGAACCGATTCATACCTTTAAATTTATCATCCTTTGTATGCATTTGTTTAATAAGCCCACACATTAAAACGTACAATGTTTGTGTCCAATTTGCATTTTATATCTAGTATTACATCTTGTATTTTATGGCTACCTCATATATGTATTTTATATCCGCAATCACTGTGTTTTGTGTGACTAGCATTTGGCATTTTCATGCCTTGGGAATTTTATTATGGATTTTCAACTCCATCTCTGTATGGTTGTGATTTGGCAGGTCATGCATATTTATCATGTTAGATCTACATTTTTTTTTTGTATGATTACGCATCTAACATTTTGGCGTTTTCATTTTCTCCTTTTTCTAAACGTTGTGGCCATATTTTGTAAAAGGGAGATGTTACCATGCTGCCTTAATTCCTGTAACGTAGATGATCTGGTGTATGGGTGGGTATTTTAATCCTACTCCTTATCTGTAAAGATTTCATGCTTTAACAATAAACATGTACAACCATAGTAACAAGTAGTGGGATTATGGAGTCACCTAAATGTGGTATATGTATTGATCTTATGATTCTGTTTTTCCTGCACCTATACGTCCATTTATAAGTGAATTGAATAGATCCAGATTTGTGCATTGCTGACTGTAAGCCGAAAATGAAAACGCTAACCTGAATATATACATATATATATATATTATAACTCTGCACTTTCTGTTTTGTATTCTCTGATTGTGAAATCATCTGCACAACGGTATTTAAAAACGGAAATCCGTTAACTAAAAGATTCTGGAAATTACTAAGATTCAGTTTTGAATGGAAAAATACTGTGGGATAAACAAGTATCATACTATATACAGACTAGAGTAATGGCACCTGATTGGGTAGCAGGTTAGCATTGTGTGATAAGTGGTATGGTCGAGCCATGAAACATGTTTTGAACACTTGGGGATGTTCCCTTGACCTTAGTGGGTTCGTCGCCCAAGCTCGGGGTGACTCTAGGCAGAAGAACGCACGCCAGATAGAGTCAGTTGGTTGGGTGGAAAGTCGAAGCGAAGCTTTCAGTCGGATCATTCTTTAACTTAGAAAAATAAGTTCTAATTACTAGTTGTTAGTGTTAGTCATTAAAGTGGCTAGCTGCATTTATAAAATAAGTTTATATTTTCTCTTTGAATAGTTGATTATTAATGCTAAGTTGTGTAGTGCAGGAAGATGCGGATGATGAAGGTAGGGTAGGACACTATACATTATATACGCATTTGATTATTTTTATCCTATTCTCTAACTGTCTAATCCCTGTTGTATCTTGACAGCTGCCTCGGGGATTTTGTCCCTTCGCCTGTTGCTTGCACTTGGATCGCTCGGCAAACACTATAAGTTTGGTGTTATGGTTTTTGTTGGTATATTATTATGTGAGTAAGACATCATACCTATCATGCCTTTGTTAACTGCAGCTATTGTGGATGTAATGATAATAACCTCCTGTAGTTTGTAGTATGATTTGGCCTTTACTCCTAAATTGGTTTAGGAGGATGGCAATATGGCATAAGGATCTCATGGGGAAAATAAGAATATGTATGTTATCTTTTGGTATTCCTTAAGGATTTTTTAGGATTAAGCAATGAAAAATGAGTTTAATTTGGCATAACTAAATCGTCCTAATGTAGAATGAAACAGTTTTCCATTCCTTCTAAGTATCAATTCCAGCTCATTTGGGATGTCACAATTTGAGTGTCCTTGACATTGTTATCTTAGGTGCTTTTGGTATATTACCTTTTTGTCCTCATGATGAGGAAGACGTAGAAAGTCTTATTATGTATGAACTAAATCTAAGAACGACCGTTTAGGAAAGATTGCTTCTTAATCCTTAATTTTGTATAGGAAGGTAATACTGCAAAAAGATAATTGGAATAATGTTACTGTTATCTTACAAATTTATGGTATGCACAGTAAGCCATCTTCAGGGCACCATGATGATGACATGTTGTGAATTACGTTAAAGATAATTCTAAAATGATTGTTTACAATGTGCATGAATCTTCCTTAACAAGGTTGCTGCTAACAGATTTGAATCCTCTGTAGTAATAGTGTAAACATAAAAACAAAATCTCTGCACACATTTGCACCTAGGTACAAGAGGGGCACTACATGTAGGATGAGTTATGTGCTGAGTAGGTGAACCAAAATGCCCCTTGTGCACTAATACCGTCGACATGGTTGTGGGATTTTCTATAGAAAGATAAAGTATGGTAAGGCATCTATGGTTGGGGGGGCATCCTTTGTATACAACCAATTGCAGATTATTTTCCTTTAAAAATATAAGTTTAGCAATTTGGTGTGAATTCCATGGTTGGAATTTAAGCTATGTGTTTTCTTAATGTCCCACGATGAAATATTTCTATGCATGGATTTAATGGTCATGGTATAGATGCATCAATGGTAGCGATGATTGCATAATTTAGCATGGGTATTTAGACAATTCATTGTTATATTTAGCATGTGTGTGTGTGTGTGTGTATGTATGTATGTATGTATGTATGTATGTATATAGATATATGCATATGTGTGTGTGTGTGTGTGTGTGTGTGTGTTATTAAAAGTAATGATATATCATGTCTATGGATCAAAATTTGAAATTGAGCATTAGAGCAACAAAATTTATGTTAATGGTGGTAAATGAAGTGCCTCGTCACCTCAAAAAGTGTTAAAAGGGTGGTCAAGTATGTTAGACTCAAACTTTGACTTTCTTCGCATGGCTCTAGTGAACAAGATTCAAATATCATGTATATGAATTGACACAACCATGAAACATCACTTCATAAGCAACTGATAAGCTAAGCAATGCTTGATCCACACCTGAGAAATGAATACTTTCTTTTTTTATAATAAAAATGCATGAGTTGTATACATTTGATGTAATTATCACCACTATGAGAACTTGTTACTTTGATTGCAATTGACCTCTTATTTTGAAAACAAACATTCAAAAAGTTTCTTTTCAAAAAAATTATCTTTTTTCAAGATTTGAGATTGACTGAAAATACGATCAAGTTGATATTTTCATAGAAATGCATGTACTATCCCTTGCTATAATATAATAGGCACATCGAGTGTGATGTTATTTAACCATATCAAATCATACAAGATGCGGTATTATTATTGATGATACTACTAGATTGGATAAATAAGATATGGCTGATATGAATCATGTCAACTTAAACCTTCAAACTAAACTCCTATAGATATGTGCAAAAGGTGGATCAAAGAAGACCCATGCTATAGGATGGATATTCTGGTGACTGAGATAAATAATGAAAGGATAAGTCAAAACTTTCGAGTTTAAATGTTCTCTTCACATTTTCCATTGAATCTTTCCCTCCCTAGTTTGTTTGCACCGCCCCCCCTCCCCATTGCCCCCCACCCCTTCATTGTTAACTTATGATTCTTCACATCTAGTTCTATTATTTCCTTCATAATTACTTAATTATTATTCACATCAGGTTATGTAGATTTCACTCTAGTTAATGATTAATTGGAAATTCCTAGAAGATGTCATCAAAATTGTGTCTAAATGCAACAAAAATTTCACAAAACATTAAAAAAATATTGCAAACCTAATCATGACACTAATATGCTGCTATATGTATGTGAAAAATATGTTGATTCAATGCAACATGACACAAAATCAACTTAGTTGATGCACATTCAATCTAGGTTACACACGAATGATGCAATAATGACACAACTCAATATAATAACTATTCCCAACGTGATTTCTACTCTATGATATATAAACTAAGAGGAAACAAAATCCTTTCTTGGATTGGATTCTATAACCTCCTACTCTTGTAATCATAGTCAACATATATATATATATATATATATATATATATATATGTATATATATATATATATATATACATATCACTCTAAATTCTTACAGTCAATCCATCCATTGACTAATTATAACTATAATGCTATCAAGGGACTAAAAATAAACTACCTATTTAATATATTATGTTTTTGATAAATATTCATGTGAATACTTATATATATATATGAATCACAATCAATTAGATCATGTATTAATGCTCTAGACATTTACGCTATGAGTTTTCATAGTTAATTAACTAGTTCCTAAATGTATAAAGATTTGTCTCTCCAAGTAGAGAGCCCAATAAAAAGAAGTAAAAGATGTGATGGCTAGAATGGAAATATGGTCAAAATGCAAACCAAAACATGCACCCTTTTTATTCTTATATATTCCCTTTCTATTCTTATATGGAATAATTATTTGGTATGAATCTAAGCCAGGTGGTCTATAACAATACTAGGTACTTAGTACCCATTTGAACAGTGGTTGTTTTTCTTCACATTGTCAAATTTAGAATTATTACACATTAGATTATACAAACCACACTATTTTAATGATAATTTAAAACTCTCTTGGAGGAATGGAATTGAATCCGTGTGCAAATGAAACCATGATTTCATGACACCTAAATATTGTATCGCATATGTTATCATGACACTAATAGAACACTATATGTCTATGAAAAAATGTGTATTCGATGAAAAAATGTCTATGAATCAGCCTAGATCCAAATCCTAGGCTCTATTAAGCGCCGAGAAGGATCAAATCTCTAGAGATGCAAACCTCTCCTAGAATAGATTTTTGAGTGCAATGCTTAAGAATAATTTTGGTACTCATATCTTCCACAAATTTGTAGAGTTAACATTAAAGAGTTACAGCAATTAGCAGAAATTTTATAATGAAAATGTGATGTAAATAGAAGATTCCATATTGGGATGATCATAAAAGTTTAAGAGAGAAACATTATTGAGAATACGCACATTCCATCTGAATAGAAAAAGTCACAAGTTAAAATTACAATAAATAAACATATTTATACATCACGCTTTTTAATCTTGATCTAAAACAAAATTCACTATTTTAATATAAAAAAACCCCTCTTTTAAATCTTGATTTAAAACACAAATACCATGATTAAAATTTTGATAGCCAAGAAACTCATCTCAATTAAGTGGAAACACCATGCACAAGCTTAACACTTTATAATCTTAAAACTTATTAATTTCTTTGTTAAATGAGTATACGAAATGCAATATGGATAAAAGCTATAAAGAGGAAAAGCTCCTAAAATGTAGACATCATGCTAGTTAAAAAAAATGAAAATGAATAAAAGATCTATGCAGGAGTCTCATAGTCATGCTTGAAGTGCCTATGTGGTAAATAACAAATCCTACTACAATTTTCTTTGTCTCATTCTAAGAAATCTGTCACATACCCCAATTTTGTAAAATAATGTAATTATTTTTAATTATATTTCCTAAGACATTATGTTAAATTTAGTGTAAAGTAGAAACTGATGACTCAGCAGATTCAAAAGAAGTGGAATGTAATTCGGAATATTTTATTATTAATAAATAAAAATTGGAGAGAACAGCATGGGAGAGCTGTTAATAAGAGGTTACTGATCAAACTGGTGGATGGAACTAGGTGGAGGGAAAAAGACAAGTGGCAACATCCTCAAACACTTCCTAAGTTGTAGGTGGAAACTTCCCTACAATTGGGGTCATGATCCCCCAAGAAAGTGGGATCAGAGCAGGTGGCTCAATAAAAGACAACTAACCCAAAAAGACCTAGGCAATCTTTTAAAAGTACCCAATGAATAGAGCTGAGTCTGCTTAGTTATTTTCCAGAGAATAATCATTCAGGAGAATGCTATTTAGGAAATTCATTGGGGAAAAGGGGAAAAACAGTAAGGAAGTTGTTTGAGAGGAATGCTGCAGTAACTTGGTTTATTACAGCTTGTTAGCTGGGAGAACTTACTGATAAGTTCAGATTTGGTACTGAGTTTGAAGACTGGTATTTGACTACTGCTGCACCTAGTTCCAACCAGGGAGACCAGAGCAAGCTCGGGGGTCCTAAGGAGTCGTTGTTTGAGCGCTCTCTAGGAGTTGGTAGGGAGTAACGGCCTCCCATTGCTGTTGTTGTCCAAGTATAAACAGGTTCTGTCACCTAATTGTCTTAGTTTTTAATCACTGTGAATGGTTGAATGTTGTGTTAGTAGTTTATGATATAAAGATTGAGATGGTTTAGTGATGTAAGTGTTTTAGTTTATCAGTAATAGAATCGGTAGATGAAAAATAAGAACCCACTGTGTTTTTCCACATCTGGGTTTACTAGACCGTACTCCAGCACAAGGGTAAAATTATAAAAAGATGGTATGATGAGATTGTAGAATAGTAGATTGTTTCATTACTTATCATCAGAAGAAATATTTGTTTTACTGACAGTAGCATGTGTTCATAGATAAAACTATTCCCTTGTACAGTATTTTACTCTCAGTAATTCTATTAATTGTAAAGAACAAATAGAAGAATATAATAGTCGCACTAAAGAAAGGATAGACTAGGTAAACCTGCGGTTCAAACCTTACAATTGTTTTCTTCTAGTTTAAAGAATTTAACTTCTGTATGCTGAAATTAATAACACTGAAAGTATGAGTAATTAAATATTGTTAAATTTTTACAGTTAAACCAAACTATGTTAGATTTTATGTATGTTAGTGATGTAGTCATTTCATTACTTATTCTTCCTTTTATTTGGACTGAGCTCGAACAGTTTCCAGAGCTGT
>LPNX010124878.1:107221-153418 GCA_001517045.1 Pseudotsuga menziesii | reverse complement strand
ATATATATATATATATACATATATCATAACCAAACAGATAAGCTAAACATTAACAGAAATTTATTAAGTATTTAGCTTAATTGGCACAAGAATTTAGATAACAGAATGCTATAAAATAATTAAACATTAACTATAGAAACATTGGTACTCTCAGGAGGGAAAATATATTTATTGTATTAATAACAATAAACTTTTATTACATACAGGAGTATTATCAGGGTTGAACTGAAGGTAATGTTCTTAATATATTAATTGAAAATTGGAACTATTTATACTTTCTATACTACAAGGTAAATAAACAGTACTTAAGAACATTATTAAAATAAAATAAGAATATAAAGACCCTATATAAATTGAAGGGTATAAACTATAAGTTAACACTTCAAATTCTTAATAACTAGTAAGTCAAGGTTTAAATCAAGTACAGAATCCTTGACAGTAAAGTTACAAAAGAAATATTAAGAGTAAAAATTCAAGTACATAATCAATAGTAAGCAAATAACAGAGTGACAGAATGCTCGACTTCGAGCTTAACTATATTATTAATGCACAGGAAAACCCTTCCTATTAATACCATAAGTAATTTGCAGAGAGTAAATTAAGTATTTATCAAATTTACAGGAATCGAAGGTATCCGAACTCAAAAAGGCTCATAAGGCCGAGCTTACTCATTTTATATTTTTTTTTCTTTTAAAAAAAAACACAAGTAAAACTAATTCTTTCAAAACTGTACAGTAAATAAATTATATAATTCAAGAAAACTGTATGGACAGTTTATAGCTCCAAGTTCAAGGTAAACCCTGTCAAAATTAAAAGTATGCACTGAGGTTCATAAAAAGAAAGGATTTTTGTCTCCTTTATACCTCACGGCTACCAACATGATATAAAAAAATAAAGCTTACATCCTGTACAAACAGTAATATATGTGTATACATTACACAGTAATCAAGTGAATGACCAAAACACAGTTTCGGCTACAGCCAAAGACCCCATGCTAAACGAAAGGTTGAAACTCTTTTAACAGCGTTTTGATTCATTAAACTGAACCAAGGTAACCATGAGGGTTACAACCCACGAAGGAAAAACCCATGACTGCCCTAAAGGACCAGCAAGGAGGAGAACGCCATGGATAAAAACCAGGCTTACTGGGAGTAGCTAGCCGTTGAAGTCTCGCACCTTCCACGCCATGAAGAGAAGGCCAACCCTGCAAATGAAGAGGAAATAGGATTTAAAACCTCGTAATAAATTATAATAATGGATATAGCAAACAATGTAAAAAAAACGATAATGAATGAATTAACGCAAAGCTTCTTACCTCCAACTTGTAACTTGTTTACAACCACCCACGAGCAGCAAACTGATTAGCAGCAAGGAGAAGTGTCACCTTCACCTGCTATGAAGAGGAGAAAGTTATTTCACTGTGAAAAATCCCACAGCAACGGAATTTACGAACAGAAAGAACAGAAGTATTTACACCCAGCAAGGAGGAAGCTAATTTATGGTGAAACCCTTCACCATTAAACCCTGTAGTACAAGGCCACTACACTCTATATCAGGCCGAGAAGGGAGGAAGTTCATTTTGCAGTTGAAGGGTTTGAAACAGAGCTAGTCACAAAGGAGAAAAACCTAGAGAAGGTATCCCAAGTCCCACCTCCAAGTAACCAAGGGTCGCAAAACATCATTCACAGTCAAAGCATTCGGGAAATAGCATGAAGAACGACTACCGGCCATCAAGGTAGTGACAAAGCGGATAGGAGCCAGTGCAGAGCGACAGGAGGCCAAACATCACGTAGAACAATGAGTTAGGGTTCAAAGAGAAGAGTCTTTTATGCTCGGCTCGCTTGGCTTGAAGTATGCCACATTATCATTTAAATATTTGGCATGCAGTGGATAAGAATGATATAGTTCCTCGAGCAAATCTTTTTCCAATAATTTGTAAACCAAACCTTACGTTGGAAAGTTCCTCAAAGTGCATGGCATCGAGTGTCAATCACCTGCATAGTATAAAAGTACAACCATGAGGGCCTTAGTACTAGGACTCGATTATAGAATTATCATAAATCATTATCTCTAATTTACTTAGAATTCAAACTTATAATGGAGGCTTGCTTCGAGAGTTGATAAAGTCTAGTTCAAGGATGAAATTTAGTTCATTATGAAGACATTATGGTATATCATCATTCATGCAATGCAATCAAGTTATAACACTATGTTCGTCGTGGGTATAACTAGCAATATGGCAAAGAACTTTGTAACATGTTATTCTTCTTTAATAACAATTGATTAAAGGGTATACTATATCTAGAGTGATAAGTGCATAATATAATCTTATATACAAGCTTGGAATGTATAAGGTAAAGGTTTATAAGAGTTTATCTTTAGAGTTAAATCCCTAAACTTGTAATGTCATGGACTTGTTCATGACCTCTTCATCCAGGTGAATGACTATTTTGTCATTCAATACTTTACATTTTTAAATAGAATAAGTTTTGTAACATGATTATAGGAGGGAAGTATAATACATATGGTTAAGTAAGATTAATACTTATACAAGTATTCCACCAACCCTGTATTATAATTATAGAGTATACTAATGGTTGACATTAAGGAGGCTGTAGATTCAACCATAGTAACTATCATGTTAATAATGTTAACCCTTTTGGTCTTGCCATATTTATCTAAGTTGGATAAATACATACAAGAGGAAATAGTAACTAAATATTTTGATGAATGCATGATCTGGAATAAATGTTCTTAACTTAGAAATTATCACATATGAAGGTGAAGCCATTAAACTCTTAAGAGAAGTTTTATCAACGTAATTGTTAGACCTTGAAACTTTTATGTTGTACATTATTTTAAGGAATAGAATAATAGCCGGTTTACAATAGGTTATCTATCAGACCTAAGATAAGCTTTAGTATGCTTTGAATCAGTTGTAATGTAAATAAGAACTAGTGCATCAGCATGAGTATATCCCTATTAGTGGGTAGTTTGAAATTGGTAACAGTAAATTGTAAACCCCCTTATTAATACACTTTACGAAGTAAATGTATTTGTGCTTTCTTAAACGTAAACTTTTGATTTTACAACCCTGCCATTTCTTATTCTACTTGTAAGTAATTTTAATTAAGATCTTTTGACACTGACAACTATGATAGATAACAAACAGTTCAGTAATCTTAAGAAATATAAATCTACCTCTACTAGAAAGAAGAACAGTTAATGGATTTACCTCAATAAGCATTGATATGTGCTTAGCAACTATTGTCTTACTGAACTTTGATTTGCAACAAACTTGTACATAAAGACTTTAGAATTTTTACTTGCAGCAACCAATCTTCTTACCTGTAATCTATAAGGACAGGAGAAACTTTCTGCATTAGCTCGAAAGCTAAGTAAGCCCGGTTTTTCATGACAGCCCCACCTTATGGTCGCAAAAAGAAACAAGTCAGTAAACTGAAAAGAACTGTTCTATTACTCTACACAACTAACAGATGAATTCAAATAATAAGCTGGTAACATATAACTAATTAAATGATTAGTTAACTGCATTTATGTTAATATTATGTAAATTTATTATAATAATAATAAAAAAATTCAGAAAATTTGGGGTTTTGACAAAATCTTTTGAATCAAATCTTCAATCCGCTTCTACACTAAGCTAACTTTTGGGTTGAATATTGATTGGAGTTGCTGAACGCATTCTATGAATAATTCCTAACTTTTCAAGACTTTTATCACCTTCATTGTGGGAATTATTGCAACATTGACACCATCACTACTATCTCCATCAACAACCTCCATGAATTTCTTCTTCTCATCAATTTGTGGAAGTGCAGGAATTATATTTTGATGTGAAGCAAGCATTCAATTCAAAATGATCAGTTTTGGCTATTGTTTGCGTGATGGGTTCGTTCAAAATAATTTTGTACTTTCCACATACAATAGAATGCATCAATCTAACGACATCCTCCTCTCGCATATTTAACTATGATACGATATCTGCATAAGTTGACCTTTCCGACCCATTGAACAGTAAAAGCATAAATCCCTGGTTGGTTGATACTGTTATTTCTATGGGCTTAGAATCAAACATTCCAATAATTTTACAATTAATTCCCAAAATATATAACCAGGTAAGTTTACGATGATGATATTTTGTGGAATAAAATCATTTGTATAACTCAATGCATTTAAGCATTTCCAATGGAAGATTAAGTTCAGAGGACTTGCACGTTGGAGAGACTCCATTCGTTAATACTGTAACAGTCAACTCGATTCCAGGATGCATATTTGAATAATCATCAAGGTATGCTTCGAAGGTAGCTTGAGTGTCCATTGATAGTGTGACATCTTTAACCATGGGCTCCATTTTTTTTATGTAAACTACAAACCAAATTAATGCTTTAATTTGACAATATGGTTCGGTTCATGGCCAATATTAACCAATTATACATGCAATTATTCAACTTATCTATTATTATTTATAGCCGACATAAGGTTACCTAATGATACATAATTTATAGCCGACATAACATAACTTTACGTAACATTACATAACGTTAAGTAACGTTACAAGATCTCCTCCATACTGGGCTGTAGAGCGCCTCTCGGCGCAATAACATTACGTAACGTTACAAGATCTCCCCCATACTGGGCTGTAGAGCGCCTCTCGGCACAATAAAATCATCTTAGTCGACACATGTTTGATCCAAGCAATGCAATAATGATGTAATAAAACACAATAATTGCCTCTAGCATGATTTGTATTGGGAAACATACAAACTACAAGCAAAAAACCTTTCTTGTCGTGGATTCCAAATCCCACAACACCCCTAATCCTAGTCAATAAAAAAAATGTATAACTCATTCAATCTATCTATTCATTAATTATAATAACTATAATAACCAAAGTACTAGTAGGAGTCTACAAATAAACTACCTATTTAAGACAATACATTGGTAATAAATTCTCATATGAACGGTTAGATATGAATCATGACTAATCTATTAGATCACACATCAATGCTCTAGACATTAGTGCTATGGGATGTATTAGTTAATTAACTATCCTACATGCATCAACTTTTGGCTCTCCACAAAGTAAAATAGAAGATGGATGGAAAAAAAAAGTAGAACGCGGACCAAAACATGCACACTCTTTATTTTTATATATCTTCACTTTATTCCAAAGAATAATTCCTTAGTATGAATCTAGGCTAGGTGGTATACCACAACATTAGGTACTAGCAACAACTTGAATGGTTGTTATTTTTCTTTGTAGCAACTTTATGCTTCTTCACATAAGGTTTTTATGCAGATTTCACTCTTGCCAATGATTAGTTGGAACTCCCTAGAAGAATGACGTCAAAATTATGTGTAAATACGATAAAAATTTCATAAAATACAAATTTTTATTATTATTGAAAATAATATCACAACATTAATAAAGCAATGTATATTTTTAAAGACAATGTTATATCAATAAGACATGTCCTAAAAATGATGCAAAAAATGCATGCATGACACATGCAATGCTTAACAATGCCACACCAACACATACATAACACAATTGTACAACACAAAACAAAATAACATTTTTTTTTTACAAAATCCCAATATGATAACACAATGCATGTCAACAAAAATTCCTCATCCAAGGATTTGAGGGCTAAAGAAATACAAATCAACGATGTTATAGCCCCATGTTTTAGTTGTAATGACAATGCTTTCTTGAGGATTGTGTAGTAGATAAGGGAAAGTACAAGTTGTTTGTTTATAGTTGTGATAAGATAGTTCCATCACTACTTGAATTTTATATATGGTTCCTAGAGTTTCTTGTAGTGAGAGAAGTGATTGAGTAATTAATGTTGTAAGTTAGATTGAGTGTGCTTAATCCCATAGTTAGTTTTGTCACCATAGTGTTTACATATCTTGACTCAGGGGTGTCATCTATACTAGATGTCGGTGGTTGCGGGGTGAATTGCTCTTATGCAACCAATATCTTGGACCTCTCTACATTAGAAGATAAGTGTTTAACTATTTCTTTTCTTCTCTTAAGGCAATCCTTTGGAATCTCTAATAAAGAAGAATTTGTTCATGCATTTCGTATGAATCTTTTATTGAATAAATATACGCTCGTGCTTCCATGATTTCTATAATTACATGTTTAAATTTCACAATTGTATCTTTTATTTTACATTTACCATGCATTAGTGGTTGTTGGGTTTCTCTTGGCAAGTTAAATGTGCTTCCAATTGGTGAATATAACTCGCTAGTGGTCAAAATTTCAGAGTTAGAAGAGTGGATCAATGATCAAATTCTACAACTTTACAATGTTTGCATGTTCACACCTAATTATTTAACTCTATGAAAGGACTAAATGACCACTTGGTTCCATCCTATTTATTATTTCTTTATTCAATTGTTCATCTTCCTTGGGTGAATCTCCGCCTTCGTTTCTCCTTTCATAATTGTCATAACTATCATTTGGATGTTGCTTCACTTTCCATGCACATAATTTTAGCCTCCCTTGATGCACTTTTTATTTGTGCTAACTACATTTATCTTTTCCTTCACTCTTATTACACAAAATCCCACCATATGGTACCACATCCCTTTAAAAAAGAAAGGGTGAATTTTTTCCTCAATGAGTCTTCCATCCTATCAATTTTGAAATAACATTCCTTCTCACTTAGATTATCGATAAATGTCTCTATATTATGGATTCCATTTTAATCTGAAACTTCGAGCTTTGCTCCCCTCTTCCTCTTCAAAAATGTCATCAGCTATGCTATCACATCTCTATCTTGAACATCACTTTCTTCTTCTTCTTCTTATTTTGGTTTTGAGTTGTTCACTTTGTTTTCTCTATCTTACTACCTACTTTCCAACTCTTATATTCTTCATCTTGGTGCTTGTAACTCTTGTTTCATTGTTGAATTCATTCATATCTTCTCATCATTTCTACTCAATTCATTACCTCACAACCTCTTTGTCATCTCCTCTAATCCTTTCTATTATTCAATTCTCTCCCAAATTTTTTCAACCCACTTTGATACTAAATGACATTATTGAGGGTGTAAAGGTCCCAAACCAACAAATTGATTCTCAAACTTTGTAGCCAATTAATTCTTAAACTTTGTAGACTATGTTCAATGGTATACAAATAAGATTTAGAGTAGAGACCCAACTTACAAAGTTAAATGATCAATAATCTCAAAGAAAAAGTATAAAGTATCCATATTACACGTCATAAAGGGAAAAAGACCTAGTCATTCTCATTAACAAAAAATAATATGCATGTATAGATTTCTAGCCATGCCTTTAACACTCTATTGTCTCAATGCTTGACTTCTATGACTCTATAGGTTCACACCTGATTGTTTAACTCTATGGTTAGACTAACTTACCAACTTGATCCTCTTGGTTTCCATCCTTATATTAATTCTAAATTTATCTAAATGTTCACTTGCCTTAGACTAACTTACCAACTTGATCCTCTTGGTTTCCATTCTTGGCCATTTCATGACAGCAATATCACGTGCATAATGACATACCTTCCATGCATGTCTATTTATCTTCCCTTGGTTCACTCAATGTTAGATGGAATGATTATGGTTCTTTATTCCATGCACATGTCACACTTAAGTGCTTTAAATAGTCATTCACTTTTCTCATGTGTGAAAGAACCACCTACAACACTTCCTTTTTGTGCACCCAAGAATTATGTTCTATCAACCCTAAATTCATTTGTGTACTCTCATTTCTTGCACTTTCCTCCATATTTAAGTTTTATGTGGATGTTCTTGCATCATATAAATTCATAAAATAACTCTTAAGACTATTTATAAACATTATTTATCAACAAAGGGAATTCAAAGTGGATAAGCCTAATTGGACCTTTGTGAAGAGGGTCATTAAGATGCTTTAGACATGAAAATAAGTAGATTCATATATGGGAATGAAACACTTTACTACTAGATTTTGGGGAGATAAATAGCTATGGAAACTTGGCATTCAGACATGGTCATTGAGTTTACGTTGCATAGAGAAAGGAACTTTTCCTTTTATGTGAGCCTTTTAATGATTTGGAAATACAAGTACATATGGAGATTTTATATCACAAGTGGAGCCAACTTTCTTTTTCACAAGAGCATTTGAGCGTAGCCTACAAACATAGCCAATTAGTTATTTTTCTTTTCAATGTGGGGCATCAATGTCGTAATTTTTCACCAATATATAATGCAGTGTTCACCAGATCTCATTCACCAAGATTTGAACTTACACCATCTTCAAAACATGCACTCACACTTGTTATTAAACAACAACCTAACAAACCCAAGTGTAAACAACTATGAAGGATGATAGAAGTAATTATGCTTTGGTGACTATTCAAGGTGTTTTTACAATTAGACCCATTGCAAAATGAATACAATTACTTTTGTAAAGAGTCCCATAGTAAACAACTTTGGGAAGTCCTCTTTATATTGCATGTAGATAGACTAATCCTAGTTTCAAAGTTCATTTTAGCTTCTCCAAATCAATTATGTGAAAGGTATTGTGAACCCTTTCATGCATTGTTTTTATAATAGTTTTAAATATAATGGTTATGATATGTTTTCTATGCTATGTAATTAGCTCTTCATTTTCATTTGGATCTATGTCTCGTTTTTCCAGTGTTACTCAGGTACACGTCCCCAAGGGTAGGAAACGCACTTCAATGACCCCTCACGTCTCATAAACTTGGAAACTCCATTGGAAATGCCCCATTTCCCCTCCCCACATCCCCGTTTGAAGGAAACTCAAGGAAACACATAAAGGAAACATTTCCCTCCTAAAAAATGGCATCCCCACATTTCCCTTGACAAGTGTTTACCAAAAAATAAAAAATTAAATGATAAAGGGCCACACTGTCCACTATTTTTCTTCTCAGTAGCCTTGATTTCATTTTGCTCTTCAATATGGTTGTACTTCCGAATTTGTTTTATCAATTATAGTGCATCTTTGTATTTTTCACTTGATGTATGTTGTAAACTTATATTAATCTTTAGATTATAAACTTAAAAATGTATTAATTTATGCTCCAACTTTCAATTTTTTATATATTCTAATATAAATTATTCATGGTGGAGCCTCCTATGTTGAAAACCCGGACCTTCATATATCATTTATGCATCCCCCTAAACATGTCATATAAACTCTTTGTTTCCTAGTTGGTATGCTTTGAAATATGTTTTATTGGTTTATAATTATTGACTTTCAACTTAAAATAAATTTTTTATTTATATTTAATCTTTTCATTTTCACATAGTACAAGCCTTTTTTGACTATTTTTTTTTCATTTTCCATAATTAAGTTCCATTATTATGTATTTTGTCTTTTATCACTTGAAGATATTTCCACCTCTATATCTTATGTATGGGTACTTTTTAATATATATATATATATATATATAGTAAATCATATTTTTCATTTTACATAATTAAGTTCCATTATTATGTCTTTTGTCTTTTATGGCTTGAAGATATTTCTACCTTTATATCTTATGGGTACTTATCTATATAATTTTCATAATAATAATACATCCTCTTATTAAAATAAAATATTCTATTTAAAAACTTTATACCAAACTAATTCTCATAACAAAATAACATGACTTTGTATATAAATTACCTCAAACATTTCATATTTAAAATTTTCACATTAATAGTGTCACTTTTTCATAAAATTATCCACAACAACATCCATGCCATCAACTTTTTTTTCACATCAAAATTAATATTCATAACAAAAACAACATAAAAGGTTTCCACATAAAGCACCTCAATCATTCCATATTTGAAATTGTTTCAGGTTAACACTTTACAAGAATGATACCATGAATATTTCCCAGAATCATTCTAATTAGTACTCTCGTTTTCTTCAAAGTTAATCCACAACAACGAGACCATGGAAAGTTTCCTCCTCGATTCTCTCTCCCTTTCCTAGAAATTTGGTCACAACATTTATAGCATGATAACTGTTTATTCGATAAGGAGCCTTTGAATTAGGTACAACCCATGGTACTAACTCAATAGTAAAATACAGATCTCTCTTTGAAGGTAATCCTAGATTTTCTTCCAGGAAAACATCTGAGAAATAATGTAGGATTGGAATATCATCGAATTTTAGCTTATCTTCTTTATCCATGTGTTCGTTATTTATTATATATACAGAAAAGACTTTACAACCTTTTTCATTTGTAATGTTGAGATTTTCCTAACTAATACTTTCCTAAGTATTCCTTTGACTGTAATTCTTTCTCCTTTATCATTTAAACAAGTAAATGTTTTCTGTAAATAATTTAAAATTACTTGATGTTTTTCCATCCAATCCATACCTATTAAAACATCTTAAGACTCTAATGACAATACATTTAACTTTACTTGAGTTTTAAATTGACTCATAGACATTTCACAACTTTCAACATAATTAACTACTTTCCTTTTGGTTCCTGTAGCTAACTAAACCAACCAAGACTTTTCAAACTTTTTCAAATATAATTTGCATTTTCTACTATGCTAGGTGACACATAGCTTAAACTATCACCTGGGTCAATCATAATGGAAACAGACTAGTTTTGTATCATACCTTGTACTTCCACCCTGAAAGTTTGATGATCAGTTTGTTGATTCTCCAAGGCTGCATTAATTCTAGGCATTTCATTTGCTACATCACCCACAATTAATGCAGCCTTGGAGAATCAAAATATACTGTGATGTTCTTGACATTCCCAACACTTTACAGGTTCTTTAGGTTCATTGTTTTTAACGTAATTATTAGGCATGTCTTTGCATTTTGGTGTTGTAATGTTTTGTTGTGTTTTACTCTTAAAATCTATTCCTTGATAATTACTCTTGGAGAAATTACGAGAATTATTTCTGAAGCTTTTATTAGGCTTAAAACCTTTTCTTTTTTGGTCAAAGTTACTTGCTCTCTTATTCTTCTAGTTAGGTATGGTTTCTCTTTTTTACTTTGTTCGTAACAGAAGTTAGTTTTTCTCATTGCCTCTTCAAAGGTCTTTGGATTATCAAATTCAATTATGTCTTTGAAACTAGTGGGAAAACAACTTAGAAACCGCTGTATTTTAGGATTTTCGTCAATTATATAAGGTACATATCTCAGTAAACTTTGAAATTTACTACTTAACTCTTTCATTGACATTGAACCTAGTTTAAGTTCATGAAACTCTTCAGCTCTTACTTCATAATAATGTTTACATAATAATTTCCTTTAAAAGTATTTTTTAAAGACTCTCCAGGTTAAAATAATTTTCTTTAAGGTTTTTAACTCTTTTTATGTCCTCCCACCAGATGTCGAATTTTTCGGTTAGGTTGTAGATAGCCATCCGGGTGTTCAGTCTATCAAAGTAGTTATACATCTGAAAGTACTTTTTCATACCTAATAACCAAGCCTCGACTTCTTCACTCTTTTCCACTTCCCCATTAAACATTGGAGGTTTTATTTTTCTAAATTCTCCTGAGATATCTTCATAGGGTTTATACTTCCTCTTCCAGGAACTATGTCTCTTTCACTACTCTCACTGGTGTATTTATATTTTTCTTTGTGCGACCTTACCTCAACTCCTGAAGAAGTTTCACTATCAGAAAATTTTAATTTCTTACCCTTGTGTTTGTATGATACGGTTTCAAAATCAATTTCATACTCTTTTCTTTTATCTTCACCTTCGTTGTGTATTTTATCTAGTAGTATTTGATTTAATCCATCTTGATCTCTTATAATTCTTTCATTATCTTCTTTTACTGCTTGTAACTCATCTCTTAAATATTTTACTGTTTGAAGTAGTTCTGAGGGTTGACTATTTAGTTCTACATAAATGTTGTCTGGGTTATTGTGATGGGATCCATCTTCAGCAAATGCTTCAACTCCTTCCATTTCCAGCAAAATACAATTTATATTTCTGTACAAAAATAGTTTTAAAACATGATCAGTATATTTTGTTTCTTGTTTGTATGCGAGTGAGCCAATCAATCCTAGTGATTGGAAACTTGCTCTAATACCAAATGTAACATCTCCAAAAAATTTATAATATTTTTAAAATATATATATATCTATCTACATTTATGCAAGTTAAGTTAATTCATACAACTCTTAACCGGTGTATATCCATTTGAACAATAAATGGATTATTATGATAACATACTTATCTTCACAAAACTATAATGCGGCATACTGTTTTGACGACACTACTTAAATGACGTTAAGTTATGATAGGAACTTCATATTTATTTTCCGTCAATTTAAGTTGTTGTGATTGCTTATGTTTTTCCCTTGAATTCTATTTGTCCCTAAAAAAAATAAGAGCTGGGAAGGTGGGGTACGGGTCTTACTTAGCTCATCTGGCTAAAGCACTCTTATGTAACTTCTTGCAAGTAAAGACGATAAAGGATTAAACCCTACTACCTAAAGAAAGGCCCTAATCTTGGATATACAACAAATCCTAAGAAAGGCCTGACCAAAACATAACAAGGAAAACGAAACTATCTTTACCATAAGACATTATAATCATGGAATAAGAAACAAATTTTGGCATCGACGAAAGCAAAGGTTTGGTAACTAAATTGATTTGATGTTTAGGTTCTTGAACTAAATGTGACATTGCGTAGGCCATGTGATGGATTTAATGCACCAATTGGCGAGCATGCGAGTCACGTCATAAAACCCTAAGGGTTTAAATGTTCCTAGATTTTTCTTTATTGGTCTGCTGCTGTGTTGTTTTTGTTAAAAACTGGGGTGAAACAGAGGGGAAGAGAGTTACGCTCTTGGCCTTTGGCCTCCAGGCTAATGGCCTGGGCCCTCTATTGCATCAAACGTACTGTGAAGAATTTGGCTTGTGTCATATACCTTCGTTTCCTCCCTACAAAACTTGGTGGTATGTCGTCCCTAAGTTGTTTTATCTAGTGGCGTGGTTTTAACAAAGTGATAATGAAACTCTTACTTCCTGTGAAATCTATTACAATGCAGGGTAAGTTCCTTCCTTTGGTTACCTTAACGTTTTCTCTATGATGAATATAGTTTAAGATTCAAAGTTTAACCTCTTTGGGTTTCATGTGTAGGAGGTTCGGCTATGGAATATTGCATTGGGTTTTCAATGGTCTTTGCATTTGATGGCGTTTTGGTCCTAGTAAGACCTATCCCCTTTTTTCCCTGTGGCTCTGTGGCTTGTGGGACTTGTGGCTTGACCAACGTTCTCTTGGCATGGATTGTTCCTGTGTTTTCCTTGTCGTTAAACACAATGGTAACCTCGTTGGTTCTTCCTTGTGGAATTTAAAAGTGGTTTTTAGAAGAAAGATCATCCTCACAGTGATGATGAAGGACTGTAATATGTTTACTTAGTTACTATGGGTTTTTAAAGTACAAAAATATTATTTTGGGGAATGTTAAACAATTGTTGGACTGTCATCTCGAGACTTGTAAATATTTAATTTTTATGCGAGACCCCTGTAAGGGTTTTGTCGTAAATACAAAGTCGATGTTTTTTTTTGGAAAATGATGTCTCAATTATCAACTCTGTGATTTTTCGTTTTTTTTGTTAAAATCTTTTTAAGGCCAAAGGGTCATTTCTACTTTCTAGCACTTACTTTAAGCAATAATGGATTTGAGAAATGTTACGGATGTGAGGCCATTACTCTGCTTCGATTAGCTTTAAGATTGGGCCATGAGGCCTCTGTCAAGTCATAATTTGGTATATATATATATATATATACNTATATATATATATAGTCTTTCTTTTGAGGGTTACAGTTTTGCATCTTTGATTTGTTGAACTTAGCATTGATTAGGTTTTTTTTAATATATAATTATATAAATATACTAATACATGGTACTGTGAAAATAATACCTTCATGAGGTTTGTAGTGGAAGACTTTTAGTCTAATTGCTTAATTGTTGTTTAAAATTGTAATGTATATTTGCATAGAAAATACTTTTAAAATAAAACTATGTCAAGTATGTAAGTTTTTAAATGAGGTTATATAGTAGCTTAGAAATTAACCCTTTAAACCCTAGTTTGGTTAACACTGATAAGAAAAATATGATAATATAATACTGTCTAAGTAAATCTTAGGTATACCCAGTGATAAGAGGGGAATTCAAATTCTAGTTTGGAACTTAACAATTCTAATTAAAATATATGTAATGTAACTAATACTAGCTGGATGAGAAATGCATTGTCTAAATATCATTGACTATCATAACCTATGACTATAATGATGAATCTTGAAGCCATTAGAGTAATGTACATCAGAAAAAATGTTTATAATAACATAAGAAAATAACTATAGCTTTTCTTTTTCGGAGCAGATACCATATAAAATACTTACCATTAAAACTCTTTAAATGCTACACATTCTGTATAAACAAAATACAGTTATAGAATAAAATCACTGATAAACAACAACAATTTAGAACTTGGATAATTTGCAGAAATGGGGACAAACACCCAAAGGAGACTGTTCCACCCAACCATCTCCTGAAGCAACCAATATTACTTGTTTAGGACCCCCGAGCCTGTTCACTGAACCACTAGGACGAAGATGCGGTGCAATAGCACACAAAACTCTTTGCAACTTAGCACTCAATAGTAGACTTAACTCAACAATTTCACTTTAGCTATCCCCTCATTGAATTCCTTGTGTGCCTGACTTTTCAACTTGCAACAAACACAAGATTTATTCACTTGGAATAGAATGTAGTGAGCCTCCTACTCAATTTGATGGTATTTATAAGATTTCATAGATCTATGGGTCAGTTTTGAAAATAAATGAGCCACCTGCTCAGTTCCTCCTCTCAGGGAACATGACCACAATTTTAGGGAATTTTCTTCCTGCAACATCTAGAAAGTGAAATGCTAGTGCTTCCACTTGTCATTCATCCTTTTACAGTTGCTCATTCCTCCTAGTGGGTCAGTGAACACTCTTTCAATAATCTCCTTTGGATAGGTGTCTCTCCATTTAATTATTAAAAATAAAATAAATATTCAATTACAGTCATCCTTGACCAACTTGGTCATAAAAAATTTACAATAATTTTAACATAATGTTTTTTCAAATAAATACAAGTATTTATTTTTCAGTTCTAGGTGGGTTACACTATTCTTATATAGAATAATTATTTGGTATGAATCTAAGCTAGGTGGTCTATAACAATACTAGGTACTTAGTAGCCATTTGAATGATAGTTGTTTTTCTTCACATTGTCGACCTTAGAATTATTACACATTAGATTCTATAAATCACACTATTTTAATGATAATTTGGAACTCCCTTAGAGGAATGGAATTGAAACTGTGTGCAAATGAAACAATGATTTCATGACACATAAATATTTTATCACATATGTTATCATGACACTAATAGAACACTGTATGTCTATGAAAAAATGTGTATTCCATGCATTGAAGGCCTACAATCATCTTAGTTGACACATGATTGATCCAAGCAATGCAATAATGATGCAATACAACACAATAATTGCCTCCAGTATGATTTATGGGCAACATACAAACTACAAGCAAAAAAAAACCTTTCTTGTCTTGGATTCCAAATCCCACAACACCACTAATTTTAGTCAATAAAAAAAAAAAAAAATGTATAACTCATTCAATCCATCTATTCATTAATTATAATAACTAAATTACTTGTAGGATAAAGTACTGATTTAATACAATACATTGGTAATAAATTCTCATATGAATGGTTAGATATGAATCACGATTAATCTATTAGATCACACATCAATGCTCTAGACACTAGTGCTATGGGATGTATTTGTTAATTAACTATCCTACATGCATCAATTTTTGGATCTCCACAAAGTAAAAGAGAAGATGGATGGAAAAAAGTAGAACACAAACCAAAACATGCACACTCTTTATTTTTATATATCCCCACTTTATTCCAAAGAATAATTCCTTAGTATGAATCTAGGCTAGGTGATATACCACAACATTAGGTACTAGCAACAACTTGAATGGTTGTTATTTTTCTTTGTAGTGACCTTATGGTTCTTCACATAAGGTTTTCATGCAGATTTCACTCTTGCCAATCGTAAGTTGAAACTCCCTAGAAGAACGACATCAAAATTTTGTGTAAATATGAGAAAATTTTCATAAACTACAAATGTATATTATTATTGAAAATAATATCATGACATTAAGACAACAATGCATATTTCTAAATACAATGTCACTATCAATGAGACACGCCATAAAAATGATGCAAACAATGCATGCATGACACACGCAATGCTTAACAAGGCCACACCAACACATAAATAACACAATTGTACAACACAAAACAAAATAACAAAATAACCTTTTTTTTTACAAAATCCCAATGTGATAACACAATGAATGCCAACAAAAAGTCTTCATCCAAGGGTTTGAGGGCTAAAGAAATACAAATCAACGATGTTATAGCCCCATGTTTTAATTGTAATGACAATGTTTTCTTGAGGATTGTGTAGTACATAAAGGAAAGTACAAGTTGTTTGTGTATAGTTGTGATTTAAGATAGTTCCATCACTACTTGAAGTTTGTATATGGTTCTTGTAGTTTCTTGTAGTGAGAGAAGTGATTGAATAATTAATGTTGTAGGTTGGATTGAGTGTGCTTAATCCCATAGTTGGTTTTGTCACCATAGTGTTTACATATCTTGACTCAGGGTGTCATCTATACTAGATGCATGTGGTTGGGCGGTGAAATGCTCTTATGCAACCAATATCTTGGACCTCTCTACATTAGAAGATAAGTGTTTAAATATTGCTTTTCTTCTCTTAATTCAATCCTTTGGAATCTCTAATAAAGAAGAATTTGTTCATGCATTTTGTATGAATATTTTTTTGAATAATTATAGGCATGTGCTTCCATGATTTCCATAATTACATGTTTAAATTTCACAATTGCATCTTTTATTTTGCATTTACCACACATTAGTGGTTTGTTGGGTTTCTCTTAGCAAGTTAAATATGCTTTCAATTGGTGACTATAACTAGTTAGTGGTCAAAATTTCAAAGTTAGATGAGTGGATCAATGATCAAATCCTACAACTTTACAATGTTTGCATGTTCACACCTAATTATTTAACTTTATGGAAGGACTAAGTAACCACTTGGTTCCATCCTATTTATTATTTCTTTATTCAATTGTTCATCTTCCTTGGGTGAATCTCCACCTTCCATGCACATACTTTTAGCCTTCCTTGGTGCACTTGTTATGTGTGCTCACTACATTTATCTTTTCCTTCACTATTATTACACAAAATCCCACCATATGGTACCACATCCCTTTAAAATAGAAAGGGTGAATTTTGTCCTCAATGAGTCTTCCATCCTATCAATTTTGAAATAACATTCCTTCGCACTTAGATCATCAATAAATGTCTCTATCTTATGGATTACATTTTAATATGAAACTTCAACCTTTTCTCCCCTCTTACTCTTCAAAAATGTCATCAACTATGCTATGACATCTCTATCTTGAGCATCACTTTCTTCTTCTTCTTCTTTTGGTTTTGATTTGTTCACTTTGTTTTCTCTATCTTACTACTATACTTTCCAACTCTTATATTCTTTATCTCGGTGCTTGTAACTCTTGTTTCACTATTGAATTCATTCATCTCTTCTCATGATTTCTACTCAATTCAGTACCTCACAATCTATTTGTCATCTCCTCTAATCCTTTCTATTACTCAATTCTCTCCCAAACTTTTTCAACCCACTTTAATACTAAATGGCACAATTGAGGGTGTAAAGGTCCCAAACCAACCAATTAATTCTCAAACTTTCTAGCCAATTAATTCTCAAACTTTGTTGACTATGTTGAATGGTATACAAATCATATTTAGAATAGAGTTCCAACTTACAAAGTTAAATGATAATCTCAAAGAAAAAAGTATATATTAACCAAATTACATTATCATAAAGGGAAAAGACCTAGTCATTCTCATTAACAAAAAGCAATATTAATATATAGATTTCTAACCATGCCTTATTGTCTCAATGCTTGACTCCTATGACTCTATAGGTTCACACTTGATTGTTTAACTCTATGGTTAAACTAACTTACCAACTTGATCCTCTTGGTTTCCATCCTTATATTAATTCTAAATTTATTTAATTGTTCACTTGCCTTAGATGACTAGATTTGACTTCCTTGGCCATTTCATGACCACACTATGATGTGCATAATGGCATACCTTCCATGCATGCCTATTTATTTTCCCTTGGTCCACTCAATGTTACATGCAATGATTACGGTTCCATGCACATATCACACTCAAGTGCTTTAAATAGTCATTCACTTAGTCATTCACTTTTCTCACGTGTGCAAGAACAACCAACCACACTTCCTTTTTGTGCACCCAATAATTATGTTATATCAACCCTAAATTCATTTGTGTACTCTCATTGCTTGCACTTTTCTCCATATTTAAGTTTTATGTGGATGTTCTTGCATCATATAAATTCATAAAATAACTCTTTAAGACTATATATAAACATTATTTATCAAGAAAGGGAATTCAAAGTGGATAAGCCTAATTGGACCTTTGTGACGAGGGTGTTAAGGGAAAACTAAGATGCTTTAGACATGAAAATAAGTAGAGTCGTCTATGGGAATGAAACACTTTACTACTAGTTTTTTTTTTCAGGGAGAAAGGCATTTTTATTTCTATGTGAACCTCTTAGTGATTTGGAAATACAAGTACATATGGAGATTTTATATTACAAGCAGAGACAATTTTCTTTTTCATAAGAGCATTCGAGCGTAGCCTACAAACATAGTCTATTAGTTATTTTTCTTCCCAAGACATCAATGTAGTAAATTTTCACCAATCTATGTGGTATTTACCAAATCTGATTCACTAAGATTTGAACTTACACCATCTTCAAAACATGCACTCTCACTTGCTATTAGACTAAAACCTAACAAACCCAAGTGTAAACAATTTTGAAGGATGATATAAATAATTATGCTTTGGTGACTATTCAAGGTGTTTTTGCATCTAAACCCACTGCAAAACGAATACAATTACTTTTGTAAAGAGTCCCATCATAAACAACTTTAGGAAGTCCTCTTTATATTGCATGTAGTTAGACTAATTGTAGTTTCAAAGTTCATTTTAGCTTCTCCAAATCAATTATGTAAAAGGTAGCCTCAACCCTTTCCTCCATTGTTTTTATAATAGTTTTAAATATAATGGCTATGATATGCTTTCTATGCTATGTAATTAGCTCTTCATTTTAATTTGGATCTATGTCTCCTTTTTCCAGTGTTACATGGGTATGCATCCCCAAGGGTAGGAAACCCACTTTCATGACCCCTTAAGTCTCATAAACTTGGAAACTCCATTGGAACCCCCCCCTCACATCCTCGCTTGAAGGAAACTCAAGGAAACACATAAGGGAAACATTTCCCTCCTGAAAAATGGCATCCCCACTTTTCTTTTGACAATTTTTTACAAAAAAATTAACAAATAAATGATAAAGAGCCACTCTGACCACTATTTTTCTTCTCATTAGCCTTGATTTCATTTAGCTCTTCAATATGGTTGTATTTCCGAGTTTGTTTTATAACTTATAACTTATCTTTGTATTTGCCACTTGATGTATGTTGTAAACTTATATCAATCTTTAGATTATAAACTTAAAGATGTGATGAGTTATGCTCCAACTTTCAATTTTTATGTATTCTAATATAAATTATTCATGGTGGGGCCTCCTATGTTGAAAACCCCACCTTCATATATCATTTTGGAGTCCCCTAAACATGTCATATAAACTCTTTGTTTCCTAGTTGGTATGCTTTGAAATATGTTTTTTTAGTTTATAAGTATTGACTTTCAACTTAAAATAAAATTTTCATTTATATTTAATATTTTCATTTTCATATATTACAAGTTTTCATTGACTAATTTTTTTTTTATTTTACATAATTAAGTTCCATTATTATGTCTTTTGTCTTTTATCACTTAAAGATATTACTACCTTCATATATATATATAGTTTATTATATACTTTGTAAATCATATTTTTTGTTTTACATAATTAAATTCTATTATTATGTTTTTATCACTTGAAATATTTCTATATATCTTATATGTACTTTTTAATATATATATAGTTTTATTATATATTTTGTAAATCATATTTAATAAATCTATATAATTTTCATAATAATAATAAAGCCTCTTATTAAAATAAAATATTTTATTTAAAAACTTTATACCAAACTAATTTTCATAACAAAACAACATGACTTTGTATATAAATTAGTTCAAACATTTCCTATTGAAATTATATCAAACTAATTTTCATAACAAAACAACATAACTTTGCATATAAATTACCTCAAACATTTCCTATTTGAAATTTTCACATTAATAGTGTCACTTTTTCATCAAAATTATCCACAACAACATCCATACCATCAATTTTTTTCACATCATAATTAATACTCATAACAAAAACAACATGAAAGGTTTCCACATAAAGCACCTCAATCATTCCATATTTGAAATTGTTTCAGGTTAACACTTTAGAAGAATGATAGCATGAATTTTTCCCAGAATCATTCTAATTAGTACTCTCGTTTTCTTCAAAGTTAATCCACAATAACGAGACCATGAAAAGTTTCCTCGTCGATTCTCTCCCTTTCCTAGAAATTGGGTCACAACATTTTTAGCATGATAAATTGGTTCACAACATTTCTCATGTATTCCATAGATCTATGGATGTGAAAGCAAGAAATGACGTACGGGAGGCAAGCATTCCCACGAGACTTCTATGTTTTTATCAGAATGTATTATAAATAAGACTGAAGCAAGCACAACGTCATTCATGCGGTGATAATTGGAATTTAGTGAATTCTTGAACTATTAATTCAAGTTGTGAAAACAACCTCGAATGTAAATTCAAGCCGTGAAAACAGCATGGCTGTCCAATATGTCAAACCAGAACAAGGCTCGAACGAATAGACCAAGGTGGCGTTTGAATTAAGCATCGACGGTGGAGACTTAAAAACCTGCCCTGCTAAATGCTGAGTGAGAATGACAGAGCATCTGTTAATGTTGTCAATCGTTAATTATATCTAATATGTATGTTATTTTATACATAAGTATCTTACATGTTCGTCCATTATCATATGAAGGATCCAGCAAAATTCGAACTACCATTCCGCTTCCATCTACCATTCATGCAGAGGATGGTCAAAGGTTGCTAGGACTGATAGTTGTGCGTGTGTTTGGCTTAACTTTCACAGTGAAATCCCCAATATCGTTCGAAAACTTTCTCTGATTGTGATGTTATGGGAATAAATCCTGTGGTGTTTATTCCGTTTTTGGTTTCACCCGAATCAATCACGCATAATCATCATTGTATCGCCTGCATTTTATTATGGAATCTCTTGAGGCCAATCGTTTGTTGTTCTAACACAGATATAGCATTTGCTGTGTTATGCTGTATTGTGTTTGATAATCGTGGATGGAAGGAGTTAGCAGCAGCATAGTGGAATCTGCAAATGATCCTGGAATGGAAGGACTTAACAGCAACATAGCAGAATCTGCTGTTGAAAGAAATGTTGTACCAGAGAGCACCACCACTACTACTGCTGAGGAGGAAGAGGATTCTAGGACTACAGGATTGGTAGTTGGACCCTCTACATTGCCAGACAGTTTGATAGTTGGGTCCTCTTCTTATGCTGAGGCTGCTTCTTCTTCTGCCAGGACAAGTAATTCTTCATCCTACAGGGTGAGGCTCTCCATATCTTCCAGTGGCGGGCACTCTAGATCTTCCATTGGCAGGCGATCAAATGATACGCCAGAGGAGGCGTCATCTTGTCTTATCATGCTTATAGCCTTCTGGTTTGTTGGTGAGTATTCTCCATGGTCTATTATGTTGGAAAACTTGCTTGGATTCTACATTATAATAGACTGGACATTATGAGATTCATGGCAATTGAACTGAATGGAGATTTTCTTTTGTAACCAAACTACCCAGATTGAAAGGAATCTCTTATTTTCTAAAAAATCTATCCATTTTTACTTGATCTACAAATAAAAAATATAATAAGAATATAATGCAAATCAAGCATTTGTGCTAAAACCTTTTTCAGATGTGACTCCATGCTAAATTGTAAAATCTCCCCATACTGAATCGTAGTAGCTAATTAGTCTGTTTGCAATCAAACTTTATACATTATTTTTATTTATACTACAATTTGATTCACAATAAGAATTATGTCCTCTGTGCTTTACTTTCTTTTTCCATTATCAAGATTATACCATGTAAAACTAATATTTATTACTTTCCAGTTGTTCCTTCCCTACATTTCCTCACATTACAATGAAAACAGTTTATCAAACATTTTTTCAGATTTGATTAAAAACCATTTCCTTTACGAAACCAACTTATATTTCTTACTTTCCAGTTGTTCCTTTCCTAAATTTCCTCACATTATAATGAAAACAGTTTTTCAAACATTTTTTCAGATTTGATTGAAAACCATTTCCTTTACTGAATCAAATTAGAGTAAGAAAAACTCCTCCAAACAAAATTATGACTTAGAAAACACTATTTCCTCTAAATAACTCTTTCCTCTCTTTATGTTCCAGAAGGAGGAATCCACAAAATAAATATTCTATTTTTATAACATCATCTCTTATTTTCTCAAATGGGAATGAAAATCATAAAGTGAGCTAAACTTTTGCATCATTTTTCAACTCAGTTTCAGTTTGTTGAAATTACATAATCCAGGTACCCCAGAGTATCAGGACTCAAGAGTATCAGGGTTTATTTTTGCAAGTAAAATTACAATTTGACAAACAAAATTGCAATTTCAACAACAAAATTACAATTTCAGCAAAAATTCCCCTGCTGACAAAGATGTAAATGGTCTAGTGGTTACCTCACTCCAAAAATCATTTTCCATTTTGTGCCGTGGCTGAAATGGTGGTTTGTTTGGGTTCTCAGCAAGTTCTGTAATCAAATCCACTAAACGACAAAACTGACAGCGCCATATTCTGCTCTGGACCATAAAATTACGATATCATACCATATAAAAAAATCCTGATTAAAAAACAATTTCCCATATCCTTGTTCTCTATTTTCTGGTCTAGATAATTTTAGAATATATATTCTCAGACGAAGACATTGATAACCCTGACACTATCTGACTTATCCTGGGGAGATGGTTATCAGCAGCGTCAATGACTTTGATTCTTGGCTTCTACGGCTCGGTGAATCTTGTGGTTGGACCAAGCTATTCTCGCCTTATACAGGCCAACTCCTTCTTTGTGCAAGAGATCAAGGTAACGACCATGACATCCTCTCTTTCAAGTTCTTTGAGGTTTACTGTATTTCATTCTATTTCATAAAAAAAAACCGAATTAGAATTAATGGACGAATGCAGGTCAATGGTGACAAGAAGCCAGGCCCTATGCTTTATGGGTTCTCAGAAAAACCTCCATTAGATATCAGAAAAAGCTGGAATCAAAGTCACCATGCCCTTGTACCGTCTAGCCACCATCAGGTACTACACTATTCTAGACCGTTTCAATGACCTACCCTTGTCAGAAGGAATTTCTGGTCATGGACAGACTGACAATGGTCTCGTTTTTCACTAAAAACTGGGCACTTCCCAGGTTTTGTGTGATTGTAAATTTAAGAGGTATCGACAACTTATTGTTAGCCCTAACTCTGTTCATGGCATGAATGGATGTTTAAGTTGAACAAGGACTCCGTACTCATTGTCTGTAAATTAAAGTGATATCAATGACCTAATGTATAGCTCTAATAGTTGATTCTGTTCATGACAGGAATGGATGTTTTGGTTGAACAAGGGCTCTGTGCTCAGTGTCTCCTACAATGTCAAGGCTGATGACTTTTCTCAGTTAATACTTATAATTGCTGAAGGTTTGTTTCATATCTTTGATATCCAAGTTTTTGGGTGGGATTGTAGTGACATGCATGCAAAACGTGTCAAGATCAACTGACCCTGATTGTCAGTCCCGGTTTGTAAGCCTTAAAAAACAAAGATTGTGGTTAAGTGGAATGCCATCGTCACTGTGTTTTCGATTGCTAGTTAGTTTGACCTGGAAATTTTATGCTATTTGATTAATCTTGCTACCTATTTAACACAATGTTGTAATAATATCAAAGTTGAGTGGCATGATTTGAAAGGTTAAGCAAGCAGGTTCATGGGCATTATATTTCCTGTAGGAAAGCATTAGGGGGGGAATAGCTTATTGATAAACTTGAGACTAATCTATACCCCAACTTCAAATATGCGATACATGGAAAAGGTAGGGAAGTCCTAGTTATAACCCATCTCTTGATGATTGCCTGCTTCAGCTCACTTTCTGGTTGCGTAATGGTCGCATCCCGAATAAGCCTGCCATACACACACAAATCTTAAGATGTGTAAGTTGCCAATCAATGAACTAAAAACAGTATCGGAAGGCTTGCTTGATTACAAATAGAGGGCATTGCATATAGACATGCAAGATATTACTAAAGGGCAAGGAATAATTTGGAAAAAATATTGCTCCTACTTCTCTTTTGCCATCGATGCACATTAAGTTTTGTGAACACTTGTTATGGTTGACTAAGAAACCTTCTTTAATTCTTTAGTTGAATCCCATAGGCGTATGAGGTAAGCAGATTGAATGCACCAACAATAGATGAAATCTGAAACAATCAGTGTAGAGTGGAAGCAATTAACTGATTATTGCATCTTCCATATATTCTAAAGATAAATAGCGGAACCTGCTCATGGACTTCATTTCATGCCTACATTAAAAAAAAAAAATACTTCCTCCTACGCATAAAAGGTAAGAAGTTTGTCTATGAATAGGAAAGTTTTAAAATGGAGAGAATTGACTCAGAAGGACGGTCTTGCCACATGATGGTTACCATTGGACCTTAGGATGGGTTCGACTGTTAGCTGGCTACAATTCTAAGAGAATCGGCTCCCTTAGAAGGCCATTGTAAATGTTCTATATCTGCAGAGTTTTAGTAAATTGATATTTCATTTTAATAAATTTGAATAGATACTTCACAGTTTAAAATTCAGTAAATCATTTTTCATAGGCACATGCACTTTGTGCAAATGGTTTGTGTAAGAACTTGATTTCAGCTTAAATTACATGGTGAAGCTTGGATCTATGTTGTCTGTCTGACTAGAAAGACATTCATGGATCTATAATCTGATAAACTTCAGAGCTTTGATGTCTCCTTTTGAATCAGAATTGTCGACTCATCTCTGGCCTGAGGACTGACAATGTAACCTATTACAGGTAAAATGGGTCTGAATGAATGGATTGATGATCCTACATACCCCAACATAACTTTGTCATGGAATAGCGTACATGGTAACATTCTTCAACTGAAGTGGCATATTCAACTGGTTTCCTTTATTTAATGTTGGATGTTCCTAG
Source organism: Pseudotsuga menziesii (assembly GCA_001517045.1). Taxonomy (NCBI): domain Eukaryota; kingdom Viridiplantae; phylum Streptophyta; class Pinopsida; order Pinales; family Pinaceae; genus Pseudotsuga; species Pseudotsuga menziesii. Next base: position 127,922 of record LPNX010124878.1, on the reverse strand, counting down.
TAGAGTTTCTTTCAATAATAGTTATTCAATCTTTTCATTTCGGAGATTCGCAGGAAATGGGACCATTGAACAGAAGGTAGATAAAAATTCAGAATACTACATTGCAGTTGGAAATCTTAATCCCAATAGCATGGAGGTAATTTCTAAATACAAATTCTGTTTTTTCTTTATATTGGCTTGCATTTTGTTTTCCAAACCCAAAACTCTAGAGTTGTATCAATAGAGTTCTTCCTTTTATATACCATTTGAGAGTGAATTTGCTTTTTTAATGTTGTTTACAAGGTCATAGTGAAGTCTTTATTGAGTCCAACAGATTTCTTTTGATTGTAAACTGCAGCAGTTAAATGGCATTGCTCAGAACTCCATTAAAAAGAACTTTCGTTTAAAGGGATGTTATGAAAATCCTGCCATTAGACCTTAGTCATGACAATAAGTAATATGAGCTGGTCCCTTTGGTGTGCTTGCTTGTTTCTTATTTCTGCAATTCACAACCATTTAGGCACATCAATGTGTATAAGTAAAGTTATGACTCATGAGAAAGAAAAATGCTCAACTGTTAAAATACCCCTCAAGTGTATCATGTCCATATGTCAGTCCTGGCAGGATTTTAAATTCTGTCACTACAGAAGATTTTGAGTAGCTAACATATGTACTTTCTGCCTGTACATTTCTTATGAATGATATCTTGACTGAGATAAAGAAGGAATATGCATAACCCCTATTCTTTCTGATCTGTATAAGGCCTGGTCCAGGTTTTCTTTCAAGAGGATGCCTCTTTATTGCTCCGTTTTTGTTTTCAAGGTTTAAATGATCAATGTTTTTTCCTTAAATTACTTTTTGTGTTGGTGTGTTAACAAGCTTGCAATTTACTCACTGATTTGACTTGTTTATGCCAAACAGGTATATTTGGATTTCAAAATAGATAGTGTCCTCTATGATACAACGGAAGCAAATTACAAATGTCCTTTACAGCAAGATTTGTGTGGCGTGAAGCTTTTCCTTCTTGGTGGTAACTATGCCATTCTCACCACCCCAGCTCCAACAGGGGTATGCTCACAAGAAACATCTTATTTCATGTTTTACATTTTTCTTTTTGATACTCTACATTTTCTCATATCATTTGAACTTCCCAAAAGGAGAAAATTATAATAAAGATTATGCTCGCACTAGAAGGATGGCTGGATAAATACTAGGTCGTTCAAAATCTTGTCAAGGTCATCTATGATGCCTGAGATAACAGGGATGGCTTATCCGAAATATTGTATTAGTCTATCCAGTAACTAGACAAGGTCGTGAGAGCTCGTTCTTTATTAGTGGAATGCACCCATCATTGTAACTATTATTAAAATTTGTTGTTAAAATTCTGCTATTACAGTAGTGAGTAAGAGTGAGGAAAACATTTTCCTCAAGTTAAAGGGTTGATTACAAAACGCACGTTTGGGGTATATTCCTTTGTAAATTAAAGTCGATTTGTGGGTGCTTTTGAGGGAGAATGGTCCCTTTATTTTCATAAAAGGTGTCTTTTAAAGCTGCGAACGCAAATTTCTAAAGGAGTTTTTGGTGGGGTTTACTGGAAAAGTATCTTTATAGAAGTGGTCAAATGATTATTTTTCCAGATGTATGAAAGCACATTGGAAAAAATTATGACCTCTAGAAAATTTAAAATCAGTGATGTCCTAAGGTCAAGGAATTAGGAGATCTTGGTTGTGGAAAGGATTGAGATCCAGAGGAGACATGGAAGAACAAGATGCCTTTGATAAGAAGGATAGGGAAGCACTGGCAATTATTGGGAGGTCAGTGTTAAAAAAAAAAAATCCGTACAACCAAGATGTAAATGGATCAGAAGATGCATGGAACACATTGAAGTCCTTGTACAAGACTTCTAAGGTGAGTTGGCTCCTTTATGTAAAGAATCATTTGTACAATGAGGATGGGTGAAAGTGGAGCAGTGAGAGATCATCTCACCGAACTTAAAGAGTTGAGAGATTAGTTGATTGCAATTGGAGATAAAATTGAAAGCAGGAATTTAGTCACTGTTTTGCTTAATAGTTTGCCTCAGTCATGAAGTGATTGTTACGAGTCTGAGTTTTTCATCTAGAATTGAAGAATTGGCATTTACTGAACTCGGAAGATTAATTTGGCAGCAGCAGCAGCAGAGGAAAACACTTTACAATAACAAGGGAAATTCCAAAATTGTGTTCACGATGAAATAGAAGGAAAAGGAAAACAAATCCTTTTCCAGCAAAGAGGTAATGCAAGGCATAGAGACTCAAACAAGGGCAGCATCAGTTTAGGTAAAGGTAATTACTTTTACTAGGGTAAACCTGGTCATTTTGAAATAGAGTGTAGAATATGAAAACAAGATTTATCACAGTTAAAGAAGAAAAACATTTAAATAACTGCATTGAAGAAGAGCACGATGGTAGTGCTGAAGGCCTTAAAAAATATGAAATCTTTCTTCTTCACATAAGAATGTGAATCCCAAGGAATGCATGAAATAAAGACTCCAGTGCAGCTAGTCATATGGCACATAACAGACAGCGGCTTGCCACGCTAGATGACAGTCAAATTCAGGAAGAAAAAATTTCCTTGGGAGATGACAGAGTACATATGGCCAAAGTTCAAGGAAAGGTGTCTATAAAGATGCTTGGTGTGATAGCTAAGGAGCATATGATAGGTTATACGTACCATGACTGACAGAATTTGATTTTTGTAAGGCAGGTCACAAAGCAACGCTTTAAGGTGGAGTTTGCTGAAGACAAGATCCATATAAAAAGACGAGAACAACCATTGCAAGGTAGTGGGTATATGTATAGAAGAAGGTTGTTTATATAGGAATTGAACTAGGCCAGTATCTCAGCAAACCTTAATGTCTGAAGACAATGCCAAAAGTCAGTTTTGACATCAGAGGTTTGACCACTCTCACTACTGAAGTTTATTACCTTTGAAGAAGTTAAATATGGTTCACGGGTTAGTAAGAAGCAACCAACCATGGTATTGTACTCCACGAAGTACAAGGCATCAATTAATATACCATGTAAAATGATATGTCTATGTAGGATTCTAGGTGGCATGAACCTTCATCAATCTCAAGCCATGCCCCTCTACTATGATAATCAAAGTGGGATTCAATGCAATGCTCAAACAATTAGATGTTTCTTGCCAGGACTAAGGACTAAGCACATTGAGATACACCACCACTTCATGAGATGGCATATGCAAAACAAAGGAGTTGAAGATGTGTACTAGAGAATTGAAGATCATTTTGCAAACATCTTCACAAAAGCATAGAATATGAGGAGGTTTTAGAAGTTTAGTGAGATGATTGGTGTGTAGAAGAAAATATAATGGTCATTAGGGGGGTGTTTAAGATATTGCGGCCATTTTTTGCTGAGCATTGATCTGAACTTCAGATCAAAATCTAGAGAAAAGGCTGATGAGGTAACAAAAGATGGTAGGCCCCAAGGTAGTGTGGTTGGTTCTAGGGGATTAAGTAGAAGGCCTTGGGAGAATGATTGACAAGTAGAGCATCAACAAGCCAAATGTTGATTTGTAAAATTTTGTTATTGATGGAAGTGTCATTTATAGGTTAGTGGTTGACGAGCAAGCTATCGATGAAGCTATTGTAGGCAAGAAAATTGCCAATGAGGGTGTTGTTGATGTAATTGTCAATAAAGGCACTATTTGAAAGTTTTTCCAGGTAAGGAGTTGTCAATGAAGATGAAGTTGATGATGGTGAAGTTGGTGTAGTATCGTCGATGATTCTTGCAAAATTTGTAGATGGTTACCAAGAAGTTCAATCATTTCCTTAATAGGATCTTGGAGACAACAAACAATCCCAAAATTGTACCTTGTAGAAGGTCTTTTTAAGGATGGATTGAAGATATCAAAGGTCTTTTTTAATTTGATAGTTCAGATTTGTGATTTCCATTCTTGAGCTAACTCTAGAGAAGTGTTTTAGGAGGCTGAGATGTTGAAGACAATGAATAGAGAATTAGACCATGCTACTTTGGTAGAAATTGCCTGGTGAGTCTAGGAAGGTTCCAAATCAAGTAGTGATGGCACTATACCTATATCAAGGAAGATTCTAGTTTGTGGAAGGACTTAAGGGTAGAGTTGTAAGGATCTAACGTAGATAAACAATTAATGGTGTTTATTCCCTAGAGGGTTCTAGTGAGAAAGCTTTTGGTGTACTATTTAGTGATTTTAATTGTGTGTTTTCCTTTCTTTGTTCATTGCTATTTTGTTTCATGGGAAAAGAAAGATAAACGAAATAGTTCAGAAGCACAGGGAAACCACTTAATTTCGTTTTAATAGAATCCAAGATTTAGATACATTGGGTGATTTTGACTTGCCCACTAGAATATAGATCAATATGGTATTGGATTAGGTTTTCCTTTGATTTCCAAGACCATATTGCATGGTGAAAAATAGACCTAGGTAATTTCTAAGTATAGAGCCATTGTTGCAAGGTTTAACCCATAGTCGAGCTCTTAGAAAAATTAAAATGACAAATGATTGTGAAATGGATGAGGCTGAAACAAAACTTAAGAAACTGGAGTTGTGGGTAGAAGGAATTGAAAATCCGCCACCGGAATTGTTTCAAGGGATGACTAACAAGAGTAAGAATGGAGAAGCAGAGTCTTCAAAGATAAAAGAAAGAAATTAGATAGTCTTTTAATGTATTGGGATAGAACCTTTCATATGGAAGATGATCACTAGAGTTCCAAGAACCCTCTCATACTTCCTCATTAGACAGATTGTGTGTTGTAATTGTGAGGAGCGATTTTATGAGATGATCTTATGAATTTGTGCATTCATCGTTGTTTTATAACTTATTTCTATTGGAAATGTCATTAATAAAAATAACTTGCACAAAATTTATTATAGTTGAGTTATTTTGTATTTTTCTAGTGTTGAACTAAGTTTTGTCAATTCATCGAGTCTTCATAAGTCCTAGGCTGGCCAATTCTTTGCCAAGTTTGAGTTTGACAACTTTGTCATGTGTGGGTTGATTTTTGTGCACTCAACAAGATTAGTCAAGAACTGATATCCTCCGCTAAGGATTAATGACTTGTTGGATCAGTTGCAAGTAGCAAAGCACTATTTTAAGTTGTATCTCAAATCTACGTATCATCAGTTGCAAATTAAGGAACATGAAACTTGAATGGTTAGTTAGGCCTCACAGGCTTACTAATGCACCAATCACATTCATGAGTCCAATTAATGAAGTTCCTAGACCCTCTATTGACTCTTTTCTGGTTGTTTACTTGGATGAAATACTAGTCCACAACAAGACATGGGAGGAGCACTTAGGTCATTTGAAGCAAGTGCTAGAAATTCTCAAAGAGAGCAAGTTGAAATTGAACATGAAGTATGAATTTTATATATAAGTGTTGCTTTACTTGGGATTCATAATTGATGGAGATTGATTGAAGATAGACCCAACCAAACTCTAGACAATCAAGTTATGGCCTAGAGTAGTGATTCTCACTAAGGTAAGGAGTTTCATTGGTGTCGGTTAGTATCTTTGTATGTTTGTTCCACATTCCTTAGGTGTTTTTGTATCTTTACGTTCCTTGACAAAATCATAGCATAAATTTCTTTGGACTAATACTCAGGAGTAGGCCGTCAACGTTTTGGAAGCAAACGATATGTGAAGCACCTATGTTAGAGCTTGTTGTTGCCTTACTCTACATGTAGGTGAGAAAAATCTCAAGTCACTGAGCATGGCCTTGGGGGAAAGTCTTGAGTCAAGTGAAACTGTCACCACAAGACTTAAATAATCTATTTAGGCCAACTCCTAAGCAAATCCGAGGCAGATAGACCCTAAAAGAATATCTAACACTAATTGCTTTCAAATGCAATTGAGGAGTTAATTATAAAAATGAAATGACAAATTAATTTAACTATGTATTGAAAATAAAGACTTATCAAAAGAAGATAATATCCAGGATCACTTAGCATTCACAACATTATATACGCTATATATAAATTTGAGAGGCTAGTGCCTATAAGCAAAAGATAGTGATCTAATTATTACTCACAAGTATGGAATCTTTAAAGCTAATTTTACCAACTAAAAAAGAGAAAATGATTTAATCTATGAGATTGATTTTCAATTGAAAGAAAATTGATTTAATTACTAGGGTAAGTTCTAGACTAGATTTTGGTTAGTATAAATTGAAGCACCAAATGGAATGTACCTTAATTACTACTAACATTCGAATTAAGGACAAAATGAATAACAAATCTAAGATTGATTTTAAAATCCAAGTGAAGGTGATTTAATCTACATTAGGGAGTTAGTAACCTAATCTACACTAAGAAACACTTGCATGCCAAAGAAAAAAGAAAAGAAAAAAGAAAATGACTCGGGGGTAGGGTGGATGTGACACTACCACCCTACTGGGCCGTTTATAAGATGATTAAATCAGCCTTTAGGAGCACTTATTGTTTGTCCTTAGCGGCCAACATTCAAGTTTACAATATTAGAAAAATATGGGATAAAAAAGAGCAGAAAAATGCCTCTTTCGATGAGCTGAGTAAACCAGATTGTTGGGCGGTCAAGGATGCTTCCTTGGACTTCATGTTTGCTGTCCAAAAAACAACAAACAAAATGTCCCAATCAAAAGTAAAAAATGGTGGGAAATTCGTTCCTTAGTTTCTAGGGAAACCGAGTAAAAAATGAACTTGCAACCACTTCTTAGGGGCTTAGTACAACAAATCAATAAGGACGTAAGTGTCCATAACACATTATTTATTGAATATACAAACAACAACCAACAAGCTAAAAGGTGCCAAAAAATGACATAAAACACAATTTTAGGCAAATTTTAAATACTAGCCTAAGTGCATGAGAGATTAGAGTTGATTGAAATACTTAGAAATGCTTGTACATTTATATTTACTTAGGATAACGAATTATGACTGTGTTGATCTATATGCATGTTACATACAAGCTATTAGAATGATTAGATCTTTAGATGCAAATAGATTTAAAGAAAATAAAAAATTTGAAGATTTTTTCCTTTTCTTTGAATCTTGGAGGGTTGAAGAAGAAGAGAATAGGATGCCAAGGACTAGTCAATGGAGTCACTTAGGCCTCAATCTTTGAGGGGCTTGCTTTGAAAGTTTCCAAGAGAATAGAAATGATCAAGGCTTGCTTTGATCTACTTGAAGCTCCTAGAAAACCTAGAATAATTCAACTCATGCAAGGGGAGGGGATCTCCTCTTCTTGTAACTTAATGGTTTAGCCTACTTGAAATGTATTAATATAGGGTGCTTCCATGAAGATGGATAACACTTTTTGGCAAGCGAAGGGTGCGATTATGTTAAAAACATATCTTGATTGAGTTTTTTAAAGCCCTCGATCGAACTTTTAAAAGGGCTTTAAAAAGTGCTCAATTGAGCTATGAGGGTTGGTAAAACCCTCGATCGAGCGTTATTAAATAGCTCAATCGATATATTATAGCTCGATTGAGCCACTACATTCCAAAGCTCGATCGAGCATCTCCAATCGTTATAAGTATAGAAACACAACAATGATTAATTTCATTGTTTTTGTTGCATAGAAATTTAGTGAATGTTTAATAGAGTCAAGATAGAGATGTGTGATTAAGGTTTATAAATGAGAAGGGTTCTATTTGTTTGTAGATATAGGTCATAGAGTAATTGAAGTTATAGATATGATTGATCAAATTTATAACTACAATTAGTCCACGACCCATATCTACAAATGAATATCTAGAGGAAGTGGCGGTAGTAATGCATTTACTTGATTCTTCTTCAAGGTATTTATTATTGGCCACAAGTATATTTTTTTGTTGAAATTATATTTTTTAATTTAATTATCATATAATTCTATATTTGTCTTTCATTGAATTCGAAGACCTCGATGAACTATAAACGATACGATTTTTTTTCAAATTTTAATTGAAAATATTTTTGGGTGTCCATATTCATGTACACATACGAATATGGGCACTCTGAGATTTTTTTCAATTAAAGTTTATAAAAGCTCAATCAAACTAAGAAGTCGATCGAAATAAAAGATCGATCGAGATTTTGTCTAACTGCACATAAACCCTCGATCATGGTATTTAAAAACGTGCTAAATGCTTGATCGAGGGTTTAACAGACCTAGATCAAGTTAATAGCTCAATTGAGGGATTAAAAACATACTTTTAGCCCCCATTTCTGGAAATTTAATTTTACTTGCATTTTTTCCAGGCTTAAACCTTGTCCTAAGATGCACCTTAGGTGGCAGACTTCATAGCAATGGATTCATCAATGATACATCTGTCCATTGGCATTTAATTGATAGATTTTTTAATTCACATGAGAATTCATTTTTATTTTATTTTCAAACTTACACTTAAAAGCCATGTCCACAATTTCAAATCAATGCAAAAAAAAATCAACAACATAAAAAGTTTAGAACAAAAAAATCAAAAAATATATACGCCCCACATCAACGTGTCCTCTTCAAAAGGGTGTTTTTTTTGTTTTTTTAATTTTTGTAACCAATAAAAAAAAAATTACATGCACACACATGTGTACAAAATGCGATTATAATTGTCCATGGTTAGTTTCAAAAATTTATAAAAAATATGATTTTCCAAAAAAAGATATACACGCCCCTCTGCTTATTGTGTAGGTTATGTTCATATATATATATATTCAAAATTTATGCATTTATCCCTAAATTATTTTACGTCCACACAAGCCACTTGTTAACTTTTCCTGAAATTTACAAGAACATGAATATCATTAAATGCAATTTTGACAAATTAAATAATATTATTATTTTTTTAAATATAGGTAAAATGAAAACATAATTCCTTACATTTTTTTTTGTTACATGTTGGATTTCACAAAGCATATATGAGTTTTGAGAGCTTTGATTTAAAAAATGAGTAAAAAATCGAATTTTCACCGTCACTTTTGGCCATGTTACCCATATTCATGGGAACACCCTATAGCAATATTCGAATTGATAATAAAACTAAAAAACTACCTTTAAAGAACTCTATCGCCAAGATAAATATAAACACAAGTCTAAAATAGATCTATGTCAACTAGGTAACAATACCCTTTTAATGACCATGCAAGCTACAACAATTAGCAAGAGTAATTTACATAGATAAACTAAGCAATAGCATAAACAAGAAACGTATACCACACAATTGCAAGGCGAAATTGATGTGACCTCCAAAGTCTTTCCTTTATTCCAGTGTTCTTCAAGAGAGAAACAAAACAAAGCTTTGACTATCAAGTAAGAACCAACAAAGAAAAGAGAGGGGAGAGTTTTCTTAAATAGCAAAATAGGAAGAGGGGGGCGAATTTCATGAAGTGGAGTGAACTAGAGTGTCATATAACACCTCATGGAGTTGAATAGAGTGCAATTTAACACCTCATGAAGTTAACTAGAGCTTAAGGGCTCTTCACGAGCCACCTAGGAGACAAGGAGGGGACAAATAGGGTTTGATTGAGATCAAATCCAATAAAAAATGACACCTCACTCAAGGGAGGCAAATTAGGGAAAATTTGTTTTTACCAACCTCCTAAAATAACTCAAGTTTGTGTCCAACATGAAAAAATCATGGGATTTTGTCTCCAAGGGGTGTGACAGGCTAAAAAAGGGTGTCTAAAGTGGTTAAGATGGTTTGTTAATACATTTGACACCCCCTTGACCACCTATTAGAACATCATGGAATATTTACTCCCCAAGGGACCCAAAAAGTTCATATTTTACTATAAAAACATGGTGGCACACTTAATACACGACATCAGACCTAAGGACTTAGACACTAGCTTAAGGAAAATGCATTATTAAATACTTTGGCTTTGGAGGAGTGAGTGAAAAACTAGACAAACTCATATTGGCAACTTCATCTAAGTGAAAAAATAGTCCATAGCAATAATAATACCAGTGACTCATTCGGGCTAGCCCTTGTATACATATAATTGGATGTCATGCATTTTATACAATCATCTTCTTTTGACCATGGGAAAAAGTGATGTATAATATGAAATACAAAAAGAAAAAGATTGCTTGAGCTAGATCATGGAACTGGAGGTTCCTTAGTTCTTTGATATCTTTTGTCTACCAATCATCTTGTGCAAACTGGTTAGTAACTGAGCTTCCAAATTTGCAGAAGCCTTTTGAGATTGAGGTGGACGCGTCAAACTATGTCATGGGGATCATCCTCATACAAGAAGGAAGATCACTTGCTTACCATTCAGAAACCCATGATAAGGAGTTCTTGGCTTTACACCAAGAAGTGAAGCATTGGAGAGGTTACATCTTGGGGAAGAAGATACTTATCCATACTAAGCACAAGCCATTGCAATTTTTCTAGATTCGGATTAAGTTGTGGTGAGCTAGGCATACCCAATGGACGTCTTATCTACAACAATTTAAACTTGCCATCAAGTACAAGAAGGGGTTTACTAATAAGATGGCCAATTTATCTATATGGGTATTGTTGATGTATTTGTAACTTCAAAATGTATTCACTTCTATATCTTATATTATACCCTGATGTTCCTATCGGGAGAATCATTTGTATTTCATTGTACCCTGATGTTTCTATCGGGAGAGTCATTAATATAATAAAGTCATGTAAAGTCAATGAGGTTCACCCTCCGTTGTAAGTCGGGGCAATAGTCCTCACAATTGAGTTGAGGTTAACCCTCCTTATTGATAAGGGGGGAAAAGTCCCCACAGTTGAGGGGCACTAGGGTTATTAGACTCTCCTAGAGATGTCGGCCCTGGTAAGTAATTGTCAAGTCAGAAATTAGTATAAATAGAGAGTGAACCTCTCTATTTGTCACACACACTCACCCAGCTATAGCGCATAGGTGAGAGAAGAGGAGCTCACACAAGTGAGAGAGAGAACAGTTGTTGGAGATCATCTTTCTGTCTTTGGGTTTTATGGCTGCCATTGGTGCTCATTCTATCTCTGAGGAAGTTGCGGGGTTTTTCCTTTATGGTTTCCCCGAGGATAAATCTTTATATGTCTAATGTCTCTTGTGATTGATTGTTGTGCATGTTATTCTCTCAGATAAGATCCTAAGATCATATTGTCAAATTAATAAAAATCTAACATGGTATCAGAGCCACCCTGAAAGAAGTCATTGTGCAGCCGAAACAGTGCTACATCCATAGCTATTGAAGATTAGGGTTTCATGCTTGAAAACCCTAAAATACTAAAACTAGTAGTTTTGGTAGATTCACTATATCTCGAGACTAGAGAAGGCTCAGGAGCTGAAACTTTCACAAGCTGAAGACAAATTCCTGGTGAACACTGTGTAAAATTTTTAGCCTCAGATTCGCTATATTCTGGGAGATATGATTCATCTAAGTTAGGGTACCAGCCTCTCCCAGGATTCAGCCTTAAACACGTGACCTAGGGAAAATTGCTATATCTCGGGCTACGAAGGTCCAAATGACATTTCACAAGATGTTCTAGAAAGGGAATGGACTGTACTTTATCTGGTAAAACTTTTAGACCTCGAAGGTGAAACACTGACATGTGGCAGTCCGTACAAGTTTGCTCTTTTAAACAGTCCTGAAATAAGTCACCTTGGGAAAATGTGCATAACTCCCAATTGGTGAAACTAATTCTGCTCAAACCTGCTATGTTGGAAATAGGACAGACGAGGCTGCCTCAGTACAAAATTTCAGACATAGAGGAGCATCAATTTCGGAGATACCGCAGAAACAGTATTAGGCATTCTATAGAAGAAACTGAAGATAACTAGGGCATCAGATATTTTGCAATTTTGATCACAGTTTTGGGAAAATGAATATGCTGCTCAACTCACCTTCAGGAGGCACATCTTTCTATCTAATCAGATCTGAAAGATTCCAAGTTTTGAAGATTAGGGTTTCTCTGACAAACCCTAGATCAGCCAGATCCGGAACCAGGACAAACACCTCAAACCGGTAAGATCTAATCTTTTGCTATTTACATTTGAGGTTCTCATTTCAAAATGACCTAGCACCCTAGCTTGATGACAAGCTTGGTGAAGCTGAAAAATTTCGAGCATGAAAGCATAGGATTTTACTAGTTCTTGAAGAAAATGAATTGGACACCTACATAAGTGGAGAGGTTCCAGTTCGAAAGGAAGATGAGGCTAAAGCCTTACACAAGAAGAAACTCGACTCATAATAAGAGAAGAGAAGATGGGAGAAATTGAAGATCAAACGCTCACGATTCAAAGAAGATCCCTCAAGCGATGAGGAATATGAAGAACTCAATTCTTGAAGAACCTCTTATCCATCTTAGCATTTGGATAAGAAATGATGATGTCATGAATGAAGAAGATGATGAAGCAGAAGGATCAAGAAGGAGTCTACCCACGAAACGAATAAAAGATAAGTATTCAATTGTCATTTCATGATATTGTTTTATATTCAGTTGATGTGTTATGCATGATAAAATGTTTGCATTAATGACAGTATGCATGTGATGGGTAAGTAGCTCATGGTGCTATACAATTCTCCATTGCTACTTATCTAGAATGAAACCTCTTTGCTGACATATTGGATTAGTGCACAATCTCAATGATGTCATGGTAGAGATGGAAGGCATATAAAAAGTTTCTGTGAGATATGGATGAATGTTGTATTGGCTAAAATAGTTGCATGATCATATCTTTATGCATAAGAATCTTCATTATGAATATGCCTTATGGAATGTTTCTAACCATACAACTAATGCATTTGACTTGTAGGAAAGATCGCGTACAATCGCCTACAAGAAAAGAAGGATGAGACTTATTCCGAAGAACAAGTGGCGACAGCTCAAGAAATAATCCAAAATGAAGAGTGATGACTAGAATGCGATGTTGAAGACCTGAAGTGAAGTCCGTAGTATCTTCTATATGGATCTGCAAGATCCAACATGTAGTAGGATACAAGGAAAGATTCATAGCACGAGGCTTCTCACGGAAAGAAGGCATAGAATACGAAGAGACATTTGTAACCACTAGAAGTTTGACAGGAAGACTCATGTGTGCAAATTAAAGAAGGCTTTGTACGAGCTCAGAAGACACCCATGGGATAACACATACATGAGAAGCTTGAAGATCACCTAGAGTGATGGAGATCTTAACCTTTGCTACAAGGTTGAAGATGAAAGCCTATAGAGGATGACAAGCTCACATATGGGTGCGAGAAGAACTTTTGAAAAGGTTCAAGATAGAGGATCTTGGTATCCAGTGACCCTACATGGATACAAAGAATATTAGTAGTAGAGGAGGCTACTTGTCACTCCGATATAGAATGTTTCAATGCATAGAGTACAAAAGGCAGAGGGAGAATGATGCTCCGCTTCAGAGGGAGTGACTGTAGAAGATCCTGAGGTTTGACATGATACGGTAGGATGGACATATTATTGATGGCTCTAGGCTTTACTGAGAGTAAAGAAGACTCCAACCTTTGCTTCAAGGTTGAAGGAGGAAGACCAGTGATGCTCCTATTATATGTCGATGACTTGTTCCTAACAGAAAAGAGGAACTCATTAAAGTTGCAAGAAGGAGACTTGGTGTCGAGTTCGAGATGAAGGACTTGGATATGATGCACTACTTTCTAGGCAGGGAGGTGTGGCAAAATGCGGATGGAATCTCGCTGGGACAAGGGAAGTGTTGGACTTCAATCCACTAATGCAGATTAAACCTTGAATTTATGTCAATCCGGAGTTTGTAGACTTAGAGGCATATCCAAGTATAAGGACTCAAAGCTAGACCTAACTGGAGTTCTAGTTTACTTATGAAATAAACCTATTGAAAGATTAAGATACTGTGACTTGAAAACACAAAAACTCCCTTACAGAAGCAGCTTCATTTGCTCTTTCAATTACACAGCAGTTTATATGTGGAATCTTCTGAGATAATAATAAAAAAAACAAATTAAACCTAACCCTAAAATATGAATTACGAGACTCTGCCTATTTTCCAAACATTGAGTAAGCAATCAAACATCAATTTCCCTTACAGGAAAGCATTCGCAATGTATTACTGCTCTTAATATTCCATCGTTGAATAAACAAGCAATGTACAGCAATGTGAGATAGTAGTCTGAACCATTCCTTCAATATATAACTAATGAAATAACAGAGCTTATAAAACTAATTCAAAACAGTCTAACTCATTCTGCAATAAAGAAATCGAATTCTACAGGAATTAAAAACATACCACTGGCAACAATCCAAATCGTTTACTGGCAACAATCCAAATCGTTCACTGGCAATAAAAGGGTGTGCAGACTTGACAAAGGGGGCCCTCCAATGCCTCGTTTACACATGCAGAGAGAGAATCACAGAGCTTAAACTTCAATTATATTCACCATAGTAAATCGATCATACACAGTAATCAAACAACGCTACGCGTTTTTCTGTCTCAAAATAGTGATGATTTATCCTCTGTCTTATCAAATACTTATACAAACTAGAAATGCTATTAATCTGGAAAGCTAATTATGAATTACAATCCTTGAGATCCTCTATCAGATCCATGAAAATAGACAAAATCGAAACTGCCCTGCTTTTGTGCTGAGTGGTAACACAGGTGGTCATCTTTGACCGTCATTGACTCGACACCTGTGAGAGCCACATCATCTATTCGTTGGAAGTTTAACCATCCTTGGACACTGAGAATCGTTTCCCCATCTTTCAATTCACGCCTAGCTGGCCTGCAAGTATCCAACCTAGGGGACATTACAGGAAGTTAGCACATCCTGTAATTCTGAATAAAAACTTTAGTTTAAATGCCTTAAAAAATCTCATAATTCAATTTGTTAAAAAGCAATGACATTTATACCTTTGACCAAAGTTTGTGGGTGAAATTAAGGCTTTATAAATCAGTATGAAGGTTTTATGGAGGGAATTGGAAGATATTTAGATGACAAAAAGAGGTCAAAATGGTGCCCAACATATCCCCCAAGAGGAAGCTGTTGCATGTCCTCATGCCCAAAAATATTTGACCCTGTTTATATCAAAATTTTGCTGCTGACCCTCTGTTTTTAATCTCCCGTCTGAGATGATGCATCTGTTGAAGCTCGAAATGCATAAAGGACTTTCAGTCTCTCATACTTAGTTTTATAAACCTTCTTTTGTTTATACCATCTATATGCATGCTTGGAGATTCGTGTCCTTTGAACTTTAAGCTTCCAATTGATTTCTTTTAACTTCTCATTCCTCAGTTCTAATTCCTTTATTTCAAGTTTCAACTTCCTAATCTTTTTACTGTTTTTGGAAGTCTTCTTCTTTTCCATCTTCATTGGAAGCTACACAGAATTGGTGTCCATCCCCAATTCTTCATTCTCTTGTACTGAATCTTCTTTCTTTTCTCCTTCCATAGTTCGCTGCTCTAAGAAAGGAGAAGCTGAGTCTTTTATTATTTCCTGTTTTGATTGCTTTTTCTTTTCTTTCTCTTGCTGCTCCAAGAAGAGATTGATTCTTTTTGTCTGTCTTATCACTTCATCAGTTTCTTGGATATCCTGCCCTATCTCACCTGCTAGATTTCCTTCTTGACTTCCCAAGGTTTGTATGTGTTCATCCTCTTCTAGTGCTGACTTGCTTCGAGCTTGCTGATACTTCCTTGGCTTTCTCTTATAAGTGGTGAAAATCTGCTCTTTCTTTTGAAACTGTTTTTCTTCTCTTATCACACTCCTGGTTCGTATCCTTCTCTGAGGCTGTTTTGAACTTGCTGCCTTAGAGTTGTCTTCATCATCTGTGATTAACAATACCTCTTTTTTTTTCTTTTTCCCCTTTGGCAGTTTTGAGCTTGTTGCTTCAAGGTTTTGTTCTCCATCCTTGGGGTATGTTATCATCAATAATTTGTCTTCTTTTAAACCTTCCTCAGGCAACTCTTCTTGTTCTTCCAACTGATTATGAATTAAAAATTCTAACCATGTCAAATTTTGCTTCTGTAACTCATGCTTGATGATGATTTTGATGAGTCCACAGTGAAAAAGGCTTGTCATTTTATCTTTTGCATGCCTTTGAACGGCCTTAGCCATCTTGGATAGACTCTGTAATAGGAAATGGGGCATATTAATCTCACAATCACCTTTTAAATGCTGCAATAGCTTGATATGGTAAAGATATACAATACTGAATCGGCCTTCACAGGTAATGAATTTTTGGATAATATAGACTACTTCATCCCATGGATGAACCAACCAGCTCCTTGGTATTCCTTTCTTCCAGTTCACTGATCCTGCCCTTGATCTGCACAGAAAGGGTATCCATGCCTTCTCCTTGAATTGTTTAGTTTTGAAGAATCTCTCTCCTTGCTATGGTAGGCCAATAATTTGTGCTAAAATGTCTTCAGACAGTCTGAAGTTCAAGTTTCCCACTGTAGCCCTTTCTCCATCAAATGATTCAGCAAAAGCTAGACTAACATTATCATTATGCCCATCAAACTTTTCAAAAAAAGTTGCCCACTGTTTCTTTTCAAAAATTTCCATGCATTTCTCATGAACATCAATGGGGTTGAATTTCTCTGGTTCTAGTCTAGATGTCATTTTGACTTTGATGGGAAAAGAAATATGCACAGGAAACTTCAACCTTACAATTTTTAATTGTGTAAATGTTTTCTTATCCCAAAACGACACTCTGAAATTAGAATTGCTGTTGGTCCAACAGAGATTTTTTTTTTTGGCAAAAATGTTTAAGTTTTACCTCCCTCCCGGTGTAATTGCCTTCAATTCTTCCTGCACGATACTTCCACAGCAAATTAGTGCTTGCGTCCTTCCTGTAATCCACGACTTCCTTTCACTAAAAACTACCACCCACAGCAATCGGGCTTTTGCAGAGAAAAAGAGTTAGATTTGGTCCAAAGAAAAATGACCAAATCGTAATCCCCGATATCACCAGTTCATGCAATTTTCAGGCACATTTGTATACTGTCGTGGGACATATAACCACGTTTCTTGCCATCATTACATGAAGATGCCACTTTTCATTCAATTATTCACTTAGGAAAGAAATTGAAGGTAAGGTTTTTAATTCATCTTCATATACTTTAGTTTCTTTGCATGCCCCAATGTTTGATTACAAATTGTAATGTGAGATTTCTTCAGCTGAAGTGGACTCTTTTCACCTTTTGCAAATATAAACGGCCATCAATTCTCTATATTCTATATGTTTACTTAATGCATGATGCACTAATGTATATATATAGAAGAAAACATTTGAAATTCCATTTTCTAGTTTATTTTCTATTTTTCTTAAAACACTTTACTTTCTGCTGAGAAGGAAACCCTACCTGTAGATTACAGTATA
Source organism: Pseudotsuga menziesii (assembly GCA_001517045.1). Lineage (NCBI taxonomy): Eukaryota > Viridiplantae > Streptophyta > Pinopsida > Pinales > Pinaceae > Pseudotsuga > Pseudotsuga menziesii. Next base: position 110,625 of record LPNX010124878.1, on the reverse strand, counting down.
TGTTCTGGCCATTAAAATTTTGCTTCTGGGTTTGATTCTGACCACCATTTTGACCCCTAGGGTAGGATAATGAAAAGTAAATGGAATGCTGGTAAAGATTATGAGGATAATGAAATAGGCAGTCAAGCTTATGAGGATAGGTAAACATGTTATTACTTAGAAACAAAGAATCATGCAACTTTTAAAGCAAAAAAACTAAAATCCTTACAGACTTTGCTTGATAGCCCTTTATGACGAGCTTACTGCTTGATGTAGCTAATTTGCAGTTTATTTATGATTCATATATGTCCTTCTGATGTCTTCTTTTAAAGATGTTTGCTATCTTAGATCCCTTCTACTTTGCTGGAAGTCAGGTCCCTCTGTAGATTTCTTCAGCTTTACTGGAAGTCAGGTCCCTCTATATTGCTAGAAATCACTGTATTGCTGGAAATCAGGTCCCTCTGCATATGAAAAAGACTTGGAGGGTACTTGGAGGGTTCCAAGAAAGCATAAAAATGCGTATCCCCCTCATAGGCCTACTTATTGACTTGTTCTCAAGTCAAACAAAAACTTCATTATTGAAAATAAAGCTATGTAAAAGACATGAAATTAAAAAAAATTATTTTTATGAATTTTCAATGGCTAAGCGAACCTGGTTTTCCATGGAAAATTCAAGTTTATGTTGTGCCAGTGGCCTGGTTTTCACAACTAAACTCCTTTTTTTTCTTGTTTTTATTTATTTTTTTTATATTTTCTCTTCTTTTTTTGTTTTTTTGTTTTTATATATATTTTTATATCAGATCATCTAAGAAGCAAGTGAAGGAGAAACACCAATGTGTCTATCCAGCACTTCCATTTCCCTTTGTTGTGAAATCTATTGTATGAAATCTTCCTTATTGATAGGCTTGGTATAAAGTTTGAGCCGATGGCCATTGACCACAAATGCACGTGCTTCATCATGGATTGTTTGAAGTTTGACTGAGCCATTGTCATATACCTCTGCAATCTCATATGGACCAAGCCAATGAGTTGTGAATTTGGCTTTGAAGTCTTTGAACTTTGAGTCAAACAATAGTGCCCAGTCACCGATGTGAAATTGTTTCTTTTTAATAAACTTGTCATGCCATTGGGCTCTCTGCTGTTGTATCAAAATATTGTGTTCTATGGCAGCCTGTCTCATCTCATCTAGTTGATTCAATTGAAGTATTCTTTCTTGCTGTGCCTCAGAAAGATCCATACCCAAATCTGCTGCTAATTTGAAGGTATGAATTTGAAACTCTATAGGTAGGAGGACTTGCTTACCGTAAACAAGCTGATAAGGAGAAAAACCAGTATTGTTTTTCCAAGTGATTCGGTATGCCCATAAAGCTTCAGTAAGCTTAGCTGACCAATCCTTCCTATGCATCTAGACAGTTTTGGTGATGATTCCTTCTAAAGTCTTGTTTGTAGATTCCACTTGGCCATTAGCTTGTGGATGGTAAGGGGTAGATTTTCTGTGCTTAATCTTGTACTTTGCTGCTATCTCCTGCATTAGTTTGGAAGTAAACTGGGCACCCTGATCAGTTACAATTTCTCTAGGAACCCCAAATCTAACAAATATCTCCTCAAAAAGAAAGTTTACCACGGTCTGTTCTGTGGCTCTTGGTAATGGTTTGGCTTCTACCCACTTGGTAACGTAGTCTGTACATACCAAAATGTACTTCTTCCCTTGTGATGGTGGATGAATTGAACCAATGAAGTCAAGGGCCCACTTTTCAAACGGTTCTATGAGGATTTGTGGTTGAAGTGGCATTTCATCAGACCGGACTGGCCGTCCCATCCGTTGACAAGTATCATAGTTTCCAACATACTTCTTAGCATCTTTGAAAATAGAAGGCCAGTAATACCCCAAATTGAGTATCTTGTATGCTGTTCTTTTCTCTGCAAAATGACCACCACATGGTTCATCATGACATGCTTTCAAAATATCTAAAACTTCATCTTGTCGTACACATCTCCTGATAATTAGATCATATCCTATGTAAAAGAGATCACCATTAACCCATATATGCCTAGCACTTTGTTTAATAATCTTTTTCTTTTCTTTAGATGACATAGATGGTGGTAGTTGTCCTGATGATAAATAGTTAGCAATGTCAGCATACCAAGGAGTGATAACAGAAATTGCAAATAAGTGTTCATCAGGAAAACTATCTGAAACAGGAACAACCTCACCAGTGTTGTATGAGCGAGACAGAAAATCTGCCACTTGATTTTCCCATCCAGGTCGATCTAAAACAGTGATATTGAATTCCTGCATTAATAGTAACCATCTGGTTATCCGACCATTAGTGATAGATTTATTCATTAAATATCGTAAGGCTAAATGATCTGTATGGACAAAAATTTTGTAGCCAGTTATGTAATGATGGAATTTGTTTACAGCATGAACTATTACCAACATCTCCTTTTCAGTGACTGTATAATTCAACTCTGCAGGTGTCAGATTTTTACTGATAAAGTAGATAGCATAAGTCATGGTATGTTCTTTTTTTCCCAACGAGGCCCCTATTGCAGTAGCAGAGGCATCGATAGAAATATGGAAAGGCAATGTCCAATTTGGTCCCCTTAAAATGGGAGCAGTGGAGAGCTTCTCTTTAAGTGTCTGAAATGCAGATTGACAGTTAGTATCCCATGTAAAATTTACATCCTTTGAAAGTAATTTAAACAGTGGTAGAGCTATCTTACTAAAATCTGCAATAAATCTACGATAATAGCCTGCATATCCTAAAAAGCTTCTTACATCTGTTTGAGTTGTTGGTTCAAATAAATTTTCAATGATTTGAATTTTAGCAGGATCTACTTTTATTCCAGATGAAGAAATGTGATGTCCTAAAACTATCCCTTCAGTCATCATCATAAAACACTTTTCGTTACTAAGGGAAAGATTTGGGTCAACACACCTTTTTAAAATTTTCTCCAGGTTTGCCAAGGAATCCTCAAAGGCACTTCCATATACAGAAAAATCATCCATATAGATTTCAACACATTCATGAATTAGATCTGCAAAAATGGCCAAGACTACTCTCTGAAAGGTAGCTGGGGCATTACATAAGCCAAAAGGTAAAACCTTGTAGGCATATGTGCCCCAGGGACATGTAAAGGTGATTTTTTCTTGGTCTTCTATTGCAATACTAATTTGATTATACCCACTGAAACCATCTAAAAATGAAAAATATTCTTTTCCAGCTAAGGTATCCAACACTTGATCAATAAAAGGTAATGGAAAATAATCTTTTAATGTTGCCTTATTTAACTCCCTGTAATCTACACATATGTGCCATTTACCATTTTTTTTAGGAACAACAACCAAGGGAGAAACCCATTGGCTGTCAGAGATGGGGTAAATAAATCCTACTTTTAACAACTTCTGCAACTCTTCCTTA
>LPNX010124878.1:3539-106473 GCA_001517045.1 Pseudotsuga menziesii | reverse complement strand
CCTGACCTACATCCTATGAAAGCATCCGCTGTTGCCAACCAGGGTCTGCCAAGAATCAATGGGTGCCCTCCTAGATTAGACTTTGGTTGTAGCACTATGAAATCGACAAGATACTCCTAGGAGTCTAAAGAAACAATGATATCCTCCAAGATCCCTTCCGGTGTAATTTTGAACCTATCAACTAATTCCAAAACTGTTGTGGTAAGTCTGAGATTTGTCAAATGAAGGTATTCCATTGTCTCTAGTGTCATGACATTAATGGCAGCACCTAGATCAATCAATGTTTTTGGAATTGAAAAATTGTTAACAGTAATTGTAACCATTGGGATTCCAGGATCTACATACTTTTCAATAAAAACAGTGTTAGACATTAATCCTGCTAGATTGCCTACCACATGAATTTTTTATGGGTCCTTCCTTCTTTTATTAAGACATAATTCCTTAACTGCTTTAGTATAAATTGGAATATCCTTTATAGCCTGCAGTAGGGGAATTTTGACACATACATTAGTTAACTCATTCAAAACATCAAAATCAGGTAGGGAGATTGAAGTTTTTTCTTTGACCAACCTTTCTGGAAAAGGAGGTGTATAAGATACTAATGTTTTCCCTTTTTTACTGTGATTTTTCTGTATTTAATTTTTTCGGAGTTTTCTCATTTTCTGTTTGTTCTTCCAAGATAACAGGAGATTCTTTTTGTAATGTTTTCCCAAATCTTAAATTGATATTTTGAAGTGGGAGGATTGAGTAGGGGAGTGCCATTCCATCATCAACATTATACATGGGTTTGTCTATTTTATTATTTGGATTTGGAATTGGCTGAGCTGGCAGTTGTGTAGGCCGAGGTGGAGGCTGATTGGATGGCAATTGAAGCTGTTGAGGTTGTGGACCCAATTGAGGAACCATATTGGGTTGTTGGAAAGATGGAACTTGGACTTGATTTTGCTGGTATTGGGGATATGCAGAAGGTTGTTGATAGGGCTGTAAATAGGCCTGCTGATATGTCTGGTTACCATGAGTATATCCTCTCCAATTTGGAGCAGATTGGGCTAATGGAGGAGACCAAGTTTGCCAGGGCATGGGTGCAGTCCATGAATTCTGAATAGGAGTTTGATAATTTGTATGAAACTGCTGCATAGGATCTTGAGACATACCTAAAAATCGTGGCTGCCAAGGTCTTTGTTGTCCCATAAAATAAAGAGACTCCATGCTTTGATTCTCCTCCATTCGAGCTGCCTGCAATTCTTTCAATTTGGGGCAATCATCAGTTTTTTGATTTGAAGTACATAAGCCACAAATTTCAACAGTATTTAAAGGACATTCTTTTAATGGGTGTTTCTTTCTGCATTTAGGACAAAAAATAGACAAAGCTTGGTCTTGTTGGTCCTGTTGTTCTTGTCTTTTTTTGGTCTTTAATGTTTCGACTTGTGTGCCTAAGGTACTCAATAAATCAGTCTTAAAATCTTCTAACAGATTCCCTAGCTCAGCTCTGGAGATACCACTGTTTGCAGATTTAGTTACTTTGGTAGTGACATCCCTTTTCCCAGTTTTAGCTTTTCCTCTTGAATACTTCTGACATAAGTCCTGTATCTCATCAAATGGTAAGTAGGAGATGTCACCTTTACCCATAACATTCAAAATATCCAAATATTCTTCTCTTATTCCTTTTAAAAATATTGTCCGAATGATCTCAGGTGTCAAAGAATTGTATTTGGATTTCTGCAGGTTGTATGAGAATCTTTCTAGGTACTCCTCCAAGCTGTCATCTTCCTGTTGAGACATTCTGAAAATGTCATCTTTTGAATCCTTTGATCTGCAATATGCCTGATATTTTCTAAGAAATATTTTCCTCATCTCATCCCAGCTAGTTATAGAATGTTCTCCTAAGCCCATGAACCATTTCAAGGCAGCTGCTTTAAGGGTAGCAGGGAAAAGACGAAGCTTATGGGTGTCATCAGTGTATCCATAAGTTCGACACAAGATATCAAACTCGAATAGGAAAAAATCCAGATCTTCAGAAGTCATACCATAGAAATTTGGTAGGACAGATGGTGGAATATTCTTCATTTTTACCTCTTCCCCTAGGGTAATGCTAGTGTCCAAGATGAGAAATTTAAAGGTGGCTTCCTGATCTTCTTCTGTTCTTTCATCCCTCTCTTGTCTCCTTTCTTCTTCCCTTTCATGTCGCCTTTCTTCTTCTCTTCTTTCTTGTCGTCGTTTATTTTCCATTTCTAACATTCTCTCATACTCCCTTCTCTGTTCTGCAGTTGGTCCTTTTGATGTTTCTTCCTCAGCCATTTTAAAAGTACCAACTGTTGTAATGAATCTTTCTGGAAAAGAATTTCCTATTACTTCTGTTTTTGGGGGGTTTTTGATAAATCTTCCTTTCTCGTCTCTTTGTCTTGACATAAAACTAAAATCTATTCTGTGTTTTGTTAAATTTTTTTTTTTTTTTCAGAGAACTGAAGTTCCTAAGTCTGCTTCGAAAATGCCTCCCCGGCAACGGCGCCAAATGTTGGACTTCAATCCACTAATGCAGATTAAACCTTGAATTTATGTCAATCCGGAGTTTGTAGACTTAGAGGCATATCCAAGTATAAGGACTCAAAGCTAGACCTAACTGGAATTCTAGTTTACTTATGAAATAAACCTATTGAAAGATTAAGATACTATGACTTGAAAACACAAAAACTCCCTTACAGAAGCAACTTCATTTGCTCTTTCAGTTACACAGCAGTTTATAGGTGGAATCTTCTGAGATAATAATAAAAAAACAAATTAAACCTAACCCTAAAATATGAATTACGAGACTCTGCCTATTTTCCAAACATTGAGTAAGCAATCAAACATCAATTTCCCTTACAGGAAAGCATTCGCAATGTATAACTGCTCTTAATACTCCATCGTTGAATAAACAAGCAATGTACAGCAATGTGAGATAGTAGTCTGAACCATTCCTTCAATATATAACTAATGAAATAACAGAGCTTATAAAACTAATTCAAAACAGTCTAACTCGTTCTGCAATAAAGAATTTGAATTCTGCAGGAATTAAAAACATACCACTGGCAACAATCCAAATCGTTTACTGGCAACAATCCAAATCGTTCACTGGCAATAAAAGAGTGTGCAGACTTGACAAAGGGGGCCCTCCAATGCCTCGTTTACACACGTAGAGAGAGAATCACAGAGCTTAAACTTCAATTATATTCACCATAGTAAATCGATCATACACAGTAATCAAACAACGCTACGCGTTTTTCTGTCTCAAAATAGTGATGATTTCTCCTTTATCTTATCAAATACTTATACAAACTATAAATGCTATTAATATGGAAAGCTAATTATGAATTACAATCCTCGAGATGCTCTATCAGATCCATGAAAATAGACAAAATTGGAACTGCCCTGCTTTTGTGCTGAGTGATAACACAGGTGGTCATCTTTGACCGTCATTGACTCGACACCTGTGAGATCCACATCATCTATTCGTTGGAAGTTTAACCATCCTTGGACGCTGAGGATCGTTTCCCCATCTTTCAGTTCACGCCTAGCTGGCCTGCAAGTATCCAACCTAGGGGACATTACGGGAAGTTAGCACATCCTGTAATTCTGAATAAAAACTTTAGTTTAAATGCCTTAAAAAATCTCATAATTCAATTTGTTAAAAAGCAATGACATTTATACCTTTGACCAAAGTTTGTGGGTGAAATTAAGGCTTTATAAATCAGTATGAAGGTTTTATGGAGGGAATTGGAAGATATTTAAATGACAAAAAGAGGTCAAAATGGTGCCCAACAGAAAGTATGCAGTAGAGTTCCTAAAGAGGTTTAGGATGATGGAATGCAAGGCCATGACCACACCTATGGCATCGAACTTGAAGCTATTGAGTGATGCCTCATCAGAGTCAGTTGATGCTACGATGTATCGTCAGATGATTGGGTCATTGATGTACCTGATGAATACGAGTCCAGATATTTTCTTTGCTGTGAACACATTGATCCAGTTCCTGACATATCCGAGACATGTTCATCTGATTGCTGCAAAGCATATTCTGAGGTACCTGAAGGGTACAGTTGACTATGGGCTCAAGAATGGAGTGAATCAGAAGACTAACTTGCATGGTTATGACTGGGCAGGAAGTGCCATTGATAGGAACAACACTTCGGGGTGTTGCTTCAGTATGGGATCAGGTGTGATCTCCTGGATTAGCAGGAAGGAGTCCTGCATGGCGCTGAGAACAGCCGAGAGAGGAGCAGTGAAGCTCCAGTTTGTGATCCAGATCGAGATCTATCCAAAGAGGGAGTTCTAGCATAGTCGGTGAGATAGGTTGTCTGAGCATAAAATCTTGGCGAAGCTCGTAGGTTGCTCAGATGTAAACGGTCCTGTAGGTTGTCCTCGAATGTAATCGGTCCTGGCAAAGCTCGCAGGTTATCTTTGGATGTAATCATCCCTGATGTGATTCTATGTTAGAAATGGCCAAAGTGAAGTTTGAGTACTTCAGGGAGAAGCTTGGTGTTCTCCAAATCGAGGTTCCTTCCAAGGGGAAGTAATGAGTCCGTGAGCCTTTCCGACATGGTGGCAGGATTGGTTCTTCCCATGTTCAGATGTAAGTGCAGAGCCCTTCTGACATGGTGGTAGGATTGGTTCCTCCCATGGTCAGATGTAAGTGCAGAGCCCTTCTGACATGGTGGTAGGTGGGGCCTCCCATGGTCAGATGTAAGTGAGAGCTCTTATGACATGGTGATAGGATTGGTTCCTTCCATGGTTAGATGTAAGTGTTGGGCCTTTCCTCAAATGGTAGATACCATGCTGGAGGATGTAACTATTGGTCATTTCCTTGCATGGTAGATGGTGTGTCCTACCATACTGGAGGATGTAAGTGCTGGGCCTTTCTGACTGGGTCAGATGTAAGTGCTGGGCCTTTCTGTCTGGGTCAGATGTAAGTGCTAGGCCTTTCCTTGGATGGTAGATACCATGCTGGAGGATGTAAGTGCTGGGCCTTTTTGACTGGGTCAAATGTAAGCATTGGGCCTTTCTGACATGGTGACAGGATGGGCCTCCCATGGTCAAGTGTGAGTGCTAGGCGTGCCTTTCTGACATGGATGCTGGATGTGTTCCTCCCATGGTCAAATGTAAGTGTTGGGCGGGCCTTTCTGACATGGATGTTGGATGTGTTCCACCCATGGTCAGATATAAGTGCTGAAGAAGATGAAGACCTATGTGGAGGCTAGGCCTACAATTAGCATGAAAAAGGGTTGGCTCTGTAGAACTTCCTGTGACGAGTAGAATTGAGAGATAGCACCATTTGATCGAGATAACAGAAGCAATGATGATGATGATCAAGTGATGATCCAACTTTGATGATGATCCAGTGATGATCCAGCTTTGATGATGATCCAGAGACGAAGACTTGTGCTGATGAAATGTGTCAAGAGAATACCTTCCTAGTTAAGAGGGAGTGTTGATGTATTTGTAACTTCGGAATGTATTCACTTGTATATCTTATATTATACCCCGATGTTCCTATCAGAGAATCATTTGTATTTCATTGTACCCCAATGTTCCTATCGGGATAGTCATTAATATAATAAAGTCATGTAAAGTCAATGAGGTTAACCCTCCGTTGTAAGTCGAGGCAATAGTCCCCACAATTGAATTGAGGTTAACCCTCCTTGTTGATCAAGGGGGCAAAGTCCCCACAATTGAGGGGCACTAGGGTTATTAGACTCTCCTAGAGATGTCGGCCCTGGCAAGTAATTGTCAAGTCAAAAATTAGTATAAATAGAGAGTGAGCCTCTCTATTTGTCACACACACTCACCCAGCTATAGGGCATAGGTGAGAGAAGAGGAGCTCACACAAGTGAGAGAGAGAACAACTGTTGGAGATCATCTTTCTATCTTTGGGTTTTACTGCTTCCATTGGTGCTCATTCTATCTCTGAGGAAGTTGCGTGGTTTTTCCTTTATGGTTTCCCCGAGGATACATCTCTCTGTCTAGTGTCTCTTGTGATTGATTGTTATGCATGTTATTCTCTCAGATAAGATCCTAAGATCATATGTCAAATTGATAAAAATCTAACAGGTATCGATGGCCACCCACCTATTCCACTGGCTCAAAACAACTTTTCCAATTTGGTAGTTTTGATGGATTTTTGGGTCAGCATGTGGGCCATTTTGAGGCCTTAAATGATGGTTTTTGGTGACTTATCAGTCCAAACATAACTAAAGGCAGGTCTAAACGTCTAAAATGTGTTCTTCTCAGCTAGACATTTCCAACGAGCTATCGAACGCCCTAAATAGAGATCATATGTAGAAGTTATGCCCCTGAGAAGTTGACACCCCAACTAACCATCTCAGGGCCTACAAACCCTTTTACGGTTCATATCCTAGGGTTAGGTTTTTGGATGTTGATAAAAAGGCCCTTCGGCCTCCTTATGTAATCAGCTTGTGACGAATGAGGGTTGTTTCCACATCTCTTCTCAGAGATAAAGCTACCACCATTCTAGCTGTTTTTATTTTACAAATTGTTTTATTTCTTTCATTTAATAGAATTTGAGTTTACTATATCACTGTGTTTCTTGCAATATATCTGTGTATGTGGTTCTATATATGCTCTTTCATTTCATTCTCACATAAATCCGGGTCACCAATCTCTTATATAGACAGTCTTCTCCACAACCATTATTCATCTAAAACATTTTTTCGCCTAAGGATTTGCACATCTAGTATGAAGAGAGCAAGTATTTACAAATCAACTAGTGATAGCATTGTGGCAATAGCAAGGAGAGAGGAGGTTTGACTACGATTTACAGGATCAATTATTGTATAAAGATGACGAGTTTGGTATTCCAATGAGTGAGAGTAGAGCCATATGGTTGAGAGAAGCCCATACTACCATAATTGTTGGACATTTTTAGAGATGGGAAGAGATTGCTGGATTTAGAAACATTTTTTTATTAGCCATGTATGCCAAAAAATGTTCTTAAGTTCATTCAGATGTGTATTTTGTTGCACTTCCAAACTTGCTAGCAAAAACTTGGGTTTGTACACTTCTTTCTTATCGTGAGTTGACCTTGTGAGAGCATTTCCACAGATTTCCTTGGAGTATTGCCAAAGACCGAGAGGGGCATGACTTCCTGTTGGTAGTATTTGACAGGTTTAACAAGATGACACAGTGGATTTCTTGTAATAACACTGTCTAGGCAAGAAGAAAACGGATTATTTTTCCAACATATATGGTTGCATTTTGCACTACTTGGTTCCATCATCTCAGATGGTAATAAAAAAAAATTGAGACATTTTTAGAAGGCATTGTAGGGTACGATGGAGACCAAGCTAAAGAGGATAACAACCTTTCACCCATAGACGTATGGAAGTGGTAAACATAATCTTAGTTCATTTGATGAGAGGTTTTAACAAGAAGCATCCTAAGACTTGGGATGAGAGTCAAACTTACATTCAATATTTGATATAATTGACTTGTTCATAGATCCAACAATAAGTCGACATTTGACATATGTTGGGATATTTTCCTCGAAGAACCTTTGACATTTAATTTTTCCAAGCTGCCAAAGACAAGCTCATGAACCATGGAAATGAACAAGACAATGCTATTAAATTGCATAAAAGATTCAACAAGTTCACAGGCATGTGGAAAAATAGTTGTAGGGTGAACAACATTGGTTTAAGGACAGGCATGATTAACATAGAGTGTCTCATTATTATGATGTGTGAGATATGGTTTGCATCATCCTGAGCGAGAAGCGGCTACAAGGCCTAGGAAACAAGATCAAGCCCATTTGATATGGTCCATTCAAGATTGTGTAATAAGTGGGAGAAAATGCCTTTTGTTTGGAGCAATTGCAGCACATGGACACTTGCTCTGTTGTCATTGCAGAGAATTTGAAGCTTTTTGAACCTTCCATGTTGTTGGAGACTCTTGCAGAAGCCGTCAATGATTACCAAGAAGATCAACTATTTTTGTAATGAAATCTGTTTGACAATGAGCCGTCTTGTAATTGAATCTTGCACAATGACTTTTAATGGACAAACTGAAGACATTGAAGGGATTATTTTTTGGTTTGATCGTTCATATTCATAATTGATAACATCTTGAGCTAACACTGAAGAACCATTTCGGGAAGCTGAGGTGTTGAAGGTCGTGAAGAGAGAATTTGACGGTACTACCTTGGGAGAAATTGCTTGGAGAGTCTAGAAAGGTTCCAAACAGAGTAGTGAGGGTGATTGACCTGTTTCAATGTGGATTCCAACATGTGAATGGACCTATGGGCAGAGTTGTAAGCATCTAATTTATAGATTAACAATTACTGAAGTTTATTCCTCGAAAGATTCTCTAGTAAAAAATCTTTTGGTGTAATCTGTAAAGATTTTATGTGGGTTTTTCTTTTCTACGTTCTTTGCTCATTTTTTTCATGGGAAAATAAATCTAAATCACATAGTCCATAAGCATGGTCAAAACAATTACTTTTGTTTCAACAAAATACGCAATTTAAACTTCATATACATTGCGTGATTTTGACTAGCTCACTAGAATCTGGATCAATTCCCTCCTTTCTTAAATTAGAGGTAGGGTTAACATTTAGGAGTGACAATCTTAGAGGGGATAAACCAATTTTGGATTGGCCTATTTGTTGTTCGAGGATAGTTCTTATCCTTAGCTATCATTTTTTGAAATATATTTTGTACTCATGTATAATATAAAATCCATTGAGTTTAGTGTTGATATGAGCACAATAACATGTTAATAACGATGCAAGAAGATACTCAACATAAGAGAGCAAGCAAACAAGTATGACAGGAGATTGTTGGAAGTGTACACGTTGTACATCATTTGTATTACTCTAAAATCGATTGAGTTTAGTGTTGATATGAGCACAATAACAATGCAAGAAGATACTCAACACAAGAGAGCAAGCAAACAAGTATGAGAGGAGATTGTCGGAAGTGTACACGTTGTACATCATTTGTATTACTATAAAATATATCGAGTACAAAATTGTGGAGAAAGTGATTAAAGTTGACTGAGTCTCCAGTAAAATACAATAAAGTGGGTGACTGATCACTTAGGACTAAGTCACCCAAAAGAGCCACAGATAAATACAAACTGTAATAAATTATTAAATAGAAAATTACAAATATAATACACGTTCAAACTTGGACATTTTCGCTTGACTAAGTCTCATAAATTCCTCCCTGTTGAGAGAAAATCATTCTTGATTTGATTTTTGTTAAAGATGGGGAAGTGTTGCTCAAATGCTAACTGGGACAGACACTTGGCTTGAGGGAACAAAGTGCCTTTGTGGACCACCAAGTAAGTGGTTATTTAACAATGCATAGAGGGGATATGCTACAGACATAAAAAAAATATTATTTTCAAGAAGGGGAGGCTGAAAATCTGGAATTGTGACTTCTTGATGTGTGATTGGAGCAGATTCCTCTAAGCGAGGTGGCTTATACAATTATAACTGAGGGAGGTCCAACTTGAAGGCATTAGGACTCATTTGTTGTATGATAGTATAAGACTGCACCAAATGGGCTTGATCTTGTGATGCAACTGTCATTTTAATTGATGCTTATCCAAATGCAACTTGTTACCCCTGAAAATGCATGTGCATTTTGGGATATTCTGTTATTGTTTTTAGTCTCAGAAGCATATGCACGTTTGCAGCTTAAAATGTGGCATATTACATCAGCAGCTAGCAGCATATGGTAGGATGATATGACTAACAAAGAGGGAAGGGGTTACACATTGTTTTCAGATCTGTTCCATGCACTTATGAAAGATGCCAATGGCAAGTTTAGTTCCCAGTCAGCAGATTAGTTCCGGTTGGAGGGTCAATTTAACTGTTCTGTGAAGTAACACAGCCCAGATTTCCAGCAGATCTTCGACACTTCCCAAGGTCATTTGCAGTAGAGTTAAAGTGTTGTAGGGTGTCTATCTTCAAGTCGGATGGCATACTCTCATTGCCCCTCATGTGTCATCAAAGCCAGAAAATTGAATCTGGTACTTGAACTGGTGACCCAAAGGTACGGGACCATTGAGCAAACAATTCAGAGAGACTTTGGGAATGACTGCAAAATCTAGTGTTTTCTCCCTGAAAGGATCAATCTAGAAGATTATGGAATTATGGGTGTGACTCGTGAGATATGGATCAAAGCATCTATAAATTGGAATGACATTTACACCAATTTCCTGCAGTGTGTGGATGGTAAGCAGGATTGGACAAATTACTTCAGGCATTCTGTATAAGCCTATTTTTGGAGGAGAGAAACAGATGGATTAAATTTGTAATTTGAGAAATCAGAGCTTTTCAGTTGACTATGGAACCAGACTGAGGGGGTCACTGAATCCATCCTTCAACTTTGGTTTGGAATATTGCAATAACTCAGAGCTTACAACTCCTTTCTACCAACATCTTGTGGTCCAAAGGAGGGCGAAGAATCTATTTGAAGAAGATACAGTTGTTGCCGTTGGAATTACAAACTACATTGATCTTGGTTTTGAATAGAATATCATTCCAGGATCATCGGAGAGGGATTGGCGATGACTAATGGTGAATCAAATTTTCCAGTAGTTGCGTCCTGACAAGCTAATAAAAAAAAATTGTTGAAGAAAAATTCAGGACCACTGAACTCAGCTGCAGCATTGACATTCAAATCATGGTGGCAACCATTTGTTGCATTCAGTATTGCATGCACGGGACACCATGTTTATGGGAACACAAGGTGTAGATTTGGTGTTCGTATTGACAATCTAATGGAAGCAAGTTATGAAAGAGCTAATCCAAATTATGCGATTTTGATCCCTACAAAACATATTGCTGAAGCATATTCAGATTCTCTCCAACTGGTTGTCCCTATTGGAGTTCATAAACTATAAAATGCATTTGGAATTCAGAGAATGCCGTGAGAACCTATATAGAAACTGAAATCCATGGTTAGTGTTGTTCTCTTCTATAGGAGGCAATGAAATCATTTTTAGGAGCTCAAAATTGGAAGGTTATTGGCACTCAGGTTGAAACAAAGAAATGGTTCCAGGTTCCTTGCCTCCTGTTGTTTATTTTTGTCATGAAAGCTGACGGTAATGAAGACAAAAGGGTAAGGTGGCCAGGGAAAGCATTGTTCGAGTCAGACTGTTACAACTTACAAGAATTGCATCATTTATCACATCTTGGTGTAAGCATCATTGATGGTTTCAAGATGAACAACTAGAGTTTAAGAGGAATGCTCCACTATCTTGGGTGTCGAATAGCTATTTTAAATTTTCAAGGGATGAACATTATGAGAAAAGCATTCTCATCAATCACGGCCTTTTCTAACTTTGAAATGCTCAATAAGCACCTACCTTACAGAAAAGTAAGATCCTAACCAATGATTAGGATTATGAGCTGTTGGATCTGAACCAATGACAATGGCAGATGTAACATCCTGCAGTTGCATACATTGTTGTTGTCCAATTTTGATACCATCTTGCTTAATAGTTATGAATATTAACTTTAAATTGGGTTACATCATAAAACATATAAGAGATTATGTAATAATACTCATTTGTAATTATGAATAATTGATGTATTTATTATAACTAGAATAGACCCATCTTAAACTTGGATCTACCTGAAAGCTTTAAGGTTTAAATCCCAGCCCGGTGTCACGTTTGAAAAAAATTGTGTTTAATGTCCAACCTAGTGAAACTTAGTGGCCGCAACTCAGTCATTTCTCATAAACAAAATATGAACTTGAAACACAAGATTTAACTCCAATTTTTTTACAGGCAGAAAATAAATAGAGTGCACACCAAGAAAATTTCAGACAATTTTTCGACAAATTGCCCAGGCAAAACCCACAAGGGGAAAACTTGTTTTTGAGTGAGATGAATTTTATTTCTTCTGATAGAGAAAATGTACAGCAATAATAAACAAGCAACACTGACTTATCTCACAACCACATTGACGATAAAACATAGGAATTCGTGCCCACTAACAGAATTGAACTGTACGGTCTCCTCGATTTTTGTGCAGAACTGATTGTCTTGTTTTCTGTGCCTAAAACAGTCTCACACTGTTCGGATGCAACAGACTTTCTTCCTCGAAGTGTGTGGTGTACTTCTCTTCCTTGAAGTGTGTGCTAAGCTTCTCGAAACATGTGCCCAAAAATTAAGTCTAGAACTATGTGCCTAGAATTTCTCTCTTGATTTTCGTGGAGACAACACGACATTAAATACTGAACTCCCTACTTGAAGTGCATGCCAATCTTCATTTGAAAATCATGCTACAAATATACCATTCCAGTCTTCGAATTCGTTCCTTCAACAATTGTTCTCTTCAGCTACGATTTCTTCCTTCTCCCAAGGTCTCGACTTGCTCTCTCAAAAAAATCATTGAATTAATGAAAATGCCTTCTCCCTTTCCTTTTTGTTTGGATACCTAGGGTAAGTGAATAGTCATCTAATCCAAGGGCCCATTTTGAATTAAATGGATGGATGAGAATAAAATTACTTTCTAATTCTCTACAATATTAATCACACTCACCTCACTTAAATTTATCAAAAAGCCACTTTAATCTCTGAAGTGGAATTAAATGCTTATCACAAGTCATTTAATGCAAGGCTCACATTATTTCCCCCCTTTTCTAGTGACTTAGGCAAAATCACCTAGGGGAACAACTTCCAAGGTACAAAATTTAACACTCCCTCTTACCGAGGAAGTTGTTCTTCACCACTCCTAACTTGTCCTTAAAGAAGACAAACTTTCCCCGCTCCAAAAATTTCATCAGAATGTGTGCTACCTACTCATTAGTGGAAATGTACCATAACTCAATAGTTCCTCTCTGAACATAATCTCGGATGAAATGGTATATGATCTCTATGTGCTTTGACTTGTAATGGAAAACTAGATTCTCAGAGAGCTGGATGCAACTCTGATTGTCACAGAATATCACTGTGGGAATAAGCTCCTAATCAAACAAATCCACCAACAATTTTCGAAGCCACAGTTCCTCACAACTAGCCTGACGGGTTGCCATGTACTCAGCCTCAACAAAACTCAAAACAACGGACTTTTGCTTCTGACTAAACCACGACATTATTGTCGAGCCCAAACTAAAACAACAACCAAAACTGTTCTTCCACTCCATCACACTACCTTCCCAATCTGAGTCTGTGAATCCAATCAAACTAACTCCACTCGAACTCCTATAGTGATCCAAACCATAATCCATTGTCCTTGCAAGGTATCTCAACACATGTTTCATGGCTACCCAGTGCACTCTCCTAGGTATCTGAGTCTGTGAATCCAATCAAACTAACTCCACTCAAACTCCTATAGTCCAAACCATAATCCATTGTCCTTGCAAGGTATCTCAACACATGTTTCATGGCTACCCAGTGCACTCTCCTAGGCCCCACCATGAACTGACTGTGATTGTTCACCGCAAAACACAAGTTTGTCCTGGTGTTGACCAAATATATCAATGAGATGATGATATAAAGTAGGAATCACCAACTCTCCCTCAAAAGCATGAAGCTTCCTCTAGTTGGTGACCATCGGTGTGGCCATCGGCCTACAGTTCTCCATCCAAAATCTCCTCAGTACATCAACTACATAATTTCCTTGTCCCAGGAAAATATTACTAGGCTCCTTCCAAACCTCCATCCCCAAATAGCAATGCATCGTCCCAATATCTGTCATCTCGTACTCTGAAGCAAGATCTCTCTTGCAAGTTGCAATGAGGCGCTCCTCCCCTGTGACAAATAAGTCATCAATGTACAACAGAAGAATGAGCAGATTACCACCAACCACAATGTAGTAAAGTTTGGGATCAACCTCACTCTTTTGAAATCCCATCAATAGTAGGTATGAATCAATCATGGAATACCAAGATCGAGGAGCTTGCTTCAGACCATACAAGGCCTTTTTCAGCCTGCACACATGAGAATCCCTCCCATGGATCTCAAATCCCTAAAGATGCTCCATATACACCTCCTCCTGTAGATGTCCATTGATAAATGTAGTCTTCGCATCCATCTGGTGGATCTTCCAACCCATCTCTGTTGCTATGGAAATCATTGCTCTAATCGAGGAATATCGAGCAACCAGTGCAAAGGTCTCATCATAATCAACTCCCTTTACCTATGAAAACCCCTGTGCCACAAAGCGAGCCTTGAACTTCTCTACACTGCCATATGCAACATGCTTCACTTTGTACAACCACTTGGAATTCATCATTGACTTCCTCTCTGGTCTCGATACAATCTCCTATACATCATGCTTCATGATGGAATGGTACTCTTCCATCATGGCTTCTCTCCAAACATGATGTTGAGAGGCCTCCTCAAATGTAGAAGGCTCTGAATCACAAAGACTATCAACCAATGCCATACCCAGCTTGTTTGGCATCACTACAGTCCTCACTAGTTCCTTGGGCGCTCCAAATGTCTCTGCTTCCTTCAAGGTGTCACGAAGCCATTTAGGCTTCCTCTTCCCTGAAGGTAGTTCCCATACTAATCTATCCTCATCTGAAGAACTGCTAAAAGAAGATGGCCCAGAAACATGTGGACCAGGAGTTGGTGAACCAACCACTGGTGAACTTTGTGATCTGGTAGCTGCAATTGGTGAACCTGTGACTTGAGAACCAAAACCTGTCCTCGAAGTACCTGCTGGCTGAACCACTGAACCTAAAGACCCCATTCCTGTAACTTGTGGCCCAGTCACTCCAGAAACATATGACCCTGTACTTTGAACTTCATGTACCTATGAAGTTGCCTGAGGTGTGGAAGCATGTTTCTCTTGCACTAACTCTCTGGAATTCCTGAAGGACCGCTCCTCCTCAAACCTCACTTCTCGCTAAACAACAACCTTCCTCTAGGAAGGAAGTTAAATGTAGAAGGCCTTCAAAGTCTCATCATATCCCACAAAGATTCCCTTTTCTGCAGTGGCCTAAAGCTTTGTCCTCTTCTCAGAAGGGACATTTGAGTAAGTTAGGCAACCAAATATGCGAAAATGACCAACCTCATGCTTCTTTCTTGTGAACATCTCCTTAGGAGTCTTGCTTCCCAATAAACGATTGGGACTCTTGTTCTGAAGGTATACAACTGTACTACATGCCTTGACTTAAAGGAAGAAAGGAAGACTCTAATCATGAATCATGGTTCTAGCTGCTCCCACAATAGCTTTGTTCTTCCTTTCCACCACTCCATTCTGGTCAGGCATGTATTGTACTATCAACTATCTCTATATGCCCTCATGTCTGCAAAACTCATCGAAATCCTTGGAGGTATACTCACCCGCATTGTCTGATCTGAGTTCTTGAATCCTCTTCCCAGTTCGGTTCTCCACAAGAGCTTTGAACTCTTGGAACATCTGCAAGACCTCCTTAGATTTCTTGCTCCTCGGGAAGTAGATCCAGGTCTTCCTAGAATATTCATCAATGAATGTCACATAGCACTCAAAACCTCTCAAGGAAATAGATGACAAAGGACCTCACAAATTTGAATGTATCAAATCAAGTACTCTTGGTGACCTGCTATCACTGATTGGAAAAGAAGTCTTGGTGTACTTCCCATAGCACACCCTCTGCAGACATCACTACGATTTGTGTTGAACTTTGGAAAACATGTAACCCTGTCCCTCAACATCCTCAGAGCTAGATGATGCAAATGCGCCATCTCCGATGCCACATCTCACAAAGATCACTGCTTCAGCTATGTGCCAAAGCATCCTGGGGATGAAATAAGAGCTTGTACAACTTCCCATATCTGACTCCAATGGAAAAAGAGATAGATGGTCCTACACTCTTTGGGAAAACACGCACATGTCCATCCAGGAAATACACCCCAAGTCCTTTGTCCTCAATCATGGAAACTGATATCATGCTTTTTCTTAGCCTAGGGACAAACAACACATCCCTCAAATTCATGGAAATCATGGACTCCCTCTGAAGGGAAACTGTCCCATGCCTAACAACTCTGACATCTATGTCGTCCCCCAACACAACCTCCACATCTATGCCCATCCGTGAAAGCTCGAAGAACATCTCTCGAGCACCTAGATATGGCTCAAATTTCCACTATTAATATACCTAGTTCTGGTGGTGGATGCATTGAAAGAATGACTGGTCAACAAAGAATACTCCCTCTCATCCTCTATATCAGTGTTGGTGATGATGGAATCTCTCTCTCTCTCTCTCAATATGCCCAACACAGAGAGAAAAATCTCTCTCAAATCTAGTTGCATACTTCTCAATCTCTGCAAAAGTTGTGGTCTATTGCTTCTTCTTCTTGTTTGGGCATCATGAGGCATAGTTCCCAAACCCCTGATAAGAAAACCACTAGACTTTGCTCAAATCCTTCTTATGTCCACTCGGTTGATGTTGCTTCTTGGCCCCACCCTTCTTGGACTTCTTTCCTTTTGTATTCAAAGCCACATTTTCCTTATCCTCACTAATGTTGGAAGAGATCCCCTACACAAGACCTCTCAGGGTCTCCTCCTGCAAAAAGTCATCCCAAAGTTGATCCCAACAAAGCAAGTTCTCCCTAGAAACTATAGCCTCCATAAAAACAACCCAAGGCTTGGCCATACCATTCACAACTGTCCACACTAGCTCACTACCGAAAACAACCTCCCTAATTGTTGCAAGTTCGTCTCTCACCTGAGATATTCTAATAAGGTCAGATGTCGCTCCCTCTACTTTGGCCATCTTAATACTGTTTAGTTTCTATCTCAAGACCATCTTACGGTTATCATTAGAGCTTTGTTATAAACTGGTCAAAGCAGCCCACATCTTATATATTGCAGAGTCTTTACTTGAAATGTGTGGGATAATATGGTCCTTAACCACATCAAGGATGATCCTTCTAGTCTTTATGTCCTTTTTGTTGAAGGCTCCTAGTGCAACTAAATCAATGTCTGGGGGAACCTATATAGGTCTTTCCTATGTGCTATTTACCACTTCACTCCAAAGTTCATTTCCTCCAAAATGAGCACTATCCTAGCCTTCCATGGAATAGAATTCTCTACTCCAACTATCCTATCCTCCAATCTCAATCTAGTGGCCATTTCAATGCAAATTCATAGTCCAAAAGGTGTTTCTCATTGACAAAAGAAGACCCACTAACAATCTAAAAATTTCAAGACACAATTCTGCCCTCAGGCTCTGATATCATGTAAGTTTCTGAGGTTTAAACCCCATCCCGGTTTCAAGTCTTAAAAAATTTGTGTTTAATGCCCAACCCATTGAAATTTCATTGTTGCAACTGAGTCATTTCTCATAAACAAAATATGAACTTGAAACACAAGATTTAACTCCAAATTTTTTGTAGGCAGAAAATAAATACAGTGCACACCAAGAAAATTTCAGACAAGTTTTCGGCAAATTGCCCAGGAAAAACCTATAAGGGCTTCAGACCTATTTTTTAAAAGAGGAATTTTATTTCTTTTGATAGAGAAAATGTACATTAATAATAAATAAGCAGTAGGGACTTATCTCACAACCAGACTGAGGAAAACACATAGGAGTTCATACCCACTGACAGAATTGAACTGTACGGTCTCCTTGATTTTCGTGTAGAACCGATTGTCTCATTTTCTGTGCCCAGATCAACTAAGAATCATGCCCAAAACAATGTCACACTGTACAGATGAAAAAGACTTCCTTCCTTGAAGTGTGCGTTGTACTTCTCTTCCTTGAAGTGCATGCTAACCTTCTCGAAACATGTGCCCAAAAATTAAGCCTAGGATTCCATGCCCATAATTTATCTCTATCTCTCGATTTTTGTGCAGACAACACTCAGCATAGTTGCCGCCTTTTACGTACCTTGGGGGGATTACTGTGGCATAAATATTCAAACCACTAGGTGCGTCCTTGGGCAAAGTCTCGAGTTGAGATATTGTCACTCAACACTCAACTCCTCTATCTAGGCCAACTCCTAGCGAAGCAAAGGGGGATGGTCCCTATAAAAGAATCTAAGGATTTTAAGCTAAGGAAAAAAAGATGAAATTAGTCTAGGAGTTTAAAATATAATATTGAAACAAAAATATCACACATGAAATAAACCAACAATACATAAATGATACATTAATCATAACACATCAAATTCACTTAAGCAAAATATCATTTAATAAGACCAATGCCGAAAAAGGGTGAATGGAGTCCTCTGAAAGAAAATGTTGTGTAATGCTTCTTGGTGAGTTTTAATTATTATGGATGAACTGATTAAGGGAAAAAGGGGATTCCTGATTTACCCGAAAGTACTTGGGAATATGTCCAAATTTCAACTAATGTGGCTTCGCACAAGGACATGTGGTCTAGATGGAGTCACGAGGGTGCGTCCAACACTACACCAACAAGGGTGTAGCCTGATGGGGCCCTGCGGTCACTTTCTAGTGGTTCATGCTTCCTTTGCAAAATTTGCCCACAAATAGTGAAGCTCAAAAACGCTGAAATTTCGTTATGTTTTGGGGAATTGTTTTTATTAATGGTGAGTTCTTATTAGATGTGAAAAATTAATGAGTGCACACTTCCTCTTTTGGTTATCCTAAAGCTCATGGCAGACCTGCGATGGGAAAGAGCATACACAGAAATGACGGATGTTTATTCCAATTACTTTACTTAAAAAATACCGTTAAATTAAACTTGAAACTACTTTAGAAACTATAGCCTGTTTGAGGTGGAGTGTGTGATTGTGTTACAAAATAAAGCAAAACGGTTAGAAAAATTCACACCATGAAAATACAAGTGAAAATCCCCCCAGGGGGGATGGGGTGTGGGAACTTGGTTCTCACCTGATCTCTTTATTATGATATTTACAATGCTTAAATAAATCCTCTTTCTCCTTATAAGCTCTGAGGAAAGATGTTACAATTTATTGGAAAGGTAAAGGAGAGAAGATGAGGCTTTAAGATGGCCTTGAATCGATTGTAGATGTCAAAATTTTGCCCCTAAGCCTCAAAACCTACTATAAAATATATAAAAATGAGCAAACTAATTAGTAAAAAAGAAGTGCCCAAAATCACTCTAAATGTTTCTTGGACAAAGCTAGAAAAAGACTAAAACATTCTAGGTTAATACTAGATCTAAGAAAGTGAGTAACTAAGATGAGTGGGCTTGTGAGACCCACTTTTCTTAGGATCTTGGATAGCCTTTAAAGTGCATCCAATTCAAGCACTTTAAAACCTGCGATATATTCTTTAAGCCCAAAGCAAACTATTTTATAAACAAGCTTAAGAATTTCTTTTAAAAAGACTTGTAAAAAAGTAGATATCTAAGGTAGATCTAATTTGAAATGATAAAACTTTATGCAATTGTTAGATCTAGCATTACTAACTCATAAACTTGATCTAGAAATGATTTACTTGAAGTAACTAGATCTTTAAGATAAAAGTTAGGAAAAGTAACTGGTAACCAAGAAAATTTTTAATTAAGAAGTGAAGGAAAGAAGGATAGAAAGAGTGCTTCCAAACTTGGGAATCCTTTGAACCATGGAATTTGTTGGTGGATAGCAGAGGGACTATGCTCCTTGAAAGTGCTTAAAAATTGGAGGAGTCAAACAAGATCAACTAAACATTCAAGCCTAGATACCTATATCAACTCATAAATTATTGTACAAAGACATGGGTAAACACAAGGGTGTTAACTACAAAAGAAACTCAAAAAACATGCATTTAAAAAAAAATAACATATACATCTAGGAGATCTAATGTAACTAATCAATAAGAATTAATAAAACAATAAATTTCTTACCCTACTGAGATTACTTATCCATGTATCCCACAACAAAACAAAGAAGTACAATAAATATAAACAATACAAGTTACCTCATGAATTATGCAATGTTCATCCACACATTTGAGCCATCAACAACATGAGACCTCCAAAGCCTTTCTGTTATTCCAAAGAGTACTACAACTACAATACAACACTTGGGCATTCCCTTGGTCCCCTGACCATTAGAAAATGAGAGCAAAACGCTTACTTAAATAGGAAAAATGAGAGCAAACCTCGAGGGGAGTGAATTTGCCAAGTGTTGGAGCTTTTCGAGATGATTGGGGGTGAAATAGAGTGAACTAGAGGTGGTAGATGCCACATCTCACAAGATAGGTCACTCCCTCTTTTTGTGACACATATACAACAAGAGGTGAGATTTTTCATGGATAAATGTGCCCTCTAAGGAGAAATTTGCCCCCTCATGGATTTGATTGGAATTCACTTGATTTGATCTTGATGTGGTCTCCAATTAGCCCCAACATCATCCTTAGTTGAACTGAAGAATGTTTGGGACAAGTTCCCACATATATAGGGATGTGTTTTTTCTCTATATTTTCCCTTTCTTGTAATTGTTTAATCATTTGTTTTTATTTTGGAGATTTTTCATTTAAGTGATAAATTAATCACTTAAAACTTAGGAAAAGTGGGTTTTGAGGTATAGTGGGTGCTCTGAGTTTGAAAACGAGCACCCTCATGGAAAATTTGGCTCCCTAGCCACACTTTTATGACACTTTGAATTTTCCCATTTAAACTATTAAAAAATAGCCTAAGTTTGCGGGAAAAATTATTTTTCTCGAAAAATAAAAAAAAAGTAATAAGGATCTGGTGCAATGTTCATATGATTCAAAAAAGTGACTAGCATGGTAATATACATAGACACCTAGACTTTAATAACCTCCTAAGGCTTAACCACAAAGGCAAATACTCCATCTTTGGAGGTTGAGTGAAAAACTCGAAAATTACAAGTCATTTGTGCAACAATCGATAATTAACAAGGGAGAAAACACTCTAGAGTACTGCATTGATAGCTAAGTCTAAATTTCCCAAGCCTTTAAAAAAATCATCATGTTATTCCAACTTATTACAACATCCCTGCAGGGTATGAACATGCAATTATTTAAAGATGGGCCCAAAAAATGGCCTTGATGTGACTATGGAACTTCTGAGCACTGTTAATGAACAACCGGCTTGTTTGTAACTTCAGCGTCTCACTGGAAATCAACCAAATTGCAACTTAGTTGATAACATCTCGCTCCAATTGAGGGGCGTGCGCTCGATTTGGTCTTAAGGCAAGGAGAGGATACAAGAATTCCAAAATATCTGGTTTATATCATCTATAAAAACATCTCAATTTGACAAGAAAAACCTTAGTAGAAAAAACTTTATATAAAAAACAAATGATTCATAAGTTGCAATATATTCAAGGAAGTGGAAAACACAAACTTAAGCAAATAAAAAGTTTTTTATTCCTAAGTGCAGAAATGAAATGCTCACTTTAAGGAGATTATTTTCCTACTCTAAACATGACATAAAAAGGTTAGGTGTAATAAAAAAATCTAATGTAGCCACCTAAGCATTTTATTAATATAAAAAAGTTTTGCATTGTCTTTGATTACCAACCAAAGCAAGAATATAGTATTCAAAAAATGCAAACCTACGTGATGATCCAGAATGGGAGGGCTCAATGGGAAATCATAGGCATGAATAATGTCATCAAACTTCTTCCCAAACTAGTAGGTTCTCACTCAGGCTGCTTCTATCCATGATTGGATAGGATTAATATACAAATCAACATGATGAGATAGATCAACCACCCCATCATACTGATCATCAAGGCTTATTGAATGATAACTCATTGTATAAGATCCGCGTTGATCCATATCATAAAGAAACTCTAGGTGTGAAGATGATAGCTAAAACTGATGCATCACATCTGAGTCTTCACTACATTGCTTCTCTATGTCTTCATTATTGATATTAATATATGGCTCAAATTGATCATATGGATAAACAACATGCTCTTCCATATAAAAATTTCCCAAGACCACAAGATCCATGCTCTCTTCTTTAAAAAGCTCATAGATAGGATCTTCAATAAAACCATCAAGAGACTAAAAAATTCCACCATTAGATATCTCATAAGCAAGATTATCAATAAAGCCATCAAAATTTTCTGATTCATTATTTTCCTCCTCAAACATGTCATAGATTGGATTTTCCATTAATGTCCAGGAATCCTCATCAACATCAAGTTTGTCAGACATAAGGGATTCTTCGTCACTTGTATCATGCTCTAGGATATACTCGTCCTCCTCTTGATCACAATCATCTTCTTCAGAAAAAAAGATCACAACGTAGTAAACCTTCTAAACTATTATCATTATGCACATTACATATTTCATCATGAGTTTCATTATAAGCTTCTATTATGATTTTATCCTAAGGTATATCTGGAGTACAAATGTGATCATCATCGTTGAAATAATCATGAAAGCATTCCCAATCATCAATATTCTCTGTTGATGTGGCATGAGGAGGGTTTTCAATAATATCTTCAATGAATGGCTCTTCATTCAAAACCTCAATGGGATCATCATGGATTTCTGAACATCGAGTATTGTATACCATGTTGATACTAAGCATCTTAGGATCTTCCTCATGATATTTATTCCAAGGAAGAAAGTACTTCAAATTAGTCTTAATGAATGATTCAACATTGAATGATTCAATATCATTCCCATCATAATGCCACTGCCTCCAAAATACTTCAAAGAAATTTGCAAGGAAAGTAATGGATTTGTCAGGAAAACACTCACGAAGCCAACATGAAGCATCCCCTTGCAGAGAATGAGAAAACACCCACATCATATGATCCTCATGATGAATGTTGTATTCACTCGTATGTGACAAAAAAGACACAACGTGGAATCTGGCTCAGTGATCTTTATCACGCCCCCGAAAGACTAAAAGGGGAGTAGACGTCCTTTCACTAACGGAATGATTTGGAAAGCCAGGGTTCCTAGAGAAATGAATGGGAGGACAATCATGGAAAACCAAGTAGCAATTTCTATCCTTTTAATATCCATATCACAAAATAGTGATCGTGGGAAATGTCTGCTACTGAAAAGAGTGTAGCTGTCAAATGATGACCTTAAAATTTACTGTTGCATGGGTTCATCTACACATAATCAAACTTAACAATTTGATGAGATATAAGGGTTTTATCCCTTCATTGGAGTTGTCATGTGAAAAAAAATATGCATCATAAATCTTTCACAAAAAATTCTATATTTTGTTTTTCTTTGTGAAAATAAAAACTGAAAAAAGATCAGTGGAGTTACCAGATGAAAATTAAATATCTACTCTAAACATTCATCAAACAAAGAAAAAACAAAAAAGAAGAAAACAAAAGTCGTACTCCGGGAATAAAAAGATTTATCTCCAACAACGACGCCAAAATAATGTTCTCCTTTCATGCACCTCGGGGGGATTAGCGTGGCAGAAATATTCAAGCCGTTGGGTACATCCTTGGAGGCAAGTCTCGAGTTGAGATCCTATCACTCAACAATCAACTCCTCTGTCTAAGTCAACTCCTAACAAAGCCAGGGGGGTTGGTCCCTTAAAATAATCTAAGGCTTTTAAGCTAAAATACAAATGAAGAAATTAGTCTAGGAGTTTAAAAGAAATACTGAAACAAGAGCATCACACATGAAATAAATCAATAGTATATAAATGATACATCAATAATGACACGTCAAATCCACTTAAGCAAAATATCGTTTAATTAGACTAGTACCGAAAAAGGGTGAATGGAGTCTGCTGAAAGAAAATGTTGTGCAATGCTTCCTGGTCAGTTTTAATTATTATGGATGAACTAATTAAGGGAAAAATGGGATTCCTGATATACCCGAAAGTACTTGAGAATATGTCCAAATTTCAACTAATGTGGCTTCGCACAAGGACATGTGGGCTAGATGGAGTTTCGGGGGTGTGTCCAACACTACATCAACAAGGGTGTATGGGGCCCCATGGTCACTTTCTAGTGGTTACCGCTTCCTTTACAAAATTTGCCCACAAATAGTGAAGCTCAAAAACACCAAATTTTCGTTATGTTTTGAGGAATTGATTTTATTAATGTTGAGTTCTTATTAGATATGAAAAATTAATGAGTGCACACTTCCTCTTTTGGTTATCCCAAAGCTTAGGGCGAACCTGCAATGGACAAGAGTATACACGGAAATGACAGATGTTTATTCCAATTACTTTACTTAAAAAAAACATAAAATTAAACTCTGAAACTACTTTAGAAACTATACAACATGTTTGAGGCGGAGTGTGTGATTGTGTTACAAAATAAAGCAAAATGTTAGAAAAATTCACACAATGAAAAGACAAGTGAAAATCCCTTAGGGGGATGGGGTGTGGGCGCTTGGTTCCCACCTTATCTCTTTATTATGATATTTACAATGCTTAAAGAAACCCTCTTTCTCCTTATAAGATCGAAGGAAAGATGTTACAATTTATTGGAAAGGGAAAGGAGAGAAGATTAGGCTTCGAGGTAGCCTTGAATCGCTTGTACATGTCAAAATTTTCCTCCAAATGCCTCAAAACATGCCATAAAAATATAAAAACCAGCAAACTAATTAGTATCAAAAAGTGCCCAAAATCACTCTAAAAGTGACTTGGACAAAGCTAGAAAAAGACTAAAAAATTATAAGTTAATACTAGAGTCTAAGAAAGCAAGTATCTAAGAAGAGTGGGTTTGTGAGACCCACTTTTCTTAGGATCTTGGACAACCTTTAAAGGGAAGCCAATTCAAGCACTTTAAAACCTGCGAGATATACTTTAAGTTTAAAGCAAACTACTTTATAAACAAGCTTAAGAATTTCTTTTAAAAAGACTTGTAAAAAAGTAGATATCTAAGCTATATCTAATTTGAAATGATAAAACTTTATTGATTTGTTAGATCTAGCATTACTAAATCATAAACTTGATCTAGAAATGATTTACTATAAGTAACTAGATATTAATATATAAGTTAGGAAAAGTAAACGGTAATCGAGAAAGTCTTAATTAAGAAGAGTAGGAAAGAAGGATAGAGAGAGTGCTTCCAAGCTTGGGAATCCTTCGAACCATGGAATTTGTTAGTGGATAGTGGGGGGACTATGCTCCTTGGAAGTGCTCGAAAATTGGAGTCAAACAAGATCAACCAAATGTTCAAGCTTAGATACTTGTATCAACTTATAGATTCTTGTACAAAGACTTGATTAAATGCAATGGTGTCAACTACAAAAAAAACCTAGAAAACATGCATTTAAACAAAAATAACATATATGTCCAAGAATTCTAATGCAACTAATCAATAAGAAATAATCAAACAAGAAACTTCTTACGCTACTGAGATTACTTCTCCATTCATCCCACAACAAATCAAACAAGTATAGCAAATATAAACAATACAAGTTACCTCATTAATTATGCAATGTTCATCGACACACTTGAGCCATACACCACATGAGACCTCCAAATCCTTTCTATTATTCTAAATAGTATTACAACAACAATACAACACTTGGACATTCCTTCGGTCCCCCAACCATCAGAAAATGAGAGCAAAACGCTTGCTTAAATAGGAAAAATGAGAGAAAACCCCAAGGTGGGCGAATTTGTCAAGTGTTAGAGATTTTTGAGATGATTGGGGGTGAACTAGAGGTGGTAGGATCCACCTCTCACAAGGTAGGTCACCCCTGCCTCTTTTTGTGACACATATACAACAAGAGGTGATCTTTTTCATGGATAAATGTGCCTTATAAGGAGAAATTTTCCCCCTCATGGATTTGATTGGAATTGGTTTGATTTGATCTTGATGTGGTCTTCAATGAGCCCCAACATCATCCTTAGTTGAATTGGAACATGCATGGGACAAATTCCCACTGATTTAGGGATGTGTGTTTTCTCCATATTTTCCCATTTTCTAATTTTTTTACATTTTTATTTTTTAGTTTTTTGGAGATTTTTCACTTGAGTGATAAATTAATCACTTAAAACTTAGGAAAAGTGGGTTTGGAGTATAGTAGGTTCTCTGAGTTTGAAAACGATCACCTCCATGGAAATCCCCCCCCCTCCACGCTTTTATGACACTTCGAGTTTTTCCATTTAAGTTATTAAAATAGCCTACAAGAATTTTTTTTCTAAAGAAATTTTAAAAAAAACTATGGGAGACATAGTGCAATGTTCATATGACTCAAAAAAGTGACTAGCATGGTAATATACATATACACATATACTTTAATAACCCCCTAAGGCCTAACCACCAAGGCGAATACTCCATCTTTGGAGGTTGAGTGAAAAACTCGAAAAGTATAAGTCGTTTGTGCAACAACCGATAATTAACAAGGCAAAATCAACTCTAGAGTATTGCATTGATAGCTAAGTCTAGTTGGCCAAGCTTTTCACAAAAGATCACCATGCTATGCCAACTTATTACAAAATCCCCTCAGGGTATGAACATTCAATTATTTAAAAAGGGGGTCAAAAAATGGCCCTAATGTGACCATGGAACTTCTAAGTGACTAATGATGAACAACTGGGTTGTTCATAACTTCGGCAGTTCATAGGAAATTCACCAAAGTGCAACCTAGTGGATAACAAACATTAAATACTGAACTCCCTCCTCGAAGTGTGTGTCAATCTTCATTTGAAAATCATGCTACTGTTTGGATACCTAAAGTAAGTGAAGAGTTATCTAATTATAGGGTCCACTTTGAATTAGATGGATGGATGAGAATAAAAGCACTTTTAATTCTCTCCAATATTAATTTCACTCACCTCACTTAAATTTACCAAAAAGTCACTTTAATCTTTAAAGTGGAATTAAATGCTTAGCATAAGTCATTTAATGCAAGTGTCACATTATTTCTACATTTTCTAGTGACTTAGGAAAAATCACCTAGGGTAACAACTTTCAAGGTACAAAATTTAACACTACCAAGCATTGAGAGGGATCTAATTTCTTGAAATGTAAATATTTTTATCTTAACCATTTTACATGTTTAGAAAAATTTACATGTAAGTTTGAGTGGATTTATGTTAGCTTTAACTTAGGTGAGAGCATCTTCCCCATATTGAGATGTAGTTATAAATAATTTGAGAGGTCTTAAAAATTTGAATGTTAAAGTTTATCAAGACATAGGTGCCCTACCCTCTCTTTTCTTTTCTAATTTGAATTTATAACTTTTTAGAAGAAACACAAATTTTTGAATACTATGTCCATTCAAATTATACAAATTCTTAATTTTTATAGTTTAATTCACTAATGTTAACATTATCAACGTGTAAACCTTATATTTTAACATTCCTTAAACTTTATTACAAAGTTAAACCTTATATTGTGACATTCCTTAAACTTTTCCAGATAATTATATTTGGAAAAAATGTTATACATAATATTTTTAGGTCCATAGGCGTATATATCTTAAAATTTTGGGGCAGAGGTCTATGCCTTTTCATCTATGGACTAGAATGAGACAAGTGTATTGTTCAGACTTATTCTATGGGCGCTGTCCAAAATTCATAATTAACAATTTCAAAAAAATAAAAAAATAGCTTAGTTAACATAGATAAGTACACTTCATGATAGTTAGAAAAATTAAACTTCAACTTTAACTATATAATTATTAGATACAAGTAATTGATTATTAGATATAAATATGAGGTTAATTTCATTGATGATACAACTAACACATCCACATAGTTTGTGGCTGGATCAAGTTGATAGGGATCAAATGGTAAAGAGATAGTTATGGAGTGGATGGATCAAGTTGATAGGGATCAAATGGTTAAGAGATAGTTATGGAGTGGATGACAGTTTGGAAAAAAAAATTATTCCTCTTATTCTTTTAGTTAAACGGATTCAAGTGTGAGTTATCCATGCTAGCTACATGTTATCACCAACATTCTTAGTGTTATGCATTTATTAACTATCAGTTATTTTTTATATTCTTTTTATTTTTTTCACACATTCTTTTAGTTATCTGATATGAATTGTTGATTATCTTTTCATCAATTATGAGTTATCCATACATTGCTACAAGTTAATTCAATACTTACTATATTGCACTTCTTAATATACTGCTTTTTAAATTTAATATACTGCTTTTTAAATTAAGTAATACATATAACTAAGCTATAACTTTAACTCCAATGGAACATTTACATTATCCGTATTGGTTTGTGAGTTATTGGTTGAAAAAAAAGACAACGAAAGAACTAAATTGAATGCTTGTCATATTAATATTGGTTTGTGAATTATCGATCGAAGAAAAAGACAAAGGGAAGCACTAAACTGAATAACTTATGCTGTGTGTTCCATGTTAATTGTTAAACTGACTAGATACCTTTAAACATGATTCTAGAAGAATATATGACATTTCTGTAGATAACTGGAACATACTTTTATCTTTTCTTAAAGAAAGACAACTGTGTTTTCGTCTATGAAATCAAGGTTTCGGTTTCTGGTTCAGAGTATAGATGAGTGGTATGTCAAGCTCTCATATGGACCGCGGTGGCTAACCTATGTTGTTGGGTCAGGTATATTTTTCTGAGAATAGTTTCAGAAATTTTCATAATACCATCTACATAGTTTATCTCTTCAAGATTGCGCTTTGCCTTTTGTGCATGGCACTGATTTTTCCTGTCAGCAGGTGGTCTCATACTTTTGATTCTACTGATGCAAAAACTTTTTGCCAAGTTACGCCTAGTCCCTGAAGAACCTGAATTGCAAAGTGAAGAACTGCCACCAGAAAGAACTCCCTTAATCCCTCAAAAGGATGGTGATGATTCAAGTTGTGGTTCCTCCTATGTTTCTCTCTCCCAGGGCGAGGACGATGACGCAGATATATTTTTTTCAGGATCGCCAAGGTGTGAAGGTAGTGATATAAAATCTCAGAACAGCGAGATCTGCCAGCGCCGTCTGTGTGCCGTTTGTTATGATGATCATAGAGACAGTTTCTTCCTTCCTTGTGGACATTGTGCAACTTGTTTTACATGTGGCATGAGGTATTTCAACCTGTATATTTTATTTTTCTTTATCCTCGACAAAAAAATAGTAAATGATTTACACAAATTGGTCTAAAACAATAAACAAAATGCAATGATAATCTGAAATGTGGAACTAATTTGCCTTTTCTAATAGCCAGATATAAACAGCATGCAGTTTGACTTGGTTCATGGTGGTTTGATGTAATACACAAGTTAATAGTGGATTTGCACTGACTCTCTGGTCATGACTCTGCAGGATTGCTGAGGAATCCGGCCTTTGTCCTATATGTCGGAAGAAGATCAGAAGGGTTAGAAAAATATTTACTGTCTAGATATGAAGTGTATTG
Organism: Pseudotsuga menziesii; assembly: GCA_001517045.1. Lineage (NCBI taxonomy): Eukaryota > Viridiplantae > Streptophyta > Pinopsida > Pinales > Pinaceae > Pseudotsuga > Pseudotsuga menziesii. The sequence continues at coordinate 77,306 of LPNX010124878.1, read as the reverse complement.
AATTGGATATGCTTGCTTGAGAAAGGTGAAGTTTTCTATCGTTGAAATAGTAAATTCATGTGTTCTACTGTCTACATCCATAGGGTTTTTGACATCATCTACATAACAAGCTTACTTTTGCTGCTCGGTATGAAATTCTTTACATCATTTGATGTGTTGAAACAATTCCTAATAGATTGCCCACATTATAGTTCGTTGTCTACTAGCAATTCTGGTTATGCGGCCACGCTATCATAGAACGCATGGCTCTGTACAAGCGTGCAGGTCAGGGAAAGCCTATGAGAAGGGAAGGAATATGAAGAAAGAAACAAGAGGAAATATGACTTGTTGGCACGTGCAGATGGAGTTTTTGAATGATATTCTTTTGAGAAGGAAGAGTCACTTACATATTGTGGGAGCACACTTTCTACGTAGTCAATTTTTGAATGGCTTATATCCAGAAGACACTGCATCTGATGCAATTTCCCACGTTCTGCTACACTAGCATTAGATGCTAGAATCCTTTTGTCACTTGTTTGTATTCCACTCCCAACACCTTTGAAAAATGGCATCGTTCCTCTGAAACAGATGATATCTGCTAGACATGTTTTAGATACAGTTAATAGCGGTATGTTTACTTTGATTAAGCGAAAATCCATATTTAAGTCTCCAGAGCTGTTCATGCTTTTCTGTTTCAAAGAAAGGAACTGTATATACAGTTTCAGGCATCATTTTTCTATCACAAAATCAAGATTTTCTTTTACTTAATTTCTTTCAGTTTGGGGTACTTGTTTTTACATGAATTTTTATTATCTGATCTGTTAATTCTAATAAAATGGGTCAAACTTAGAGATGTGCTTACTACTAGTTCATAGATTTAAATTTCAAGACTCATGAAAATTATTGTACTACCCTCGAGCGCAATTGTATGTTAGACTTAAATTGCTTTGCATATCATGGTCAGGTACTTCAAAACCAATAGATCATATTTACTTGTGTCTCTGTATCAATGATTTTCAACAGTAAGACACGCTTCCCAATTGTCTTAATGTTATGTATCCTATTCATGGCATTAGGCCCCATGTAGTGTTGTTTGATGGGAAGTGTGAGATTCCTTCAGGATTTCATTCAGGTCAACTTGTTGGTGATTCATGTCAACTTGCTTTAGGAAGTTGAAGTTCTTCTGTCATCGACACGGTAAATTGATGTGTTCTACATCAATAAGGTCTTTGGCATCAGTTACATAAGAAGTTTACTTTACTTATCCTGCTCTGCTAGAATATCCCAACGACAAATCCATCTTATGCAATTCCAATATTCTGCTACACTAGCATTAGATACTAAAACCTTTTTGTCACTTTGTATTCCACTCCTAACACCTTTGAAATATGACGTGGTTTCACTAAAACAGATGGTGTCTGCTAGACACATTATAGATACAGTTGGATGCAATATAACCATATGTTTACTTTGATCAAGCAGCAACTGATATAATGACCACAGAGGCATTCACATTTTTGGTTTCAAAGGAAGGAGTTGTATATCCATCTTATGCAATTCCCATGTTCTGCTACACTGGTATTAAATACTAGAATCCTTTGGTCGCTTTGTATTCTACTCCTAAACAACTTTGAATATGACGTGGTTTCACTAAAACAGATGGTGTCTTCTAGACACATTATAGATACCGTTAGATGCAATATAACCATATCTTTTCTTTGAGTAAGCAGCAATTGATATTATGACCACGGAGCCATTCACATTTCTTTCTGTTTCAAAGGAAGGAGGTGTATATCCATCTGATGCAATTCCCATGTTCTGCTACACTAGCATTAGATACTAGAATCCTTTTGTCACTTTGTATTCCACTCCTAAAAACTTTGAAATATGATGTGGTTTCACTAAAACAGGTGGTGTCTGCTAGACACATTATCGATACAGTTGGCTGCAATATAACCATATGCTTACTTTGAGTAAGCAGCAATTGATATTATGACCACTTAGCCATTCACATTTCTTTCTGTTTCAAAGGAAGGAGGTGTATATCCATTTGATGCAATTCCCATGTTCTGCTACACTAACACTAGATATTAAGATTCTTGTCACTTTGTATACCACTTTACACCTTTGAAATATGATGTGATTTTTAGTGTCTGTTGTAATTTAAAGGATATGTTGTAATTTAGGGGATTACATGAAGTTACCAGTAACACACTATAACATAAACATATATATCAATTATGAGATCACACATACATAAAGAGAGCAAGAAAGTAATAAAGTAATGGAGACAGCAACCAGTATTTATTATATTAGCCGGCCATACGGTACAAAAATGAGATAATCATCTCTTTAACGTCTCACTCACCATCCTATTTAAATGAGTCATTCAATTAGTTACACTGTTGGAACTACATAACTGTCTGGAAGTCTCCCTAACCGGACTCTACTAGACCAAGCCTCTGCATAACTGTCTGAAAGTAGGCCTAACCGACTCTACTAGACCAAGCCTTGGTGGCCGGTCGGGAGGACCTAGTCGACTTGTCAACTAGGCTCCTCCAACAGTGTCTTCTAGAAGACACTATAGATACAGTTGGCTGCAATATAACCATATGTTTACTTTGATTAAGCAGCAACTCATATTATTACCACGTAGCCATTCACATTTCTGTATGTTTCAAGGGAAGGATGTGTATATACAGATTCAACAATTTTCTGTGTCAAAATCCAAGATATTCTTTCACTTAATTTCTTGCTGTTTGTGGGCACGTTTACAATTTTTTTTTTATATCCATTCTGTTACTTCTGCTCTTTCCAATCAAATAAGCCAAACTCAGAGATGTGATTACTACTATTTCATAAATATAAAATAAATTCTAGATCGATGGGAATTATTGTGAGAGCATGGAGTTTAAATGTATGGGAGACTTAAAATTGCTTGGCAAATCCTTGCCAGGTACTTCAAGGCCAATATATTATTTTTACTTTTATATCCCTATAAATTAACAACTGTAAGCCAAGCTTCCCAATTGTTTCAATGTTCTGTATATCCTATTCATGGCGTTAGGCCCCATGTAGTATGTTGACGGAGTTGTGACTCCTTTAGGATTCCATTCATGTCAACTTGCTTGAGGAAGTCAAAGTTCTTGTCATCTAAAAAGAAAATTGAAGAGTACGACATCCATAAGGATGATACACAAGAAGCTTATTCTGCTCAGTATGAAATTATTTACATCATTTGATGTGTTGAAACGATTCTTAATAGATTGTCTACTTTATAATTCATTGCCTACAAGCAATTCTGATAATGCAGCCACGCTATAATAATGCATTTCTATGGACAAGCATGCAGGCAAGGAAAGCCTATGAGAAATGCTGGAATATGAAGAAATAAACAAAAGAGCATAGAATGATTTGTTGGCACATGCAGATTGAGTTATTGAATGATATTTTTTTAAAAGGAAGATAACTTGCATAGCATATTAGACATTAGAGCTACATATTAGAGTTAACAAAAGGCGGAAAAACCAACACGGAGCTAGCTAGGGTACAACTAGAGGAAAAAGGGAAAGGGAAAAAAAGAAAGAAGAGAGGTGACAACGCCAAGGCAGTATTAGAAAAACAAGAGGCAACATAAACAAAGAGATGTTCGAGAGATGGAAGTGATCCTACATTTTTAGACCACAAGACCAACATTCCAAGGAACCAATCATCAACGAGGTGACTAAGAAAGGAAAATAACAGAGGATGTTGTGGATATTGTCAAGGTGAAAACACTAATGCCATAAGGCCCAGGTTGTCACTTCAAAAAGTTCCATTTTAAGATGATTGTTCATTCAACTTGATAAGCCTAATTAAAATATGGTACAAATATGGATGTACTTATTGAGGTTAATATAACCTTGAGCTACCAATGAATAGCTAGGAACAAAAGGTAAGGCTTCCCCTAAGTGTCTAAGGGACAAGGGAAAAAGGAGAGAAAATGAGAAAGGAGACTTTGACTTGAGAGGGTTGGGGTAGGGGAGAGGAGGAAGGAGGATCAAGCAGCTCAGAAAGAGCTACAGATGGTCAAGAAGTAGGGTGGAGTTGCTCGAAGAGAGAGGAAGGCGGTAACACCATCCTAAAGGAAGAAGGAACAGAGGGAGGGTCATTTTCTTTGAGTGGGAGAGAAAGTTTAGGGAAATGATTGAATTGAGGTAGAAAAGAGAAGGGAGACCAAGGAGGATAGGAAGAGAGAAGAAGGGGTGTTAAGTTTTCGTATGCTTAGCTAGATATCATTAGTGTTTAATCCAAATTCACAATAGTAGCATATGCAGAATCACTGAAAGAAACAAAATCACAAGATAGACACAATATTTATCCTGGGAAACCCTCAAGGAGAAGAAAACCCAACAAAAATTATTCTATAAAAGATGTATAAGATAAAACCCCAAAACAGGTATTCTCCTCCTTGCTGGTATGTCTCTCTCTCTCTCTCCTATGTGCTACACAAGTGAGTGAGTCTGTGTTCAAATGAGAAGCACAACTCCTCTATTTATACTCTTTTTTTCAACTCACTTTTACCCTAATCAAGTCGGCCCCACTAAAATGTCTGGTCTGACTTCACCTAGGAAATCACAAAACAATATTTTATTATATTCATTAGGGTGCTATTGAATCGACTTACAATGGAGGCTTTACCTTATGACTCTATGATGACCAATTACAATAATAACATCCCAACAAAGGAATAGAACATCTCCCTTGCGGTACATCAGTAAAATATATTTGGAATATCCTTTGAAGTTACAATATTTCAACACTCCCCTTTAACGAGAAGGGTATTCTATTGACAACATCATCATCAACTATAGGAATAACGAGAGAGAGCATCTTCAGTAGTATCAAGGTAATACATATATATGCCATAGGAAGTTTTCAACAATCATCAGTAACTGGAACAATTACTCTTCAATATCTTCTGCAACACACGGTCACTTGATCCTTTTGCAACAACACTTTGATCTTTCAATCCTTCGTAGCAGCACTTCGATCTTCTTGATCCTTTACAACAACAATTCGATCTTCTCGATCCTTTGCATCAACACTTCGATCTTCTCGATCCTTCGTAGCAGCACTTCGATCTTCTCGATCCTTTGCACAAACACTTCGATCTTCTTGATCCTTTGCCACCACACTACTTACAGTACACATGATCTCTTTGCGGGATTATCAATCCCTATCACTTTAGGACATAGGTCCAAGGATGATGCAATCCTCATTAGCATGCTCCCCCTTAACGAGGAGGATCCATAGTATCAACCAGTTGATTCATCTGCAAATGAATGTAGGACCATCTTCGTCTGTAAGGACTCATCGTAGACCACCCTCATCTTATTAGAGCTAGGACCACTCCAAGCGAGTGTTATACTACGACATCTACATGTACATGTAGGCATACTCTCCATGCAAGAGTATCGTCTACAACTATAGATCTCGACCACACCTAAATGTAGACCCTGTCGTCCGTAAGGACTCATCGTAGAACATCCTCAACTTCAATGCTAGGACCACTCCTAAGAGAGTGTTATACTACGACATCCACAAATGAATATGGGTACACTCTCCATGCGAGAGTAACGTTTGCAAGGTGGATCTTGACCACACCTAGATGCAGGCCCTATCGTTTGTAAGGACTCATCATAGAACATCCTCGGCTTCAAAGCTAGGACCACTCCTAAGTGAGTGTTATACTACGACATCCACAAATGAATGTGGGTACACTCTCCATGCAAGTGTAACATTTGCAGGGCCATCCTAAGCTAGTAAGGACCACTCTCAGGAACATAGTGTTATTTCCTGCAAGACCATCCTCAAGAGATGATACTATCCTCCACAAGTGAATGTCGGACCTTTTCAGCATCTTCAGGCATACTTGGCCTCTTTCATACTAGAGCTTCACTGTCACCCCATTACCAATGATAGTCTTATCATCACTCCCCCTTTTCAAGGAGGATCCATATCATCAACCAGCTCCCCCTTTGTCTGAGGAGGGTTCATATCTTTGACAGAGTCCATATCTTCATCATTCATTCTTGCAAGGAAAGCCTCTTATGACTACACCAAGCTTGTCACGAAAATATTCAAACTTTACTCGAGATAGACGCTTGGTCAGCACATCAACAACTTGCTCATCGGTACTCACATACTGGAGCTTTATAGCTCCCTTTTGTACCATATCCCTTATATAAAAATATCAGATTTCTATGTGCTTTGATTTAGCATGGAACACAAGATTCTATGTCATCTTTATACAACTTGGGTTGTCACAAAGAATCACTGTGGTATCCAACTCCATGTCAAATAGTCTTGACATCAGTTTCCGAAGCCATATCGCTTCACAACTAGCGGAGCAAGCTGTTATGTACTCTGCTTCAGTTGTGCTGAGAGCAACACTGGACTATTTCTTAATAAACCATGAGATCATGGTGGATCCCAGACAATAACATCCACCTGAGGTGCTCTTTTTGTCTACGGTGCTTCCTTCCCAATATGAATCCGTATATCCATACAATTTGTAGTCATGATCTCTAACACATTATAATCCAAAATATACCGTACCTTTTAGGTACCTCATCACATGCTTTGCAACTATCAGGTGAACCCGTCTAGGTTTGACTAGATACTGACTTAAGGTGTTCACAACAAAGCATATATATGGCCTTGTATTCGTCAGATACATTAATGACCCAATAATCCATTTGCACTTAGTCATATCCACTAACTCTAATGATTCATCAGATAACAACTTCAGGTTGGTGTCCATGGGTGTGGCCATGTCTTTACAATCCAACATATCAAATCTTTTCAAGATTTATACTGCATACTTTCCCTGGTTTAGAAAGATTCCTTCTGGGCTCTGCCACACTTCCAACCCGAGGAAATAATGCATCAATCCAATATCTTTCATCTCGAATTCTTCAGCTAGCTTCTTCTTGCTTTCTGTGATATGTTTCTCATTTCCAGTCAGAAATAGATCATCCACATACAACAATAGTATGACAGGTTCATCATCCATAATATTCATATAAAGGTTAGGATCAACTTTACTTTTGGTAAAGCCCAAGCTTGTCAAGAATCTATCTATTCTTCCATACCAAGCTCTAAGAGCTTTCTTCAGTCCATACAGAGCCTTTTTCAACTTGCATACATGAGCACTCTGTATTTGACTTCAAATCCTTGTGGTTGTTTGATGTAAACCTCTTCCTCAATCACACAATTCAGGAAGGTTGTCTTTGCATCCATCTAGAGTATATCCCACTTCATCATGGAAGCAAGTTCCATGATGGTTCTAATGGAAGTGTAGCTTGTTGCTAGAGCAAATGTCTCTTCATAATCAATCCCCTCTTTCTGAGAGAATCTTCTAGCCACAAATCTTGCCTTATATTTTCCAATACTTCCATCAACTACATGTTTTATCTTGTAGATCCAGTTCAAATATACCACACTCTTGTTTTCTGGTTTGGGTACTATATCGCAAACATCATTCTTCATTATTGACTGGTATTCTTCCGTCATTGCTTCCATACACTCTTTCTTCTGTGCAACTTCCCCGTAGTTTGTGGGTTCTTGATCTACAAGGTCAGACATCAAATCTACATAACTGGAGAATGGCTTTGATCTCTTGCTTGTTCTTGTGGAGCCTTCTAGAGCTCCATACTTTTCTACTTCTTGTATGATTTCTCTTACCCAAACAGGTTTTCTCTTTCGAGATATATCCATAGTAGGGGTTTCTTGAGGTTTTAACATATCATGATCTTCAGATGCTACTATTTCTGGAGAGGGTTCAACTTCTTCTTTTCTGGGAGGTACATTCTCTCCATGTACTTCTTGAAGCTGACACCTTCCGGATTTATTAAGAGTTGTCTCTTCATCAAATGTAACATCCCTACTAATATCTATATGATGGAATCCTAAAGGCTTTGGAGACTCCACAATATCCAACAAATATTCCCTTCTTTCCAGAAGGATCCAACTTGGTTCTCTTCTCTTTCAGAATATGTACATATACTGGACAACCAAATATCTTGAGATGGCTCACTTCAGGTTTCTTTTCTGTATACATTTCTTCAAGGGTCTTTAATCCAAGAGCTTTGTGAGAGATAATTTGTCTTGTACATACACAGTTGTTCTTGCTTCTTCATCCCACAGGTGCATGGGGAGGTATTTATCATGAATCATTGTTTTCACTGCTTCCATAATGGTTCTATTCTTTCTTTTTGCAACACCATTATGTTGGGGATTATAGGGAGTGGTTAGTTCCCTCTTGATTCTAGCTTCCTTGCAAAATGCTTCAAATTATTTTGAAGCATATTCTCCACCATTATCTGATCTCAGTGTCTTGATTCTTCTTTCTGAATGGTTCTCTATCATGGCTTTGAATTCCTTTAATTTCTCGAACACTTCCCTCCTGGTCTTCAAGAAGTATATCCATGTCTTTTTTGAATAGTAATCAATAAATGTGACATAATATTCATATCCACTTAAAGATGTGGAGGGCATAGGACCACATATATTAGAATGAATTAACTCCAACATACCTTTAGTCTTTGTTTCACTTTTCAGAAAGGGATTCTTGATGTAAGTTTCCTCTTGCACATCCTTTGCAAGTTCCTTCATGATCAATCTTCAGATATGGTAACCCTGTTACCACATTTCTCACATAAGGTAGTGCTTTGTATTTGATGTGAGAAAGCCTCCTATGCCATAGTTCACTTGAGCTAGTAGTCTCATGGACAAGGGTTGTCTCTGTATGTCCTTTGAGTTTGTATAGTCGTCCTTCTTCTTCACCAATGACCACAACATCTTCAACTGTCTTTCCTTTAGACCACATGAGTACTTGTCCATCTATAAAATCAATTCTATATCCTCTCTTATCTAGTGTTGAGATGGAAAGTAGATTTTTTTCAAACCTGGTACATATAGTACTTCCTTCATCTTCATGGAAGTTCCAGAGTCGAGATTGTAGCTTGATTCACCAATACCTTTGATGGGATATTGATAGTCATCTCCTAATGCTACTTTATAAGGAGAGCTCTTTTCTTCAAGTCTTGACAGAGTTTGCTTCTTCCCTGTCATGTGCTTTGAAGCAACACTATCAATAAGCCATGTGTCTTCTCCAGGTTTTATAGACCCAAAGAGTGCAACGAATAGTACATATTCTTCTACATCTTCTTCTTTTGTTAGTCTCTTTCGAGGTCTTTCTTCTTCTTCATCATCCCCATCTTTAGCTAGATGAGCACGATGTCTTTTGTTTTTGTTCTTCTTTGATGGACACTCTCTAGCAAGGTGTCCTATATTATGACAGTTATAATAGCATTGATACCTCGAGTAATCTCTCTTCTGATTGTTTTCTCTTTTCTTTTGAAACTTTTTCTTTGGAGGTTTATGACTATCCTTCTTGAAGTTTGATTGTTTTCTTCCTTTAGTATGGCTGGCTAGAGCTTGATCATCTGTTAGCTACTTTAGCTTCTTCTTGAATGCAATCTTCCCATACAATATCAAACTTCATACTTCCTTTTCTGGAACGCATAGTCTATATGAATGAATCCCAAGGTCTAGTGAGACCATTGATAGCCATCATAACTAGTTCATCCTCATCAACGATGTCTCCAATGGCACTTAGTTGTTCCCTGAATTGGGAGACCCTTCTGAAGTAATCTTGAATTGAATCTCCTTTTCTCATCTTTGTGCCCTTCAGTTGAGCTCTCAAATTCATCTTCCTGTTGATGTTCTTTCCCTCATACATTCTGAAAAGTGCATCATACATTTGCTTTGGTGTCTTCTTAGATGACACTTGAAAGATCAAGTGATCTTTAATAGAACAAGCAATAATCTTCATAGCCTTGACTAGGTGTTTCTCATGCTTCTCCTTAGATTCATCTTCTTTTGGTTATGCAACTTCATCCTTGATGTACTTCTCAAGACCATTCTCTCTAAGAATGATACCAATCCTATACTTCCATTCTAGGAAGTTTTCTATGCCTTCCAGTTTGTCCTCAAGCTTAGTGCTTGGGGCCATCCTATCTAGGAGGTCACTGAAAATTTAAATTTCTCAAAATGAAAAGTTGACCTTACTAGGAAATGCGCTTGACTGAGGTGAGTTGGTTGGTCCACTTGGTTTCTGGAGATCCCAAATATTCACCCTTCAAAACTTACTTGAGAGGTTGCAGTTTCTATAGAATTTTTGGTTTTGGTTTTCAACAGTTTTTTGGTTCAAGGCCAAACTAGGGTTTGTATTTTCCAGAGATTCAACCATCCAAAAACTTCAATCCAGGGTTCAATAGATGTGCTCTAGGGAGGAATAAATTTCTATGCAAACAAATCTTCAAAATTGCAAACTTTCCAAAAATCCTAATTTATTTCGGAAGGAGAGGAGAGAGAGTTTCACCTTGTGAAAGTTGTTTTATTCAGGCTAGCTCTGATACCATGTTAATATTTCATATGCTTAGCTAGATATCATTAGTGTTTAATCCAAATTCACAACAGTAGAATATGCATAATCACTGAAAGAAACAAAATCACAAGATAGATGCAATATTTATTTAATATAGACACAATCACAAGATAGACACAATCACAAGATCGACACAAGCACAAGTGAATAAATTCATTTAATAAGTTTGGCTTAAAGTAATGCATTCACATAACAATAGAGTGTTGGATAGAATTAGATCCAAATAATTGGAAGAGATTAATGTTTGTAATGGTATAGTGCACTTAACTTCTTCCGGATCAACTACATCCTTCATAATCTACAACGACTACTTCTAGATTTCTTATTGATTCCTCAACAACCAAGAACTCAACATGTTGTTGATCAATATTGATCTGCCTTACCCCAAACTCCCTTTTCAAACATTCCCATGTTTTTCTGGTAGTGGTATCTTCAACAATTATATCAACATACAATCATCCAGGGCTTGCTGGATAAAATATAGCATTGAGACATCCCTTGCGTCATCATGGGGGTCATCAAAACCATTCACAATAAAGTGCAATAAACCTCTAGAATAAAGGAATGGATTTATCTTAATAAACTAGACTTCAAAATTCTTACCAGTGAAGTGTGGGGGTGATCCAATTTCAATTATGATCCTATTATCTTCAACTTGGCCTTAATCATCTCCATGTTTTATAGGATCCTCTACTAAAGAACCTCCCCATATGCTTCTGCAAAATACTCTTCCATGACTCTTTTGTTTCTCTTCTTGATTGGAGCTTACACCTTAACTAGGTAGATGAAAACAATACTTCGACTTCTTTAGAACTGAAACATATAGCTTACACCTTAACTAGGTAGTTGAAAACAACACTTCCACCTATTTAGGACTGAAACATACAACCCTTATACCAAGGTCCTACTTCTTACTTTCACAACTTACAAAAACCATGAGCTTCTACATCATGAATTCATAGGATGCACACACAAAATGGGACTTCAAATAACACGACAAGATGTGATCAACTCAAAAACATCATCCATGACGAACGACCAACAGACCCACAAACTATCTCTTACTTGAACATAAGACATGCACAAATAATTAACCAAAACCCTAACAAGGCTTACAAAACACTAATAGAACTTGACTTCTGTTAAACCAGGGACCATCTTCCCACAAACCTATGACACATTTCTTCCAATTGGGAACAAACTCTCCCTTCAACCTAACCAGTTAGATAAACTCTCTAGATGACTAAGCCTAGCTCAATTCCTTTAACAATGCTCTGTCTTCAACACTACCGGTTGGGTTAACCACAAATATGATTGGCGGAGACTAGCTCGACACTAATAAACCTGCTTTGATACCAACCGAAGGATATGGGGTGGAGCTTAAACAAACTCTACCACCAAAAACATATATAGACACATAGACACATTGAGCACATACTGAAACATAACCTTAAGTTTTGTTCAATTTAGCCAACCATACAACAAATTACAAATTAACTTATTTATACATATACAGGCTATATATTTTTCACAGTGACTAAAATATTTATTGGGACGAAATCTATTTACAAACACAGTGACCAAAGCATCGAAAAAATATAACCATCTTATTAACTAGCAATTGCCCCAAGAAGGTGCAATAATACGCCGATAGGTAAAAAAGATAAAAAAGGGAACTAAAATCGAGTTGTTGTAGACTTGGTGGTGTACATTGAGGAACTTCAAGATTCTAAATTTATAGTAAGTTGTAGCATTAGACAATATACTTCAAAAAATGCTTAAAACTTCAAAATTATATAGAGTATGCTTATTTTGAGCTACCTAGAATTGTATAGCAAGTGTGAGTTTTTGAAGTGTTCAAATATATTCAAATGCATAATGTAGTAAATCTGACAAAAATAAAATCCATTCTTAGAAATCCAACATTAAATGTACAAATTTCAAACGAACCATTTCATTAGAATTGCACTCCAAGAGTAAGTTGGAACTCATCGAAAGAATAAGATATTGATTTAAGTTGTTGAACAAAGGTGGAAAAATGAATGGTTTGTATGGATATGCTTCAACACAAAATAATAATTAACCAAAGAATCATTGATTCCTTTGAAGCACTATTAATAGTTCTAAACTAGGAACACATCATTTTTATAACTACAATAGAAAAAATATGAAGTTGTAGCATTCCTTTCAATTCCCGAGCTTCAATAACATAGCCTCAACTAAAGTGTTTCATTGAAGAAAAGGACTTCTACTACCTTCTCTTCCTTTTAATTTTCCTTGCATCACTGTCACTTTCAATTTCACTCTCAGGATGAAAAGCAATACCGGTCTTTGTCCCTTTTATGTTTCTTGCATCTTTCTGTTCACTTCCACTTTCACTCTCAGAAGCAGAGTAAATACTAGTATTTTTCTTCTTATTTTTTGCTCACTTTCTCTTTTAGTCTCACTCTCATGGATTTTATATGAAATAAGAAACCTAAATAACGTTCCTTTAGTCTTGTGGGAAAGAGAGTTCTAAGTCTTTCTAGATTTCAAATTTCATTAATATTATTTACCAAGGTCTTGTCCAAATGCTTTAATCTCATGAATTTACAAATTAGATCAGATGTTCTTATATACAAAACATCCTATGCTACTAGCATAGTTGGATAAATCATGATGTTAGGATTTTAATATGTTTTTAAGTCATTTATTTTCTTGGAGGGATGTGAATGTTTCTCTCTGTTGGATACTGATTGTTGAGCATTGATGAATGAACTTAAGTTTATCATGTTCCTTGTAGGATTATAACAATACAACCGATAACAAAGGACTACAAGTTTGAAGGAAAAAATTATAAGTTGTTTAGAAAAGAAGTACACATTGGGGCTAAGTAGGGGATAAATTTCCAAAGATACTTGTAAAGTACTCACTAAAACACTATTTATGTAAGGGAAGATTGTAAGTAGCTAGTAAAACTTAATGAAATAAAAATCCCAAGCATCACAGCCACTTTTTCGATTCATAGTTGTAGAATGTGTACCAAAAGAAGCTAATTGAATCTAAATATACATTATTATCTTAATTTGGGTAAAAAATAAAAAATTTACGAACAAATATATATGGAGACCAATATTAAATATATCCTTGGTTTTAAAATGCAACCTCAAAATTTAAGATCAACAATTTAAGGATTATGGAAATAAGATTCCCTATTTTCCATGAGAATGAAAAGAAACAATTGAATAAAAAAAGGATTTACCCTCTATGAAAGTTTTGTTGGACTTTCTTCAAGTTGTAAATGGTTTGAATCATAACAACCAATCTCGTATAAGTTTGACTAGACCTGACCTTACAACAGACCAACACAACATATCAACAAAGTAGGGTAAACCAAAACTTACCAATAAGAGAATTATCTTTGACATCTCAATGTATAGTTTCTTTTCCTCCATATTGAACATTTGTACGTACCGTCTTCACAATTAAAAGTGTTTTTATGTTCCTTATCATTATTTCTATCCTCTTTGGGATTTTCCTCACCTCCTAAGATGGAAACTCTTACAACCTATCTCCAAAAATTTTTTCCTCTGCTTTAGTAACATTGTAATCCTACTCAACCACAAAAATCATCGTAGCATAGGTTTTCTTTGAAGTTCAACGATGAGAAAGAACTAAACCTTACCATATTGTGCCTCACATTAAGTAATCTCCTTTTTATTTACTTGAGAGGATTTCTCTATTACCATGAGGAAGACAATTCATTATGTTCGATAATATTTAAGTTCAAGATTCCATGAGGAAGAGTTCCACTATTAGACATAATGACGAGCCAATTCTGTCCATATAAGCTTAGTCTTAACACCTGCTTGAATGCCACTATTATATCATCTTTAACAGAATCCAAACTTGTATTTTAGTGACCTAGACTAATGACATTGCATAATGACCTACAAGTATTTAGTGAACCCATTAGGTCATCTTGGACTATCCTATACATAGATTTCATGCAACAACCATTTGGATTCAAAGTTTTCTCACTACTCTTTCTTTGTCATTTAGGAGAAAAATAACCACAAGAAAAAGCCTCCAATGCTCTTGTAGTCAAAGGGAAGATGCTTGTGCTTTTCGTACATACATTTTCCATTTTTTTAAAGGGATGAAAATTAGCTCGTGGGCTAAATTTTGCCCCTAAATTTTTTCTTGATTATGCCCACCATTTCTCTCAAGCTAAGAGGGATTACTCTTTCATTTACCACTTTTATTATGGTTCCATTGTTACTAAGTCATTGTTTATTAAAAGACCCTTCAAGTTCATCATAGAATGATCCTAAAAGGAGGGCACACAAATATTTCTATCAATAAATTTAAAAATAGTAGAATATTTACAATTCACATATCATAAAAACTTAGCAAATTGATTGACATTTGACTTATTAAAATTTCCAAGATGACTATGTACTCACTTCATATTTGTCATGTACACTTAAAGTAGAACATGTTCTAAATAAAATCCTAGTTAATTAGTGAATCATCACAACTACTTGTATACTACTAATACTAAGTTCTAACATACTTAGAGATAAAATGTAAAAATATTATTACTTTATTCTAGTGTTGGTTTTTAAATAATATAACATTTTCTCGTAGTTAAACACTTTTTTCTACTAATACTACAAAGTAGGGTACAAAATTGTAGTGGCAAATTTGTTCTTTAAAATAGAAGAATCACAAAATTTCAAGTCTAAATACCATGAAGATACTAACCCAATATACAACAAAATTGCAAGTCTAAATACCATGTAGATAGTGACCCAATACACAACACTATTTCAAGTCTAGATACCATGTAGATAGTGACCCAATACACAACAACACCACTTGGTCACCAAAATACTACAAAAATAAAGTGATAGGTACACCTAAAAAGGAATCACACCCATATAAGAGAAAAATGTAATATAATTTTAAGGGACAACTAACTTTTAATAGTGTCCCTTCTTCATTCATGCCTCACAAATACAAAGCTTAAAATCCAAAATGAAACAGAGATCTACAATGCCATCATATAAGGCAACTTCTTTTAATCTACTGCTCTAACATATCTATTAAGGAAACTTCTTTTAATCTACTGCTCTCACATATCTATTAAATGGGATATATCCCATAATTCTATAGAGCAGATGGATGTCCAAAAAATGTTGAAACATGGTAAGAGATCTACAATTCCATCATAGAAGGCAACTTGTTTTAGTCTATTGCTCTAACATATCTATTAAATGGACTTCACATATCTATTAAATGAACTTCATATACCGTATAGAGTATATAAATGACAATAACCTAACAGTGACACAAATAAAGAACAAAACTGAATGTAGAAATTACCATTGCAGCCTTTTTCACTTTCATGAGAGCAATTCCATTACAAATACAAAATAGGAAACCTCGAGACGAGTAGTGCACCTCGATAAGAATTATAAACTATGCACTCAAATAAATGGGTTAAGAATTTAACCAAGACACAATCAACAATTGCAATTGTTACAGTATTTAGTATAGTCCCAAACTCACAATCAGCCCAACAATTACAATTGTTACAGTATTTAGTGTAGTCCCAAACTCACAATCAACCCAACTTTCTATAGAGCAGATGGATGTCCAAAAAATGTTCAAAGATGATAAGAGATTACAATGCCATCATAGAAAGGCAACTTCTTTTAGTCTGCACCTCTAACATTTCTATTAAATGGACTTCATATAGCGTATAGATAATATACCATAAAAGCTACAACCAAAGAAATCAGAATAACCTCAACGGTGATGCAAATAAAGAACAAACTGAATGTACCATTGCAACCCTTTTTCACTTTCATGGGAGCAATTCCATTACAAATACAAAATAGGAAACCTCTAGACGCGTATAGATAATATACCATAAAATCTACAACCAAAGAAATGAGAATAACCTCAACGGTGACGCAAATAAAGAACAAACTGAATGTACCATTGCAGCCCTTTTTCACTTTCATGGGAGCAATTCCATTACAAATACAAAACAGGAAACCTCTAGATGAGTAGTGCACCTCCATAAGAATTATAAACTATGCACTCAAATAAATGGGTTAAGAATTTAACCAAGACACAATCAACAATTGCAATTGTTATAGTATCTAGTATAGTCCCAAACTCACAATCATCCCAACTGATCCACCTACCAAAACTTTAACTTTAGTGTGGACAATAGATTCCTTCAATGGAATGTCTCCAAGCTGCTAGTTGCTTCAATCGTTGAAAATCAACTTTACCAGTCTTTTCACACTTGGTGAAATTTGGCTCAATTCAGACAAAGAACTCAAACCTACCCCATCAATAAATTGACTATCATCATTGCTAATCCTGATTTTGTGGGAGCTTAGACTAGATACTTTTGTTTCCCTTGGAAATCGTGTGGCTGATTTTATTGTTTCAGCTCTTTCTACAACGATTTGAGATATAGGTACTGAGGGATACAAAGCTTCTATTGAATTTAGTTCTCTTTGCATTGAATCCAAGACTGGCTCACTAATATCATTTACCAAAAAAATTACTTGTTGCAAGTGTAAACAAGAACCATGTTAGTTACTATCATCATGTTAATCAATTCAACTTGCTTATCAACTGCCCTTCTAACCCTCTGTATAGTGTGGAAATTATGAATGAATAAATTATGCAACACATTTAATTAAATATGTTGTACATGTTGAGGCAAGCCCTTAGCATTATATCCAGCTACATAATTTCCTGCAAGTGCTCAAATACAATGCGAATATATTCAACAACATTTATCTTTTGTTTAAACTTTAAGGTTTAAAGATGAATAGAAGAAGAAAATTTAAAACTTCCTTTCAGACTGGATTTTGACCATACTTTTCAAAGTCTTAGATATCAAACAAAACTGCACCATTACAAACATGTCTGAATCTAAAGTACCTTCATTCAAATTTGGTTAAAAGTGTCGAGTTTAGTGCCCAACCTTCAATTGTAGAAAAACAAACACCTTCTATGCCTTGTTTGCTAAGTCTGCATGTTTTGACAAAAAAACCCAATCCAAATCCACATTTGACAATTGACCCAGCCTAAGAGCAATATGGAATTGGAAAATGCTAAGATACATCACCAGTTTAAGGTTTGAAGTGCTATTCTTCACTTTAAGAATATTTTTACCAAATCCATATGGTGCAGAAATGTGCAATATTAAAAATACACATGCTAAAATAGTAACTCGAAATTGAAATTCATAAATTTGAATTTGCTCTGATAAAAAAATCCATAGCAGCATGTAGATATAGTTTAGCCACAAGTGTGATTGCCTACGCTGAATATGGGAAAAAGTCCCTGTGATCCAAAATCATTCTTAAAACACTATAACATTATGCAATTCACTTTATAAAACACTTATTATTGCCCCCTTTTTATAAGAGACAAGTATGAAACAACTATACCATCACTATATCATTGATCAAGGCTGGTAGAATCTCAAAAACCGAGATGAAATGAAAATATACAAAAAAATTTAGACCCTGCATTGGTTTGCATCTAGAATTTACTTCAATAGCATACATAAATGAGCCGTATAGCACATATAAATGTATTATTATGTATGGAAATAATGCACTTTGCAGAAAGACCTTTGTTTTGTTAGTCAAGTAGTATAACTTAGTGAATGTTTGTGTTACCACTACTAAACTTAAAATACAGTGAAAGAGATTGTACACCAATCCAATGGCCATATTGAATGCACCATAACACATAAGAGTTGATGAGCTATGCTAGTATCCATAATACATATTCAAGGAAGCCAATGCACCATTACTCACAAACAAAGAGTTGATTCCATATTCAAAGCAACCAATGCAACATTACCCACAAATATTTTCAATACAATACACCATTATGCACTAACATAAGAAAGAAAGAATCGATAGATCACCCTGCCCCACCCAGGCTGTAGAAAGCACCTTTCCTATTTGTTTGAAGGCTGAAAAAAATGAACACAACATAAATTTCACGCACAAACATGGAATCCCAAAGTCAAATAAAGTACGTGGAACATATTTTTCAGTGTTGAACCTATCTTGACTTCGTTCTTGATGTACAAATAGTAGTTGAAGGACACCAAAATGCCTGTTTTTCCCATTTCCGCCTTCAACCCATTTGTGCTACTTATGAAAAAGTTGAGCCACCATGAGTACTCTTACTGGCAAGTGGTGGCATGCCTAAACTCATAGGGCTTGTATAATAAGGTCCTGGATTCTGCATGGGAGGACCACCAAGGAGGTATGCAGTAGAAGAATAAGGTGGAACTGACAAGTGAGCTTGCCAAGTTGTCCCTAAAGGTGTAGCATGTTGAGCAAGAGAGTTCATGTACATTTAATTTGGTATAGTTCCTTGAAACAGTGATCCTATTGTTTGTGATACAGGTCTAGTAATGCCAGCTGGTTGTGGTGATGTATAGTAGATGCAAAATGATTTCCTGGATACGTATATGGTGCAAATGGAGGCTATCCACCAACTCCAAGAACTGAGAGTCGATTTTGTACAATGCCTACTTTTGGAAGTGTGTAGTCTTAGCGTACCTTAAAAGAAATCATGGTAAGACTGTTACCTTAACATTGAGGTGACAGGTCGATGCGGCACGAATAAGAAAGGTGGAGCTTGCACTACCATCATATAGAGAATGTGTCCTTCTAATGCTTCTTTGGCAATTACTGCAATGGGTATATCTGAACAAGGTAGATTGTCATGCATCTAATCACTGGAATTGATCAAGCTTGTCGATAGAAAATATTTATTATAGTGCCACTTCACTGTGAATGCATTGCCTGCCTAAATAATTTGAATGCAAATTTAGACGGCAACAACTTCCCAATACAAAAGAAGAGTTTGGTCATGGTGAAAAAGAACAGAAACATGTAACTCTTCAAAGTTCAAACAACCTCCTATGAAAAATTTATGAAAGAAGTGTCAAAGGAAAGCACCAAACAAACAATCAAATGTATGTGAAGTAGCTTGGATGAAATTCCCAAACTTCCTCCAGCTCATTTCCCTGGTTGTCATTCTAGTGCACTTTCCATCTACTAATCACTCTTGCTTTGCAATGTCAGATGGCACCCTACTTTCCCCTCTACCTGAAAGCAAGGAGTAATTCAAATCCATCTCTATTCTGCCATCTACAACTTGTTGTAGTCGTTGTCGTTGTCCTACTCAAATATTCCTGCCCAAAATGATGTTGCTGCTACTACTGCCATGAGCTCTGACATACCGGTTGCTTGTATGCTGGTATGCTCTGAAGCTTCTCGCATCCCCCAAACATCTAACATATCCAAAAATTTCAAATGTTCCAAACCTGGCAACGTTTTGTCTCTCATGGCATCCACTGACATCAAATGTTTGGATATTTTTGGGCTGCACCAACCCCAGTATGCTCTGTAAATTCTCGCATCCTCTAGCATTCAACGTCTCCAAAGAAGTCAAATGTTCCAAACCCAGCAACCTTTGTAGCTCACGACATCCACTAACATCTAATGTTTGGAGCTTTCTGGTCCTCCCCATGTCAAACTCTCCAGAAAATGAATTGGGAAAAATCTTCAAGATCAACGACAGCCATGACTGTCAAAGGGAAAACCACACAAAGTTCCAACTAAAATCGAAGGAAAAAAGTCGCTCGGTGTGTTCGACAAGAATATTGATCCTTGACAAACAAAACCAAGCGGGGTCTTCTGGCTAGTGGGGTATCTTGGTAAACTTCTGTCAATGGTTTTGTTCTTTCGATAGCTAAATAGATTTTCGTGAAGCAAGGGATAGAACTACAGTACCCACAAAAGGCCAATTGAACGAGAAAAACTTTCATTTCTCTACATTGAATTTACTCGACTAATAAAATAGAATAGAGATACAAGATACAGTAAAGTTGAAAATAGTGGAAATAGATGCCATACACATTACATATTACTAAAGTAATTCAATGATGAATATAATCAAATTATATCATTCAGTTCTTTCTTTGACAAAATAAATGTGTAGGATATTAACCCCTTCTAAATGTAGTCCACCTTTCCAGTTTCCAATTTCCCATTCTCCCCTACAGAACTCTACTTTTCCTGTATTATCCCCATTTTCTTCCACGCCAAGTCTTCCTGCATCAAAATCCATCCACCCCTCCTCTACGTGTCTAAAGGAAGTCATCTGGTATGCTTCAGTTTCAACAGGTTTATCCATGTCACTCAAATACCGAGCATGTTCGGTGATCACCAGAGGGAGTTGTAACTGAGAATTTCATTGGCTTACGTTTCCATCCATATGCTCGAGGAAAGGGAGGAATAATGGCTCTACAACCAAAGTTCCGAATAATTCCATGGGTTGACTCATGGACTTTGAGCCTGAATGAAACATTGTATGCCTCACCATGAGACAAATTATTGCAGTCAAACTGTCCTCTTACTTCGAGCTAACATACTGCAACTGTAGACAAAAGTCAAAACTGCGATATTAGCTTTTATGTACATATTGTCATCTTGTTAGAAGTAACAAAAGAGTAAATGAATAGAGAGTTACCTGGATTCATCCTGAGAAATCCAATGCCAATACCGATTATCATCTCCCCAAGTTGTATCCAAATTTCTTGCAGACAACATATAGCACAACTTACTTGCGGCTCACTCTATCCAAAACTTTTGAAATCGAAACACATTCATGTCATTAAGTTGAGAAATATAAACATTCACTTAATATGAGAAAACTATTCTGAATGGGAACTAAAGTAGCCAACCACAAAATAAAGGAGCAAGTTAAGTCACGAACACTGGGTGACTGAGGCTACTATTTGCCTAATCAAATACATCAAACCATGTTGTCGAACCCATGTAATGTTGTAAATAAATACAAACTGAATTTCTGACTAAACTAAGAACTCCGAACCCATACCCAGTTTAGTGGAAGTTGAGATCTAGTTGCACCTCACTCGAGAGTATAGTTGTAGCCTTCTCTTGAAGTAAAACGTTTTACTTTCAACCTGCATTGATCAGCTGATAATTTGGTAGTTTTTATATATATAAAGATAATGTTTTTGGTGTACTGACATCCACGAACAACACTGTTACAAACTCTATAACAAGGTTTCCAAGATGCATATCTTTGGCCAACAAAATATCAAGACCAGTAAGGTTTTATCGATGAAGTTCAATCTAATGATTAGCTTCAAAGAAATCTAAAAAAAATGAGGTCCCGTAAGTTAGAAGTTAAATCTTAAGATTTATTTTATTTTATTTGTAAGTTATACAAAAAGATGAGACACCTGACACACCAGCTCCCATTGCTGGGATGTAGAGTACAAGTCACTGATCTAGCTGTAATTACAGACTTCAATTTGATTTCTAATGTTATGGATGGATACACAGTTTCCATCTGGACTGCATATCACTCCCACCTAGATAGTAGAGCAGCTGAACTGTAAAATGAAATTTAGGATGCATTCATCTTTATGTCCCATCTTTTAAGCATTGCCCCACCTTTTTAAAATCCCGTGTTGCTTAATAAATCCCAACCTAGACTAAATTAGGATATATTCATCTTGATGTCCCATTTGGACTGTAAAATGTTAAATTAGGAAACATTCATCTTCATGTCCCATCTTTAAACAGTGCACCTCCTTTTCTTAAGCTATTGTTACTTGATATCCCAACCTAGACTAAATTAGGATATATTCATCTTGATGTCCCATTTGGACAGTAAAATGTTAAATTAGGAAACATTCATCTTCATGTCCCATCTTTAAGTGCACCACCTTTTCTTAAGCTATTGTTACTTGATAAATCCCTCAGCTAAACTATACAGTGTAAATTTGGATACATTAATCATGTCTCATTTTTTAACCAGTAAACATATTTTCCTTAATCTCTTGTTGTTCAAAAAAGAAAAAAATAAAGATAGATCTATAAAATGTTAATTGGGAAACATTCATCTTCATGTCCCATATTTAAAGGATTAAGCTAAACTCTAGACATGCACACAAAATTCGGTGGCCAAAATCTAGTGGAAATTGTTCAAAAGGTAGTTTTTAGTGATTGGAATTGCATAATCTGGGTGCCCCGGGGGTAATCGAGGGTCCTGGATCCATTTCTGCAATAAAAATTGCAATTTCAATACTGAAAATCTCATTTCCAACAACAAATCTTGTTGCCAGCTTTTGGCCAAACTTGCCTAAAAAGGTGCAAATGGTCTAGATATTAGCCAACTCCATCTTTAAACATTGCACCTCTTTTTCTTAAGCTCTTGTTACTTGATAAATCCCCCAGCTAAACTGTACAGTGTAAATTTGGATACATTCATCATGTATCATCTTTTAACCAATGAACCTCTTGTTGTTTAAAAAATACAAAGATAAAGATAGATCTATGGCAGTTTTGATAGTGCTTTAATTAGTTTTTAAAGTTATTTTAACTACATGGTATTTCTCTTTCTTCTACCCCAAATTCAAAACCCTAAAGATGTAAAAATCATTTGTTTCCATCTTTTAACCAGTCAACCTATTTTCTTTAATCTCTTGGTGTTTAAAAAATACAGAGATAAGATAGATCTACGACAGTTTTGAAAGTGCTTTAAAAAGTTTTTAAAGTTATTTTAACTAAATCATATTTCTCTTCTTCTGCCCCAAATTTAAAACCATAAAGAAGTAAAAAATTAGTGGATAATTTTGCACTCAGACAAGCCATGTTTGTTGGTCTACTTGAGTAAATAAATATATAAAAACAATCATCTTATGTGAAAAAAAATATTAACATAAATTATTATTTTGTATGAAGTGTCAAGCTGAAATACCATCTCAGTGATTTTTCAAGATGTTTGCTTTGAATATCTTTCTTATAAATAATAGATTCCATATTGTAGCCCTTGTTCTGAAGTTGACAAATGGTGAACTTTATTCCTTTATTGTGGGTGGTAATTTGGTATATTCATCACATTACACTATTTGATCTAAGGTTGTATCTAAAGCACTATATTCTAGTAATACAGGCCAAATAACCACATTTGGAATCCTTTTCCACCAAAGCTGGGTTAATTGGACAAAAACACTTACTGAGGGCATCTCTAAGTTCCCACCCTTTGGTAATTGAGATTGAAAGAGATTCAGACAAATAAATATAGTATCTATAAATACAAGCAAACCTTGGTCTTGTCGTCGATCCAATTGGGATGACAGAGAATGGAATACAATTCTTTCTTGGAAGAGAATTCTAATCCATTTGGGATGACAGAGAATGGAATACAATTCTTTCTTGGAAGAGAATTCTAATCCAATTGGAATGACAGAGAGTGGAATACAATTCTTTCATGAATAGAATTCCAAAGGTGAATCGAAATGGGAATACTGAATTGGAAGCATCTTCTCCCGAATGGAGTCGGAATTGCTGGTTAAGGTGAATGTCTGGTTGACAGCAATGAGCCTGCAAAGATCTCTGGGTGTGATTAAGCTGAGTAAACCCTGTGAATCATGAGGAGGTAAGTATTTCTTATCTTTGCTGATACCTGATATCGCTGCGACTAGCAGGAACTTCTTATTGTTTTTTTTGTTTGATGCTTTTTTTTTTGCGAAATAGCATTATCATTAATGAAGAGGCCTGGAAAAATGGAAAAATGATGGAAACAAAAGGAATGGCTTTGTTAAAGCAACAAAAAAGCTGCAATCATTTGCAATTATACAAAAATATGCAAAAAAGAACTTGTAAGCTGCAATCATTTGCAATTATACAAAAATATGCAAAAAAGAACTTGTGATATCCCTTCTCCAAGTAGCGAAAACAACTTAGCTTTGTAAGTCTAAAAGAGGTTACATTTTCTTTTGGAAATATAGCAATAGAAAACATAGATTCTGTCTTTGAACCAAATAAAAGAAGATCTTGTACAATTCTTTTGCTTTTGTTTGTCAATAAAAAACAATGTAGATATATCAAGACTTTTTACCAATAACAATTCCAACTGCAATTGCTTCTAGCACAAGGACAAAGAATTGTACAAACATGACAAATTTGCCAAGAATACAAATTGGTTAAGGTTTTTTATTTTATTTTAAATTCCCGATTTCAAAATGGATATAGATAACGAAGAGCAAGTAAGATGTTAAATTAGAAAGGGAAAACAATTAAATGGTAGTGGAATTGCAGGCCTCCAAACAAATTCTTGACAAAACTTTCTCCTTCAAGAAGCAAACATGATTGAGAAGCCTTCGGAGGCAGCAATATTTTATGCAAAGCTTCTAACAAGCAATGAATATACTCATGTGCATCCTCATGCTGGTATTTCTGAAATGACACTGAGGTTGATAAATATTAAAGGGATAAGTTAAGTTCAAGACAAAAGGAAAAAGGAAATACAAATAACTACAAAACCTAGAAGAAAAATGGAACAAGGAACAAAACATGACCAGATATAATGGAACAACCTGGAACAAACAATGGGTGACACCATTGAAATTTTAAGGACCAACTAGTGCAACAAAATAAAGAACCATAATAAGGATTCATAAAGAAGATGAACAATCAATCATAGATGTTAGTCTTGTAAAAGACTATATGAAAAGGATACTGCAAAGATTATCAACAAGTTCATCAGGCTAAATGACTTTCCCAGAGGATGATAGCGCTGTATTTACATGTTTTCAAAGTGCACAAAATGCACAGAATCCTTCATTTACACCTACATGATGTTGCCACTTGTTAGAAGTCATTTAATCTAAAATAGGAAAGGGAAGAGTAAGAAGAATTTAGCACAGAAAATCTATCTGCTCAAATAACACAAAAACTTGACCAATGCACCATATGAAGAAAATCTAGTTAGAAGATTATACTTCTAGATGGAAGGATATGTTGAGTTATGCATCTATGCAAAGCAGCCATGATGCTAATATATAAACAAATATATATTGAATAACTTCATATGGTTCTGCAATAAAAATATGGCCATGCATACAAGTCATTTGATAAATTATACAGTTAAACCTTTCATACAAAAAGAGTAATATAAGTAAAACTTACATGGAGTTGTATGAGGAGTATTCAGAAGGTAATTGAACAAGGGTGGATTGTGAGTAAGACACTGCAAAACTGCATTTATAGTTAAGTGATTAAAAATAAACATGTTTAGCGCTTAGACTCAAATTCAAAGTCCCTGAAGCAGTGTTCCCTTATTAAAACAGAGCAACATTAACCACTGCATCCAAACAAGTAAACATCTTACAAATGTGGCATATCTCAACAGGAAAGCCTAGGTACCCATACAAGTTCTAGGCAAGATTGTCCAAATAGATAGTCCAAGCATGGCATCACAACCAGATGTAAAGCCCACTTTTCCAATAAAGAGCCATTTACCAGAGCAACAACAAACCAATAAAATATTATAAAATGAAAAATGTACAAATATATATAAAAGTTCATGAATAGAAAATTAACCAAACTATTTCCAAATTTTCAGCCCTACCAAAGAGGATATTATGTCTATGTCAAAATCTAAATTGAAAAATTCAAGCCCTGCCATGTAACCATGGCCTGCTTATTTGAAAACCATATCACTAAACTACATGTTATCGAAAGCAACCCCAATTTTATAAAACAAACACTACACACAATTTGTAAACGATGATACACAATATATCATCATATATAATTTACCAACCCACAGAACACTGCAAGAGAGTTTGCATAATTTTATAAAACAAAAGTGATGGACACTCCATGCTTTAAAGACAACAAATTTGCATAGAAATGAAATTGCACAGAATGAAATCTAGTAGGAGTGGAAAAACAAAGTACCTGTTCTTTTTTCCTCTTCTTTGGCTCTTTGAATCAGAATTCCTGCAAAGGTATTCCTAGAAACAATGCAACTTCTCCGTGCAAACCCAAATAGTACAAATCCTTTAAAAATGCAAACTAAATGTGACCAGTAAACACCATTTATGCAGGAGGGAGGGGCGGTCGCCATGACAAGATGTTCAACCACCTCCTCCATGAATAGCAAGCTATCTATAGGGTTTAATAAATTCAGAATAAATGCCAAACTGAGAAAACTGAGAAAAAAACACACTCCATCCTCTGATCATCTGACCAACTCTAGAGTCACTTCACGTTTCCTTAAAGCTCAACGAGGATTGTAAACTGAAGGGAAAAATAAGCAATGGCTAATGTCTTAAATAGCAGCACAAGGAAAAAACAATGGATGCCATTTCAGTAAAGTTTAAACATAGATTTCAAAAAAAGAGAAAAATAAAAACTAAAATTAATAGAATTGGGATAGATAATAACATAAATCTTGGTTGTTCTAAAGTTCTAAATCTTGGTTGTTTAAGATGTATTTTCGATTCTTATGAATATCAAAGACTGGTATTTTTTCCTCTGAAAAAAAGTCCAATAGGCCAATAGCAACTTAACAAAATAACACAATTCTTTTTTTCCACCCAATCACAAATTTCCATGAAAAAATGCATTGGCATCCATGTTAATCATTGCCAGAACTCTCGAAGAAACTCTCAAAACCCCAGAACTAAACAAAAGCTAACAATCCGTTATCAAACTTCAAAATACATCATGATTTCACATACACTGAAAATCCGGCAGCTCTAAAGAAACCAAAATGCTAGAATCTTATATTTTCAGTGTGAATTCATCAAACCCTTACTAGTTGTGATTGAGGCAAGCGTTTTGAAACCATTCACAGCCCTATCATGTGCTATTACTCTGCATTCATTCAAACTTTTGACAGTATCATAGAGATTCTCTGGAGAAATCCATATCTTCTAAAATTGTTCTTGGAGAAATCCTTGCATATAAGAGATCAGTTTAAATCCTATTGAATTTAAACCACATCAAGAGAATATTTTCACTCTTCAGTGCTTAAAACAAGTAAGAATTTATTAGCTTCCATTTGATGTGCTCTAATCGCTTCTTTCCAGTTTTCCACCTACACCAAAAAGTTCAGGCTTAGACGGAAAATTAACCCCAAACCACATATGGCCTCTTTCAGCTAAATCCACCGAAAGAAATTCATAGATTTCTCTTGCTGTATAAATTTCCCATTTGCATTTAAAACTGACCATGAAAACTTTGCTTCTAGTTATGAGAAATGAAAGAAAACCCTAATAAAAATAAGTGCACCATATGAAATGGCAAAATAGAAACTATGAGTTTCGACTGGATTTTAAGATCTTCTGTGTGAACACCAAGATAAGTATGCCATGACTCGTTAAAAATGCATAATTCAAGTTTCTGCTATGTTGCATTTATCTTCAAGTTCCCATCTAGAAATGGGAAACGGAAGCCAGATGCACCCCATTAAGAGCGGTTTCTAATAACATAAACATATTATACGGTGTCTAGAGACGTTGAATGAATAAATGATTCATTCACCATTTCCTTGAGACTCTATGTATACTTTTCCTAGAACACTAGAAATCGGTAAGCTGGAAATGAAATATTCCAAGTAGATAATAGAGATATGCACCCATACATATTTTCATTCTTTTTCATATAGGATTTAAATTCTCAATACCCTATTAGATGTACATAAGTATGGGTAATACCTCCTTCCAACACGGTCCATTAGAAACATTGCAAGCACTATAAAGGGAAACATTTGCAGACAGGTAACAACACTTGCCAACAGAGAAGCAAACTTTGCCTTGATGCCTTCTTGAACTAACAAAGTGTCAACTCCAGATTGTTTAAGTATTTGAGGCATGAAGTTGAGGACTGTATCGATACCACAGAGTTGTACTGAAACAAAGTCTTCACTTAGACATACATCATACATAACCAATAGCATGCTATAAGGCCCGAAACAATATCTCTTATGTAATAAAAAAAATGAATTTACCTGCTGGAGTAGTTGAAGAGACATCCCCACTGTAAGAGCTCTTCTTACTCTAATGTCAGAGAAATCAGACCATGACATACCCTTTTTCGCCACTTGTGAGGGGTGCCGAATTGTAGGCCCAGAGATGGTTCTTCCTATCGCAGACACAGAGGGATCTACATTGCTCTCTGTCAAGCATAACGCTGGTTCACCCACCAAAGCAGCAACCTGAACAGATTCTCATCCTTCTAGATTGGATAACGATCGCATAGAGCTAATAGCTAAAGGAGCATGAGACACAGATTCAGGAAAAATAAAAACTCTCTTTAAGTTACCACTTAGATTGGGTTCATCGGACTTTTTCCATTGCCAAGCCAGCTGCCAGCCACCTCCCAATCCCGTCACATCACGTTTCCTTCTTGGGCTTCTTGTTTCCGCTCTACAATTTCCTTTATGTTTTCTGCATGCTCTACTACATATTCCTCTATGGTAGCCTCTAACCCACCCCCCAATCCTTCTACCAACAAGGCAAGCTCGGCTGTGTAACCAAAACCCAAACTTAAGCATTAGTTGCATGATGTCTTCTATGAAAATAAAGCATAAGTTTATATTCTATTTAATTCAATATATGCAATCTTTCTAAACTTTACCTGAAACATTTTCCTTGTTCAGGAGATTTTGTAGCACTTTTTGGGCCGCAATCATTCTTCCCTTGCTTACAAGCCATCTAGGAGACTCTAGAATGTAGAACATACATAATGCTACATAGGAAATAGAGGGCACCATTAAGGAAGCCGCAATAAACCTCCAATTTGTTGCATTCCCGAGAGAAAACAAAAAAGCCCATACAATAACTAGAGAAAGTTCCTCCCGGGTTGTTTCGCTGTGGAATGGTTGCTAGTTGCCCTCAAATATGTGGAGGAGATGTCTCAGCTATTATAAGAGGAACGACAGTTGCAGATAAAACATAAGCACAACCAACTACAACGCGAAATGCAATGAAGTAGAGAGCCCGGGAGCTTGCAGCCGTCGGTGAGAGGAGAAGAGTCGCATGGAGAAGAAGCTACTAGGTCGCGTGGAGAAGAAGCCAGTGAGACACCTGTGAAGAACCAACGGACACGCTGAAAACCAACAAACAGGCTGAAAACCAGTGGAAAGAGGAAAAAAACATTGGATTTCTTACAAACTGCATAAACCACTGGACAATACAGAAAACCTATGAACAATGCGCAGCCCAGGAGAAGACACGCGTAAAAATACCACTAGCCAGAGGGACGACGACATCTACAGTGGTTTAGAACAAAACTTCAGAGAAAAACGCCTAACGACGTAAACATCGAGATTCACAAACTGCATTTTCAAAAATTCTGAACATGTGCCATGTGTTTCCCTGTGATTGGATATCGGTCCTATTTATTAATGTTCCAAAATTGCACCTTCATATTTTCCACTGATATAGACCTCTTACTTCCACGTGCCATATTTTGATTGGCTTGCAAACAATCCCCATCGACCTTCCCCATCAGACCTTTCTACAGTGAAAAGCTTCTCCAACTCTGACTCAAAGATCTGCATTGTTGATGCATGTGCACTCTAGAACCTCGATGTATAGACACCGACAACCAATATGCAACTACCACTTCTCACAATTTCAGGGAGATAGGGCCTCCAAACAAAATAATTGATATCAAACACCATCGGCTGACCGTCGATGTCCAATCTCTAGCTTCCATGTGTTAATGTCCAACTAATTGTCGGACCAAATTCATCGGGGGCTCCTCTCTTATACATAACACCAATGGCCTCTCAACTGTTGCCACGTATTGACACCCAATTTGTTGTCGGGGTAATTACGTCAGGGCTTCAAGTGAACAACTTGATTTCAAACTCTACAATAGGCTCTCGATGTCCAATCATAGGCCTCCACGTCTCGTCTTTTTGATTTGCTTTCAGGATTATTTTGTTAGAATTCTCGAGCACTTTAACACTTGGCCAATTTTTTCATTTCTTTGCTTAGAAGTCATTTAATCTAAAATAGGAAAGGGAAGAGTAAGAAGAATTTAGCACAGAAAATCTATATGCTCAAATAACACAAAAACTTGACCAATGCACCATATGAAGAAAATCTAGTTAGAAGATTATACTTCTAGATGGAAGGATATGTTGAGTTATGCATCTATGCAAAGCAGCCATGATGCTAATATATAAACAAATATATATTGAATAACTTCATATGGTTCTGCAATAAAAATATGGCCATGCATACAAGTCATTTGATAAATTATACAGTTAAACCTTTCATACAAAAAGAGTAATATAAGTAAAACTTACATGGAGTTGTATGAGGAGTATTCAGAAGGTAATTGAACAAGGGTGGATTGTGAGTAAGACACTGCAAAACTGCATTTATAGTTAAGTGATTAAAAATAAACATGTTTAGCACTTAGACTCAAATTCAAAGTCCCTGAAGCAGTGTTCCCTTATTAAAACAGAGCAACATTAACCACTGCATCCAAACAAGTAAACATCTTACAAATGTGGCATATCTCAACAGGAAAGCCTAGGTACCCATACAAGTTCTAGGCAAGATTGTCCAAATAGATAGTCCAAGCATTGCATCACAACCAGATGTAAAGCCCACTTTTCCAATAAAGAGCCATTTACTAGAGCAACAACAAACCAATAAAATATTATAAAATGAAAAATGTACAAATATATATAAAAGTTCATGAATAGAAAATTAACCAAACTATTTCCAAATTTTCAGCCCTACCAAAGAGGATATTATGTCTATGTCAAAATCCAAATTGAAAAATTCAAGCCCTGCCATGTAACCATGGCCTGCTTATTTGAAAACCATATAACTAAACTACATGTTATCGAAAGCAACCCCAATTTTATAAAACAAACACTACACACAATTTGTAAACGATGATACATAATATATCATCATATATAATTTACCAACCCACAGAACACTGCAAGAGAGTTTGCATAATTTTATAAAACAAAAGTGATGGACACTCCATGCTTTAAAGACAACAAATTTGCATAGAAATGAAATTGCACAGAATGAAATCTAGTAGGAGTGGAAAAAGAAAGTACCTGTTCTTTTTTCCTCTTCTTTGGCTCTTTGAATCAGAATTCCTGCAAAGGTATTCCTAGAAACAATGCAACTTCTCTGTGCAAACCCAAATAGTGCAAATCCTTTAAAAATGCAAACTAAATGTGACCAGTAAACACCATTTATGCAGGAGGGAGGGGCGGTCGCCATGACAAGATGTTCAACCACCTCCTCCATGAATAGCAAGCTATCTATAGGGTTTAATAAATTCAGAATAAATGCCAAACTGAGAAAACTGAGAAAAAAACACACGCCATCCTCTGATCATCTAACCAACTCTAGAGTCACTTCACGTTTCCTTAAAGCTCAACGAGGATTGTAAACTGAAGGGAAAAATAAGCAATGGCTAATGTCTTAAATAGCAGCACAAGGAAAAAACAATGGATGCCATTTCAGTAAAGTTTAAACATAGATTTCAAAAAAAGAGAAAAATAAAAACTAAAATTAATAGAATTGGGATAGATAATAACATAAATCTTGGTTGTTCTAAAGTTCTAAATCTTGGTTGTTTAAGATGTATTTTCGATTCTTATGAATATCAAAGACTGGTATTTTTTCCTCTGAAAAAAAGTCCAATAGGCCAATAGCAACTTAACAAAATAACACAATTCTTTTTTTCCACCCAATCACAAATTTCCATGAAAAAATGCATTGGCATCCATGTTAATCATTGCCAGAACTCTCGAAGAAACTCTCAAAACCCCAGAACTAAACAAAAGCTAACAATCCGTTATCAAACTTCAAAATACATCATGATTTCACATACACTGAAAATCCGGAAGCTCTAAAGAAACCAAAATGCTAGAATCTTATATTTTCAGTGTGAATTCATCAAACCCTTACTAGTTGTGATTGAGGCAAGCGTTTTGAAACCATTCACAGCCCTATCATGTGCTATTACTCTGCATTCATTCAAAATTTTGACAGTATCATAGAGATTCTCTGGAGAAATCCATATCTTCTAAAATTGTTCTTGGAGAAATCCTTGCATATAAGAGATCAGTTTAAATCCTATTGAATTTAAACCACATCAAGAGAATATTTTCACTCTTCAGTGCTTAAAACAAGTAAGAATTTATTAGCTTCCATTTGATGTGCTCTAATCGCTTCTTTCCAGTTTGCCACCTACACCAAAAAGTTCAGGCTTAGACGGAAAATTAACCCCAAACCACATATGGCCTCTTTCAGCTAAATCCACCGAAAGAAATTCATAGATTTCTCTTGCTGTATAAATTTCCCATTTGCATTTAAAACTGACCATGAAAACTTTGCTTCTAGTTATGAGAAATGAAAGAAAACCCTAAGAAAAATAAGTGCACCATATGAAATGGCAAAATAGAAATTATGAGTTTCGACTGGATTTTAAGATCTTCTGTGTGAACACCAAGATAAGTATGCCATGACTCGTTAAAAATGCATAATTCAAGTTTCTGCTATGTTGCATTTATCTTCAAGTTCCCATCTAGAAATGGGAAACGGAAGCCAGATGCACCCCATTAAGAGCGGTTTCTAATAACATAAACATATTATACGGTGTCTAGAGACGTTGAATGAATAAATGATTCATTCACCATTTCCTTGAGACTCTATGTATACTTTTCCTAGAACACTAGAAATCGGTAAGCTGGAAATGAAATATTCCAAGTAGATAATAGAGATATGCACCCATACATATTTTCATTCTTTTTCATATAGGATTTAAATTCTCAATACCCTATTAGATGTACATAAGTATGGGTAATACCTCCTTCCAACACGGTCCATTAGAAACATTGCAAGCACTATAAAGGGAAACATTTGCAGACAGGTAACAACACTTGCCAACAGAGAAGCAAACTTTGCCTTGATGCCTTCTCGAACTAACAAAGTGTCAACTCCAGATTGTTTAAGTATTTGAGGCATGAAGTTGAGGACTGTACCGATACCACAGAGTTGTACCGAAACAAAGTCTTCACTTAGACATACATCATACATAACCAATAGCATGCTATAAGGCCCAAAAAAATATCTCTTATGTAATAAAAAAAATGAATTTACCTGCTGGAGTAGTTGAAGAGACATCCCCACTGTAAGAGCTCTTATTACTCTAATGTCAGAGAAATTAGACCATGACATACCCTTTTTCGCCACTTGTGAGGGGTGCCGAATTGTAGGCCCAGAGATGGTTCTTCCTATCGCAGACACAGAGGGATCTACATTGCTCTCTGTCAAGCATAACGCTGGTTCACCCACCAAAGCAGCAACCTGAACAGATTCTCATCCTTCTAGATTAGATAACGATCGCATAGAGCTAATAGCTAAAGGAGCATGAGACACAGATTCAGGAAAAATAAAAACTCTCTTTAAGTTACCACTCAGATTGGGTTCATCGGACTTTTTCCATTGCCAAGCCAGCTGCCAGCCACCTCCCAATCCCGTCACATCACGTTTCCTTCTTGGGCTTCTTGTTTCCGCTCTACAATTTCCTTTATGTTTTCTGCATGCTCTACTACATATTCCTCTATGGTAGCCTCTAACCCACCCCCCAATCCTTCTACCAACAAGGCAAGCTCGGCTGTGTAACCAAAACCCAAACTTAAGCATTAGTTGCATGATGTCTTCTATGAAAATAAAGCATAAGTTTATATTCTATTTAATTCAATATATGCAATCTTTCTAAACTTTACCTGAAACATTTTCCTTGTTCAGGAGATTTTGTAGCACTTTTTGGGCCGCAATCATTCTTCCCTTGCTTACAAGCCATCTAGGAGACTCTAGAATGTAGAACATACATAATGCTACATAGGAAATAGAGGGCACCATTAAGGAAGCCGCAATAAACCTCCAATTTGTTGCATTCCCGAGAGAAAACAAAAAATCCCATACTATAACTAGAGAAGGTTCCTCCGGGGTTGTTTCGCTGTGGAATGGTTGATAGTTGCCCTCAAATATGTGGAGGAGATGTCTCAGCTATTATAAGAGGAACGACAGTTGCAGATAAAACATAAGCACAACCAACTACAACGCGAAATGCAATGAAGTAGAGAGCCTGGGAGCTTGCAGCCGTCGGTGAGAGGAGAAGAGTCGCATGGAGAAGAAGCTACTAGGTCGCGTGGAGAAGAAGCCAGTGAGACACCTGTGAAGAACCAACGGACACGCTGAAAACCAACAAACAGGCTGAAAACCAGTGGAAAGAGGAAAAAAACATTGGATTTCTTACAAACTGCATAAACCATTGGACAATACAGAAAACCTATGAACAATGCGCAGCCCAGGAGAAGACACGCGTAAAAATACCACTAGCCAGAGGGACGACGACATCTACAGTGGTTTAGAACAAAAATTCAGAGAAAAACGCCTAACGATGTAAACATCGAGATTCACAAACTGCGTTTTCAAAAATTCTGAACATGTGCCATGTGTTTCCCTGTGATTGGATATCGGTCCTATTTATTGATGTTCCAAAATTGCACCTTCATATTTTCCACTAATATAGACCTCTTACTTCCACGTGCCATATTTTGATTGGCTTGCAAACAATCCCCATCGACCTTCCCCATCAGACCTTTCTACAGTGAAAAGCTTCTCCAACTCTGACTCAAAGATCTGCATTGTTGATGCATGTGCACTCTAGAACCTCGATGTATAGACACCGACAACCAATATGCAACTGCCACTTCTCACAATTTCAGGGAGATAGGGCCTCCAAACAAAATAATTGATATCAAACACCACCGGCTGACCGTCGATGTCCAATCTCTAGCTTCCATGTGTTAATGTCCAACTAATTGTCGGACCAAATTCATCGGGGGCTCCTCTCTTATACATAACACCAACGGCCTCTCAACTGTTGCCACGTATTGACACCCAATTTGTTGTCGGGGTAATTACGTCAGGGCTTCAAGTGAACAACTTGATTTCAAACTCTACAATAGGCTCTCGACGTCCAATCATAGGCCTCCACGTCTCGTCTTTTTGATTTGCTTTCAGGATTATTTTGTTAGAATTCTCGAGCACTTTAACACTTGGCCAATTTTTTCATTTCTTTGCTTGAACATTCTGTTGGACTTCAAATGGTGACAATTACTCTGGTGGGTGCAAAATTAAATATTCAATGTGACGGGGGTGGCGCCATTAAGTTTACCTATAAACCTTTTCAATGCAAATATGAGTTGGCGTGCTTCCACTACAAAACCACCTGTTTACGCTAACTGATTGATGATTGAACCGCCAGGCTTCCCTATAAATTTGATTTGACTTAAGCCATCCTCAAGCCCTTCTATTGCATTACTACATTGCATTACTCTACTATCATGGTTGAACTCTATCGTACGAGGTTAGAGAGATAATTACTCCCAACCATAGTAGCATAATTCGAGTACGAATATGGATACGAGTACAATTCGATACCGAAAAAATACGTAACTAAAAAATTCAATACGAATAAAATACAGAAGTATACTTTTTATATATATTATTTTTAATTAAATATCTAACAATATATATATAACATTTAATATAGTTAAACATATATAATATTTTTAATGAAGTATTAAATATCAACCATTAAATTTTAAACTTAAAAAAATCATTTTTTAAAAAGTATTTCTTATAATCAAAATTACTCTTGATAAAACAAAAATATGATGCCTATAGTATAAGTGAGAAAATTCTTAGTTATTAATAGTTATTAATTATTTTAAGAAGAAAGTAAATAATATTTACCACTGTTTACATTTAGAATTAATTAATTAATGTTTAAATTGTATTAGGGTTAACTTTGACTTCCTAATGAGCAATGATGTAAGTGGTTTTGGGCACATGGTTTTAGTAACCAATAAATCTAGTGTTGCTATTATATTTGCATATTTATTTTCTTTGGCATATTTTTATTCCTATTAAATTGAATTACAAAGTATAAAATTGAAAGGTATTTTTTTATAGTGTTTTAAAAATTAAAATTTGTTTTTTTAAAATCAATTTTCAAAATTAGTCCATATCCATATTACATAGATCAAATATTGGACGAATTCAAATTTATTAAAAATTTCCGTACACAAAAAATCTAATACAACCTAATTATACTACTATGCTCCCAACATTCTCTACCTAACATGTCAACTACTACTTAACATGTCAACTACTACTTGAGTACAAATTACGCTATCTAATAAAATGTATTCCGTGGGTCAACTACTAGAGTACATATTACACTATCTAATAGAATGTTCTCCCATCACACAAATTTCTAGCTTAGTCTCTCTAGTAAGCAACTCCAGGACACGATTATTTGACATTGAACCATGAATACCAATGAGTTAAAGACGCTTCGTCTCAACACAAAATTACTCATTTATTTCCATTAAATCAAAATTTAATAAAAAAATATTCAAAGGAGTGGAAATGAAAATTTAGTCCAAGTCTAGATTCCATAAACCCTATGTGCACAATGGTTAATTGAAATATTAATAAATAAACATTTCATGGAACACCTTAATAATAAAAATTACTGAAGTGGGGCTTCATAAATTGGTCGGTGCTAAAGTTAATGTTTTGAAAAGTTATGTAACATGACATTACTATTTAAAAAAATGTAAATGATGTTGATTTAAACAAAAATTAAGTTATATTGATTTGATCTTAAATCTAAATATATCAAGAATTTAGAGGGATCAAATATATTGAAGTCTAATTTGTTTCTTAATATGCAAAAATTAAAATAAATAAATTTACACCTCTAAAAAAGTTAGATCTCTCTAGATCTTTGATAGATCCTATTTAAGATAGATCTATATTGGTAAATTAGTTTAATATAAACAACTTATCTTTTATACTTTCAAAACCTTCTATGACAAAATTTCCCACCCCAAAATTACTAGTTTTTTTTCAATCAACACAAAATTTAATAAGCAATGAAAATGAAAATAAAGATTCAATCCATGTAGAGGCTTCCATTAACCCATGATAAAGGGTTGATAAATGAAGAAATAGTAAAACAAAAATATATATTCATTTGCACAACATAAAATTGAAATAACAAAAATAAAAACATTTCAAAGGGTTGATAAATGAAGAAATAGTAAAACAAAAATATATTTTCATTTGCACAACATAAAATTGAAATAACAAAAACAAAAACATTTCATCATGGCTGAGGTAGTATTTCCCAAGGATTTAAAATAAGTCTTCAATGCATATGATTGGAAAATTAGGTCTATTCATATGCTTCAATGAAACAACCCAACACATCTAGATATGTGTTTCAAATTCCAAATGATTGAAAATTTGAGTTATAGTAATTTTGAATTCAAAAAAACATTGTGTCACTTTTTACCATGGAAGCTAATTATGTGATAGCAAATTTTCACTTTTTTCACAAACTTCACAATTCCATGTCTAAAACAAAAGCTCATACATCTTCACATAGTAATATTCATCTTTCAGAGTTGTTGTCGTTGCTTCAACTACTATTGTTATCACAGTTTCACCTTCAATAAAACATACTACTTCTTAAGCAGTTTCTCCATAAGCAATAGCATTATTGGGTTCACTAAACCATTGGTTGCTACCCATACAACTTCCACATATTATTTGTCTTCATCTTTATTATCCACATGTGTCTGAGCACAGTGGGATTCATCTTCAACAATATTCACATGCTCTATTATGTTGATAGAAACATCACAATCCTCTTTTACATTAGATCTCTCTGATACTACAGATTATTCCATGTCATCTTCAAGATATGTTGCTAATGCTATAGATGGTACAATAAAATCATCTTCTTCTTTATGTAATATCCAATCCAAAACTTCATTCTCATGTTCTACCTATGCTACAAGTGACTTTTCAACACTTTATTGGCATATCCCAATAGCAACAAGAATACTACACTCAACCTTCACATTTCTTCTTGCAACATCTTTAGCTTGGATGCAATATTCATCCTCTATATAACTTAACAAACATTGCATGAGATGTTTCTCATATTCAGCTTCACCATCCACTAGTGTATATATAGTGAGATTCACTACTAATCTAGGAGGATCTAAAGACGCTCAGAAATCAAAGTGTTTAGTTTCCAAAAATAACAACACCATTGCATAGAGCTAGTGGAGAGCTTTCTAATGGCACAAGAATCGCCTCAAATAGGCGTTAGATGAGAGAGAGATTGCAATATGATGTATTTGAGAAACAAGAGAAAAAATGAGCTGAAAGGTGCCACATGGCATCTCCATTAAGTTCCATGTGGTAGCACCTCAAATGATGATGTCAACAATGACACATGGTGGCATTAGAGGGTTCTATGTGTCACTTAATTTGTCATTTTTGGGGTCCAAATGGACCAATAAAAAATTTCCATGTTGTAGGTGATGTGGCAATACTGACGTGGCATGATGATGTGGCACTCCCTAGTGCTACTGACATGGTAGAGTGACATGGTGTTGCTGACATGGTAGAGTGACATGGAACTTGGATGGCATGGACCAATCACATCATGCCATTTGGAAATTCCACATGGACTCCTTGATATGTGTGCAAGTGGCCAGACTTAGCAAACTATGCCAAATATAAGGAAACTGCCAAATTTGACCTCCGCCAAAACCTCTTCCAATTCTCCTTTTAGTTATGTAAACCTTCACTAGATTTAGCAGGCGAAAACAGACTGCCAATTTTATCCCTATGACTCCAAACACCCACCAATTTGATCCGAGAATATCCAAACTTCTACCAACTTTAGCAGGATGTCATGAGTGCTGACTTGGCAGCCACCCAAGATAAAAAGGGGTTAGTCCCAGCCACCCAAGATAAAAAGGGGTCAACCCAACATCCAATGGGAGAGAAGATTACAGAGAGTCCCAGGAAGGAAAGATACCAAGGTGGAACAAATTTCAAGGAAGGTACATGGATTCTATACGCTGCACGAAAATCAAGGCAAAGTTCAAACTTTGGAGCAAGGTTCCATATCTTAAGGCTAAGAGAAGGTCTGTCTCACATGCTCAGAAAGGGGTCAAGTTTATACTCAAATTTCATAAAATTTCATGATGAATCCATATTTGTAGTTTGTTTCTCCATCTAAGCAACAAGTTAGAAGGGCGATGTCAGAGGTGTTATTGATCTATGTGCCATGGGGATGTCCCGACTTTCAGCAAATAAAGGTATCAAGTTTATACACAAATTTCATGGCTTTTTGCAAGGAATCTAAATATGATGTCTGATTTTGCAATAGAGGTCTAGAAATGAAGGGGGTATTCAATGAACTTATTGTAAGTCATTCATGGATTTACTTTTTGGCAATTGAATATTGATTGAGCGACGTTGCTGGTTGAAGTGGACCCGGAGACATCGCCAAGAATCCAGGTGAACTCCATCATCAAATGATTTTTGTGTTATTATTGCATTTTCATTATTTCATTATCTTCATGGTGAATGTTTCATAAAGTACATTGAGGACACAAGTGAACAACTTCATTTAATAAGATTGACTTAAAGTAATGCATTCAGATAAAAATAACAATGGGGTGTTGGTCAAAATTAAATCCAAATTATTAGAAGAGATTAATGTTTATAATTATATAATGCACTTACCCTCTTCCAAATCAATTGGCATCGGAGAAAGTATTTTGACAGGTGGATGCTTATGAGAGCCAAGCTAAAGCGTGGTGAAGCGAAACTTGCGAGTTAATATCCCGAGATTGGTTCAAGGAGGAACACTTAAAGGAGGAAAATGAATTCATTAAGAATTATAGGACCTTACAGATTTGAAGATGATTGCTTTGAAGCTTTGAATTTGATGAAGGAAATGGTGGAAGAGCTTTACACTGAAAGAGGATAAAGAAAAGGAGAAGGCACCAATCATGTTAAGGATGAAGTTGCAAAGCCTTCGGTAAGCGGCGAAGGAGGAGGTCCTTTAGAGCCTCCCTCACCATCATCATCAACAAATGGAGGATATGAGCACTCTTCCGAAGATAAATATTTCAAACCCTCTCATTCCCATAGAATTCCTTTGTTAAAATTAGATGTAAAGTTTGATTTGCCTATGAAATATGGGGAGTTGAATGCAGAGAAACTTGATAGTTGGATTAAGCATATAGAGGTCTATTGTAGAGTGTAGTAGATCAAAGAAGACGTGAAAAAGATTATGTTTTCCACCTTGTGCATGAGCGGTTAAGCCTTGTTTTGGTGGGAGAGTTGGACTCAAGTAGATTTGGCACAAAACGGTAAAATCATTTTTTCTTGGGATGGATTCATTTCTACAATAAGGAAACAATTTTATCTCTTATCATACATTGATATGGAAATGATAGAGTGGCTACATCTAAAGCAATTGAAAGGGAAAAGTGTTCAAGCATACACACAGGAGTTTAAAAAGAGAGCAACAACATTGGGGATTCCGTTGTATACTAGTGAGACTCTTCTTAAATATCTCAATGGTTTCTATTCTTATTTGAGTCATACCATCTTAACGTTTAACCCTACTAATGTGGATGAAGTATCTGTACAAGATAGACATCTTGAAGCTAGAAAGGGTACGTTTGGTATGGAGATGTCTGTGTAGAGCCACAATCGAAGAAGGAAACTACAACAAGGAAAGAGAAGCCTACATGTTGTCACTGTAGTAAGAAGGGGCATGAAGAGGACGAGCATTGGAAACTACACTGAGTTGCTACCAGAGAATTTTAGGAACAAGGGGAAGACAAATACTACTGCGACTATGCAACATGATCTAGGATCAGATTCAGGGGATGAGGCATTGATTACAACTATGAGTGTCAAAGGTATACCATTTTCTAGTTCCAGTTCTTTTATGCAATCTCTTAAGTCGAAATATGGTAATGATGATCAGATAGAAGTGAACATTTCCATGTAAGAGAGCAAGAAGTATC
The DNA here is from genome assembly GCA_001517045.1 of Pseudotsuga menziesii. Classification (NCBI taxonomy): domain Eukaryota; kingdom Viridiplantae; phylum Streptophyta; class Pinopsida; order Pinales; family Pinaceae; genus Pseudotsuga; species Pseudotsuga menziesii. Next base: position 35,983 of record LPNX010124878.1, on the reverse strand, counting down.
AGATTCACTTCTAGGTTGTGGCCCTGAGCTTCATCATGAATTGGTAAAACCATATGGTAAATTGTTCAAAAGATGAAAAATATCATTGATTCATTTCCTTTAGCACTGTTATATGTTGTCCTACTGCTATCTAGTTGTTTCTGGTTTATTAGCATGACCATGAACACAAGAGATTGTTGGGATAAGGAAGTGAACATTAATGTCAGTTGTATGATTACAGTTGTTATTATGGTTGGACAATTTGTGGTGATGTACCAGGTGTTCATGATTCATAATAGTTGGGTGGAATCAAGTCAAGTGGGGAGGAAATTCCCTCAAATGATTGATGTTTAAAACTTTTTGGAGGTACAAAACCTTCCCAATGGGGAGGAATGATCCAGGAAGATCTGAAGACGCTTAAAAATTAAAGTTTTCAATTTCCCAAAATAACAACACCATTACTTAGATCTCACCAAGAGATTTCCAATGGTGTGAGAATTATATCAAACAAACATTGGATGAGGGAGATATTTTAGTATGTTTTTTTTGAGAAATAAGAGAAAAAAGGAGCTGAGAGGTGCCACATGGAATCTTTACAGAGTGGCATGTGGAAACACCATACAGATGATGATATCATCTATGACATGTGGCATCACCAAGGGTTCCATGTACCACTCATTTTTTGTCTTTTCGAGGGTCCAAATGGTCCAATAAAAAAATTCCATGTGGCAAGTGATCATTAGAGAGAATTTGAGGTAAAAAATGGGCCTCCTAAGAGATGTACTACAAAAATAGAAGATATATTAAAATATTATGAGTTAAGGGTTTTATGGGGTAGGTATATATGACAACTCACCTCGTACACTACTTTTTATGCACAATATAAATAACTATGGTTGAGTTACTTTTCTAAATTGACTATAAATAAAATAACTCTACAATGATGTGACTAAGATTCATTGTAAATTCCCAAAAATTTATTGTCCTTTAGCATTTATTTGTCTTGAACTTGTAAATGAAATTAAACAAAAAAAAATATTTTTAAGAGTTATTTTTTTAATTTATGTTGACTTTTTATATTTAATACATTCCTCATCAATTTAATTTTAATGTGATATAATTGAGATTTATTTACATGTAAAATTTTAACAATATTATTATAATATTTATTGCATTATTAGAATAAATTAATATCAAAATCATAATTTTTTTTGATATATTCATTTTATTGTAAATGAATGTTATAGTTAAATCTCTTATAGAAAATAATATAAGACTTAATTTATTCTTAAATAAATTATTAAAAAAATGTTTATACATTATAAAAATGTCATATTAGTATATAAGATTTTAATGTTTATTGTTTTTAGCAATAAAAAAGTTATGTATATTGTTTTTTAGCAATAAAAAAGTTACTAGTAAATAATATATGATATTAACTGAATAAGTCAACACTGGTGTATAAATTCTTTTAATTTATTAGTTGATTTTAATGTATATTAGTTTTTAGCAATTTATTAATTGATTTTAATGTATATTAATTTTTAGCAATAAAAAAGTTGTGAATAAATAATATATCATATTAACTTAATAAGTGAATGGTGGTGCATAAATTCTTTTAATTTATTAGTTGAAGCATAAATTATTTTAATATTTTTTTTATAGAGGAAAATAAATTATTAAAAAAATATTTATACATTTTGAAAATATTTTTATAATATACATACTTATCTAAGAAAATTATTTCCACTCCTTACAACTAAAAAAATTATAAATACAAAATATACATGTAAAAAATCAATGTTACTAATTTGTTAAAAAAATGCGTTAAGTTTTACACATTATGTTATAATTTCAAATTAAATATAAATGGCTTAATTAATTTTTTAATCAATAAAATTTTAAAATATTTTTATTATTAAAACTAACATGATAACATTTATTATAATTATTATCATAATGACATTATTATTAATTAATATTTAACAAGTTATAACAACATAATTTCCATATTATTCTACAAAATTATCTATTAAAAAATTATAATAATTTTTTTTGTCAAAAAAAAATCATAATAAAGTTAAAATCGTATAAACATTTATCATATCAACATGTTGTTTTATACATTCAAACATGATATAAATGAATGCGTATGATTCAATATATATATAACTCATCCATAATTAACATACATCTTTCATATTAAAATTATTCATAAATTTAATTTATATGCATAACTAACATATTTTTTTCATACAAATATTTTCATAAATTTAATTTATTTGAAAAGTACAAGATTATATATATTAGTTTGACATTATGATATTAAATAAAATTGAGTGAATATATAATTTAAAATTAAAAGACATGAAAATGACAATATATTATTTTATAAAAAAAATGTGTAAAGACATTTTTATGAATTATGAGTACTTTACTTCAAAATGACAATAATATTATTTTATGAGAAAGTGAATTGTGAGTATTTTACTTGAAAATAACAATAATATTATTTTATAAGAAAATGTAAAATGACTTTTGTTGTGAGTACTTTACTTTATGACTTAAAAATACTTGTACCACTACCTTGGTTAACTATGGGTTTTCATCCACCATAGAAAATGTGACAAATAAGCATTCTTAACTCATGCAATGCCACCTCAACCATGGGGGATGATGTCATCTACTAGAATGTAATTGGTTGATTTTTATAGTACATTTTGGTCCTTTTGAGGCCCATTTTGGACCTCAAATTCTCTCTAATGCCAGGCACTACTGACGTGGCATTGTGTGATGTTGCTTATGTGGTAGACTGATATGGCAGATGACATGGCTAATTGACATGGAAATATGACATGGCATTACTGACATGGCAGAGTGACATGGACCAATCAGGTAGTGCCATGTGTAAATTCCACATGGCCTCCTTGATATGTGTGCAAGTGGCAAGATTTATCAAACTCTGCCAAACATAGGGAAACCACCAAATTTGACCTCAAACAAAACCTCTGCCATTTGTCCTTTCAGTTATCTCAACCTTCGTTATATTTAGTTGGTGACAACATACTACAAACTTTATCCCTACGTCTCCAAACTCCCTCAAAATTTACCCGAGAATCTCCAAACTTTCTCCAACTTTAGCAAGATGCCAACAGTGCTGACTTGGCACCCACAAAATTGACAGAAAATGGGTTAGGACCAGCCACTTGCCACCCAAGATAAAAAGGGGTTATCCCAACAACCAATGGGAGAGCAGATTGTAGAGAATCCTAGACATGGAGGGAAAGGTGGCACAAATTTCAAGGTAGGTACAAGGAGTCTATACGGTACATGGCAATTGAGGCAGAGTTCAAACTTTGGAGAAAGGTTCCATATATTGATGCTGAGAGAAGGTTTGTCTCACCTGATCGGAAAGGGGTTGATTTTATACTCAAATTTCATGAAATTTTGCAAGGAATCCATATTTGAGTCTATTTACACATCTAATAATCCAATCAGAAAGGGGATGTCAATGGTTTTCTTGATCTACGTGTCATGGGGAGGTCTTGAATTTCATCACATTGAAGGCATCATGTTTATACTCAAATTTCACAGTTTTTTGCAAGGAATCTAAATATGTTGTATGTTTCTGCAATAGATGTCTAGAACTGAAGGGGGTCTTTAGTGAACCTATTGTAAGTCTTCAGGGATATAATTTTTTGAAATTGAAGATTAATTGAGCAGTCCTACTGGTTGAAGCAAACCCAAAGATGTAGCCAAGAATCCTGCTGAACTCCGTCCTCAAATGATTTGTGTGTTATGCTTGCATTTTCACTGTTTCATTATCTTCATGGCGAATGTTTCATAAATTACATTGAAAGCACAAGTGAACAATGTCATTTAATAAGTTTGGCTTAAAGTAACACATTCACATAACAACTGAGTGCTAGTTAGAATTAGGTCCAAATAATTGGAAGAGATTAATCTTTGTAATGGTATAGTGCACTTAGCTTCTTCCGGATCAAAGACATCCTTCATAATCTACAACGACTACTTCTATATTTCTTACTGATTCCTCAACAACCAAGAAATCAACATGTCATTGATCAATATTGATCCCCCTTACACCAAAATCACTTTTCAAACATTCCCATGTCTCTCTGGTAGTGGTATCTTCAACAATTATATCAAACATACATTCATCTAGGGCTTTCTGGTTAAAATATAGCACTGAGACATCCCTTCCCTTATCATTGGGGTCATCAAAACCATTCATAATAAAGTGCAATAAACCTCCAAAATAAAGGAATTTACCTTAATGATTACCAGTGTGGGGGTGATCCAATTTCAATTATGATCCCATTATCTTCAACTTGGCCTTTATCATATCTATGTTTTATTGGATCATGTACTACAAAAATAACCTCCCCATATGCTTTTGCAAAATACTCTTCTATGACTCTTTTGTTTCTCTTCTTGATTAGAGCTTACACCTTAGCTAGGTTGCTGACAGCAACGCTTCAGCTTCTTTAGAACTGAAACATATAGCTTACACCTTAACTAGTTATTTGACAACAACACTTCGACCTATTTAGGACTGAAACATACAACCCTTATACCAGGGTACTCTTTCTTACATTCGCAACTTACAGAAACCCTAAACTTTTGCTTGAATTCATAGGATACACACACAAAAATGGGACTTCAAATAACATGACATGATGCCACCAACTCAAAAAAATCATCCACGACCAACGACCAACAAACCCACAAACTATCTCTTACTTGAACAGAAGACATGCACAAATAGTTAACCAAAACCCTAACAAGGATTACAAAACACTAATAGAACTCGACTTCTGTTGAACTAGGGACCATCTTCCCACAAACATATGACACATTTGTTCCTATTGGGAACAAAATATCCCTTCAACGTAACTAGTTGGATAAACTCTCTATATGACTAAGACTAGCTCAATGCCTTTAACAATGCTCTATCTTCAACACTACCTGCTGGGTTAACCACAAATATGACTAGTGGAGACTAGATCGACACTAATAAACCTACTCTGATAACAACTGAAGGATATAAGGTGGATCTTAAACCAACTCTACCCCAAAAACATATATAGACACATAGAGCACATAGAGAAACATATCCTTAATTTTTGTTCAATTTAACCAACCATAGAACAAATTACGAATTAGCTTATTTATACATGGACGAGCTAATATTTTTCATGGTGACTATAATATTCATTGGGACAGAATCTATTTACAAACACAGTGACCAAAGCACTGAAAAAATACAACCATCTAATTAAACATTGAGATTCACAAACTGCTTTTTCAAAAATTACGAACATGTGCCATGCGTTACCTTGTGATTGGATCTCCGACCTATTTATTGATGTTCCAAAATTGCACCTTCATATTTTCCACTGATATAGATCTCTGCATTACTTCCATGTGCCATACTTTGACTGACTTGCAAGCAATGCTCATCGGCCTTCTCCATAGGACCAGGATTCAAATTTTAAGCCTTCAGAGCCCTTTAAATACCATTTTAAACGTCATAGAAGGCCACAAGGAATTTTACCATCCAAAAAAAATTTAGTTTCATTTCTAGCACTTCAATAATGAAATTGAGTAAGCCTCGGTAAATTTGCAACATAAGGGTAGCTACAAAATTTGCCTATCCGAGGATTCAGTGGACTATGGGAGAGTCAGGACTTAGAGTCTTCCCAAGTACCCTTGAATAGTCAGATCATGGATGAGGATCTCAGTCCCAATCGACACGGACCACAGTGGGCCACTAGGATGCCTAGTAACAAGTTCAAGTCAGTAAATCAGGATTGTGACTCATGATTCAATGTTCACTTTCAAACCATTTAATGGCATTAGCATGCATTACTGATTCACCAACTTCATTAAATCTTGATATGAGATGATGCCACCTTCCAACTCAATTTTCCATCTGTCATCTTATTGTTCACCGAGTCACGTGATCTCACAACTTACAAGTCACTTGAGTATTTGAGTATATGATGTGAAATTAAATACTCATATGAGTCATATCTATGGATGGTGAATTGATTTGATAACCCTCCACTATTATGGCTTCATAAGGAAAAACTAATGGTGTTATTTTTTGGGTTACAACTTACAAGTTGAAATTGACAATGCATTGAGCAATCTTTGCTAGATTTGAACCTAACCTGGTCCAATGGGTATGTAAGTTTCCAGACCAAGGTTTCACCCAGTGCTAGAAATTTCTATTATGACCACCACAAGACTGGGATGATGGATCTTTGGTAGTAGGCTAGCAGCACGCCACCCTTTTTTGTGCTCATGAATCATATCCTCTACTAGTTAGTCCAGGATTCTAGGATTTATTCCAATTTCCATTCATTTACTAGGGTCAAAATCATTTGAATCAGCACTCCCAGTCTCCCATGGTCCACCTAGGTTGCTTAGTCTACCTATCTCATCGGAGGAAGGGGGTTAAGCAGTAGAGACAAAGGAAATTGGAATGGAGGGCCAGCTAGAGAGAATGGTTGTACAATATGCATTTAGTCATCTCTAAAAGAAATGAAAGAATTTGTCATATACCTAACTGAATATTATCATTACTTAATTTGTTGGGATGCTTACATGGTAACTCTTGCGCCCAAGCTGTTTATGAGGGTTTTCTATGTCTACAATGGCTACGATTTAGAGAGGCTCATTCCCATCATTATAGCGTCAGTGGATTTCTCTTGCAAATATCGCTATTACGTCTCCGCTCCTCACTCACCTCACCTTTTGACTTGAGTCATCATCTTATTCTTCTTCTTCCTCCCATGGGATCTTTGATCTACGCCTTGAGCACCCTCATAATGAAGAATGATCTCTGAAAGTATCTGGAAACCTCGGGAAAACAATACCCATTTTTCCCTCACCTACATAGATATATCTATGTTATGTAGAAGCAATTATAAAATGATTTTTTTTGTAATCATGTGAAATACATAAACATGCATTTTCCTACCTCGGGCAAGGTAAACCAACTTAGGAGCATTGGGATATTGTGGAATTGAGATGGAGTTGCTTCCAATCGTCTCTCTGTAGAAGGAAACAGTTGCACATTATAATTCCTCATTGTTTTTTGCAGTGGGAAACTTGAAGGTTCCACCTTTTTCATAGGTAGGAGCAAGAGAAGTAAAGGTAGAACGTTGGGTAAGCTGGATTGATCCTCCTCGAACTTAAGAGATTGGTGAAGTCTATGAAAAAAAACATTATTTTGGGTTTACGAGTATAGGACAGTTGGAGGTCCGGACATAGACTCTCAACTCTCCAATTCTATGCTTCAGTGTCTCCCTAATTTCTATTTCCTCTAGAATATTATGCAGAGCTAAGCTATCAACTTGGTTGTCATGAATTTACAGGTATGTATAGCATTTTACACTTGTGTAACATTTTATATGTGGATAAAAGTTAAATGTGTTTCTTGTTGGAGTTCCTTCTGGTTCTATACATATAAGGGTTTAAAATTTCTCCATCCAAAATGTTGTTTGAAATTTGTAGTGTATTATGCGATTGCGTTTCTTCCAGAATAAGTCTCAAATACTCAATAGATGTAACCTTAAAAAACCTAGTATTTAAATGAAATCAGAACCAAAATAATGTATACTTTTCATAGTCTGGAACCACAACTTCGTTTGGGCGGAGGAGCAAGAAGAAAGAGCCTTGTATTTGAGTTCCAAATATGTCAATGTTATTTATCTGTTGTTAATTGTAAACATTAGGTTGAAAGAAAGAACAATATTTGAATATAAGTGTTTGAATTGTTCCAATTTCCTTAATGAAATCCAATAGTTGAAAGGATAAAATATTTAACAACCGACACTGTAAATGTTGTAGACTCTGACCCCTTCGTTTTCCTATCAACCTTCTAATAATGGAAACAAGAAGTACAAAATGTCTACCAATATATCTAAACAAGGGAATCCCTCAACGGATGTTCATGAATGAGGGACTGGGAGTGCAATGATCTAGCGAAGAACATGATTTCAACATCCTCGTTGTCGCAAACCTCCCAAATGTGTGTTTATGATTCGTCTTCCTTGTTGACTTTGTTAGAAACTAGACACCCAACTTGTAGTGATATTTGTTGGAAAATTTAAAGTTCTTCCTTATAGTGGACTAATAAATACTTAACCTTTTCGATAGGTATGATAAAATCGATATAGATTGGAGGGACTATCCATAATCTACCTAAAATTGGGGATTTTGTTTGATCACTTCGAATTGGGGTATAAACTCAATATACATTGGAGGGAATATCCATAATCCACCTAAAATTGGGGCCTTTGTTTGATCACTTTGATTTGAGCATGTGGGGAGGACATGATTCGATTCTAAAAATAACTGCTGAATTTAGGGTTAATAAAAAAGTTTCTCCATGAAAGCATTAGGTGTTACATTCTAGGGTTTTTCTTTTAGGTAGGCCCAATCACACTTGACCAATAGAGCCACCGTCAAGCTGAATCAATCCTCCATTCAAAGGTACTTCCAAATTCCAATGCCTTATTTTATCAACGACCTAACAACCGAGTATTTCATCGGCTCGACAGAATTGTCCCTTATCTAAGTTCAATAAACTATATGCTCCTGGGACCGGGAGAGTACATGGTTTACCTCACTAATTCCATGTAAATGTTGAATCACTCGAGATTTCTTCTTTTGTCATTTTTTTTCTATACGTTGTTTTTAATAAATACTAAAATTTTGTTGTACACTTACAATTTCAAATGAAAAGAATTATTTATTTTTACATGTCAACATTGAAGGGTTCAATTTCTCACAACCCTTCAAAGTGAAATGGGACCCTACCCTTCAAATTTGATCCCTGCATAGGACCTTTCCACACTAACAACCTTCTCGAACTCTGACTCAAAGCTCTGCATTGTTGACGCATGTCCACTCCAATGGAACTTCGATGTATACACCGACAATCAATCTGTAACTGCCACTTGTCACAATTTCAAGGATCTCTATTGGGCCTCCCAACAAAATCATTATATCAAACTCCACCGACTGATTGTCAATGTCCAATCTCTAGCTTCCATGTGTTAATGTCCAACTAATTGTGGGACCAAATTCATCAGGACTCCCCTGGGCACACTTGTTGAGACTTGTGATACATAACACCATTGACGTCTCAACTGTTGCCATGTATCTACACCCAATTCGTTGTCGGGCTAATCACATGCATAGAAATTTTAATGAACATGTGTCCAGCTTCATTGACTTTCACACATCTACATAAATTTTAATAAACATGGTTGGAATTTTAATAAAAACAAACATGTGTGCAACTTCATCGACTTTCACACATTCTACAATTTTAATAACTAGCAATTGCCCCAAGGAGGTGCAATAATACACCGATAAGATGGTTGTTAAAGGGTAAAAGAAGACATAAAATGTAACATTAAAATGAGGTAGAGCAAGATTGAAATTAATACCACAACAAAATGTAACACTTCAATTTATCAAAAGATAGAGAGTAGTCCAACTCATAATAGATTACTACACAATAGAAAATAGGGTTTTCCAATTAACATCACATTATACACCGAACATGCGATGGCATGGGAGAAATTTATCTCATGAAGAAAAGACTCCAATGTGTTGTTATAACTATAAATAATGAAACACCTGTTTGATAAGAACACATGTGAAAATGGACAATTCCATCTTATATGCCCATGGAGTCCGTCTACCCAATGAAAGTACTGAAGGGTGATTAGATGATTGAGGCATCAGTATTTGTTACAAAACTCTTTAGTGCCGTTTGGAGAAAAATTCAAAGAAAGTTATCTATCACCTTCATTTTTGGGTTTAATAGGTTCAACTTTATTGTGACCAGTACGACAAGCAACAGGCGAAGGAGAGTCCATTGGATAAAGAGAAGAACCATCCGAAGTGAGAGTAGACTACCAGAGGAATAGAATAAACCATGGTGCGAAGAGACCCCACTGGAGAAGTGGAATAAACTGCTTTGGTGTGGGGAAGAAGCGGTTGGAGAAGCTAAAGAAACCGTGGGCTTTAAGAAATACAAATGGAGCAGACGAAGAGCCTAAAGGACACGAGTCAACAAAGAATAAGGACACATGTGGAATTTGGGTTGGAGGAAGAGAGGACAAATTCTAGAGTGGTCTCAACAAACACCCTAGGGTTAAACATGGTTTTCATGGCCCACTCCAAGATAATAAAGAAACCTAGGCATCAAGGAAAAGGAGAAGTAACCATGGTCGTTAAGCAAAAGAAAGCTCATAAAGCAAAAGAGCAGCAAACAAGTCTACAGTAGAAAGAGTAGATATGTTTTTATCTCTTTCCCAGGTGCCACATACAAATGGAGGAGTGAAAGATAAATGTAAATATTTGAAACCCTTCTAAAAAAGTCCCTTAGGTAATCCCTAAGTTGTAGGATAGTTTCTAATAAAATAAATTAAAGATTAGGATGATTTAGAATAGGGTACGAAAGGTCATATGGTTAATCCTAACACTAATTTTGACGTACGATCAAGGGTTTAAGACATACATGTATAGACATGTGCAAGGCATAAGAAAGACAATGCAAAGGAAGAAGGATTCAAATAGGCGAAGCCTATCAGGAGAAGATAACCATAGGCATGTTCAATCCGAAAGGAAGAGAAAAAAAGGCTAGTATAGGTATGTAGTATCCATGAGGAAGCACCCTACAAATAGGCTACAACCATTGTGTTGTACTTCAATTTAAGGGCATTGACTAACAAAAGGAAGACAAGAGAATAGTTACGGGTCAGCAAAGGGCTTTACTATATTCTTTCTCTTAAGGTATGCAGACATTTTTTCCATGTCATCACTGTATGACAAGAAAAACCAAACTAAAGATGCATTGGTACTTGCATAAGTGAAAGCTATTTCCAACATGTATGTATTTATGCATTAATTGATCTACTTCATACTTATGTTTTAATTGTTTTACTTGAAACAACAAATCTTAACACACTTCAAAATCAGCTAACACCACACAAGGTAGATTTTTTTTTTCTCAAAAAAGGATACTTGCTTTAAGTGAAAGCAGAAATAATAAATGGGCATTGCATAAGTAATCATTAAAAGTAATTTAAGTTCTACATATTCTAGTAAATGTATGCCAAAAAAATAGAAGAAGAGCATAGATATTGTATGTTAGTTGTTTTGTATATGTAAACATATTTGTTTACATGTAATTCTATTTAATTTGAGAATAAGTATTTCTTAACATACCATGAAAAGAAGAGACCTTCAAATGTCCCTCTTCCAACAAGAGAAAGCTACTTAAGGGAATACAATTTATGTGTAAAAAGGTTAATGTCAAACCAACAAAGAAAAAATGACTACTATGTTTGGTTGTCTCCTTTAGAAAAGTAGAAAATAGGGACTATCTCTTTCTAAAACCAAGAAAAGAAAACTATAACCTATTTATAAAGAACAAATTATGACTTTTTTTTTAATCCATGAGTAAAAGACTAATCGGGTTGGTTGATAGCTTCAAAGAAGGGAACATGTTTTTGCATCTGCATTTTTGCATTGTTTTTTTTTTCGCTTAATGATATAAAAAACCATCTTTGAGGGTTATCGGACATAGAGAGTGATGATGAGATGGTCACATGGACTGTGTATCAATGGATTATCAATTTCAACATAGGAAAGAGGCATGCTCATGAGGTGGTCAAATGCAATGTTGATCAATGGAGTATCGAAAGTGCTGAAGGGAGTGATGTGAAGGGTATGGTTGTTGTGGCTCATTCAAGGCAGTCGGCCAACGAAATCCTTCGAAAGCCAATATCTCGGCAAGAACTTCTAAGAAACCCTTTGTAAAACCTGACTGTGTTTACACCCAAATTTTGACAGCCTCAAATGGGAACAGAGCTATGTCAGTAATAAACTCTGCAGAAGCAGATCCTGTAAGATATATTAAGGTTTGAGTCTCTTGTGTTTGTGTCCCAGTATATTTAAATAAGATAGCTTGAAGAATTCATAAAATCCAAACTTGAAGGAACCTTGAGCACTGTACCCCAAGAGAGTAGGCAACCATCCTGTGAATAAGGCCCCAATGCCATGTTTATTCACCAACTTACCAAATCATCCCCTAATGATCCTATACATGGATGGATTTTCCTGTGACAACAAAAATAATATGAAAAAACAAAAGTAATTTGACCAAGTAGTGTTTGACAAACTCAATAGGTTTACAGAAAAGCTCAATACAAACGTTTAGCAATTCACAAATAAAGTGTGGGAACAAGATTTCACTCCTATCAGATAACCTTTTTCTTAGAATTGTTTTCAGAGCTACTAAGAGAGGACTGACCAAGCAGGACCAGAGTAATAATACCTGCATGTTTCATTTGAGGAGATCAAGGGGAGTGAGGCCAGTATGCATGAGCCTGCGGTTGTTGGAGCAGGGTCCCGCAGCTACAGAAGAAGCTGCCAGTTTAGCGGATAGACAGTTTTGGCGGAGAGAAGATAAGGTAGAGCTATGATGCCGTAGCATGTTTCCAGCTGCAGATCAGAGCTGGAAACCATGACTGTTGGGACAAAAAAGTCAAAGGAGACGACGGTACCTAAGCGACAGAGAAGAAAGAGCTCACCCACTGCATTAAAGGCAGCGGCGGAAGACAGGAGGGATTAGCTACCCTCATAAAGGAAAAGAAGCAACGAGGCCAAGGTATTGAAGATGAAGGACAGAAAAGGGAAGCGGTGCACAGTACCCATGATCAGTACCGGGAAGCTTGGAAGACCGCAGAGAGCTGTGGTGTGACGAAAAGTGGCTACCTCAAGTACAGATATGCCGACTGTCACTAGTTAGGGTTTTGGGTTACTGTTGGGACAGACCCACAGTGTTGTAATGGCGAGACCTTTGGGCCGCCTATAAAGAGATGTATTTTTGTATTGTAAAGGGTTGGTTCGTTGGTTAGTTAGTTAGTTGGTTGGAAAATTGTATAAGGTTGGACAATTGTTGGTCAGTTATATAGGAGCCAAGCTCTAGTTCTGTTATTTAGCTGTAGTTATCTTACTGTAACCAGTAGCTGGCTCATTGAGCATGCATGTAACGATCCGTAGGGATCGACAGAGAGGGAAGAGTATATTGTAAGAGGTGCAATATATAGAAGGGAAGAGATCTAAGAGAGAAGGTCTCCAGGCTGTGTGCAGAGTTACCCAGAAGATCTCGAGCTACATATGCAGTGCAGCAGAACTGTGTTTACGTTCCCCTGAGCTATAATAGAAACACAGTTTTGTGGACGTAACTTCCATCCTGGAGGTGAACCATGTTAAAACCGAGTGTTGTGTGATTGATTTATGTGTTGTGTTTAATAGTTGCATGTATCAGTTATTTCATGAACCTTGCTTACGGTTAATGTATGTATGTGTTATTCAGTTTACAGCACTATAGAAGTAACTGTAAGTTGAAATCCTTAAGAAATTTGTATAAAAGTCTACCTATGTTTAAGTTCTTATAGTTAAGAATCGCAGAGGTAAGCAGCCTTGTATGTTGAGCCCCGCAAGTCAGAGCAAGTAGCACTAAGTATGCAAAGCCGCAGTAATAGGATATCGCAGGGAGGTGATATCGCACCAGCAGAGAAGCTGCGGTGCGCTACGGTTGAGGATCTAGCGTAGGAGGGAGTTATGTGTGGTCTGAGGCGCGGCGATGCAATAAGGGTTGGAGTCATCGCGAGTAAGAGGAAGTGCACATCGCGCATATAGAAATCTCGCAGGCTAAAAGAGCTGCGAGACCCCCAGGCTGCCACAAAACCTGGTCGAAGACACTTGAGTCTTTGGCCAACCCATTAGAATCACTTCGAGTGAGAATTCAGGCCGCTCTGCGGTCTGTTGCCAAAAGGGCCAGTGAGCTAGGGGTGTTGTTGGTTAAATACAGTAAACTCGGGTCTGCCCAGCGACCAACAAATGGTTTTGTTGCCGGTTTTGAACAAACTGAGCATTGATGTTCTGGTGGCGACCTACTAGAGACGAACTCAACAAGTGAGTTTGGTCTAAGGAGAAAGAGTTTTCCGAACGAGAGAACAAGAGTCCTAGACTGAGTACAGAGGCCTGGTTACAAAAACATATCATTACAGACCTGCATGCGATATTTTTTGCAACCTTTGGAAGCGAGCTTTATGACTGGTTATCAAAGTTGACTGATACAAGCATACTCAAGAAGAAACGAAACATTATCTGGACACCAGAGCTGATTCAGACCGTGAAGAACCTTGATAATCCCATTACAAGAGCAGTAGACTTCGGGCTTGCGAGTGTGCTAGAAGGCTTCGTCACAGAGTTTGTAGTTGACCAGAGAAAAAGCTTCAGCGAGGATGAGCGCTACTTCTTCAAAGGATATCGCGATAAGTACCTAAAATCTTTAAACTTGTCCATTAAGATGCTATTACATGAAAAAGGAACAATGGATCTAGTTTCAGATGAATAAGTAAAGATAGTAATGTCACAAGAGTTTCAAAGTGATCTTGATGACATTGGACGAACACGTAGTGGAAAGAAATATAAAGTAGATTTCAGATCTCCCATATTTGAAGATAGTCTAGATAATACTAGACAACAGAGTCATAGTACCATAGAAGGAATAGAGGGGGGTATCCCTTACCACCCTTACACCCCACATAAACAGACCGAGACTCAGAACAATCCCATAATAACTCCAGCCAGTAGCTCGCAGACAATACCTACTACTGCTACATCACCTTTAGCTTTACCGCCGAGTGGTAGTAGCATAACAAATCAACATCCACTGCGTAGAAATAGAATGGGGGATGATATGAAGCTACCTATCTTTAAGGGTATAGGGGCAGAGGACCCAGAGCAGCATTGGTTTCTCTGTGAAGCCATGTGGACCATTAAAACCATCAATGATGATAATATTAAACTTGTACAGTTGGTCACCACACTAAGAGATCGAGCCTTAACATGGTATATGAAGTATACCACAGTACCCATAACACTTGTCCAGATCAAGACCACCATGATTAAAGAGTTTAAGAAACCTAAGTCTGAGTCACAGTGCATTACAGAGCTCAAGGACATCAAACAGTTACCTACAGAGTCGGTGTGGGATTTTGATCAGAAATTCAAAGCCCTTTTAGACCAAGTCAGCTTTGAGTTTGCGCCAGAGCAACATAAGGAATGGTTTATTGCAGCGCTGCTCCCTCACATCAGACTACCATTAATGCAGTAGAAACTCCAGACGCAGGATGACGCATTGGAAATGGCAATGAAACTAGAGGCTTCACCTCTAGCGGAAACCAACACAGGTATGACAAATCTTCAAAACCAGTTGGATAATCTCATGTTACAGTTGCATGAGCTTAAAAAAGGGAAAGAGGTTGCGCAAGACATATGGTGTGTAAGGTGTAAAGCACAAGGCCATACTAAAGACAACTGCCCAGTCTTTGTAGAATATATAGCAATAGGGGCTCCTAACCCCTTACCACAGACCCACGGGCCGTGGTGTGAAATATACAAAACACGAGGACATCTACCTCAGCAGTGCCCTCTACTTCAAAAGTACGTGCAGACACCTAAGAACTTATACTGCGTCTTCTGCAAGTCTGTAGGCCATGACGAACACGATTGTTGAGCCTATGACCTCATGGTTAGGAGCAAGCAAGACATGTACAGAGTCCAATCAGAAACACAGGGTCCAGCAGCAGGACCACAGCATGATCCGGCTTATGGTGGCCGTGGAGGAGGATTCAGAGGACGAGGACGTGGAGGAGGCTTTGGCCGTGGAGAAGGCTTTGGTCGTGGTCGTGGACCAGTTGCTTGCTACAACTGTGGAGTTGTAGGACATTACGCTAGGGACTGTCACAGTCCTACCACCACTTGTAACTATTGTAAATATTATGATCATACTATAGAGGAATGTCCTACCTTGATAGCTAAGATCAGGGAACCTAAGCCAGCAGTACACCAGAACATCCAGCTTATTGCTGCCGAGCAGGAAGAGCCAGAACCAAGAGTCAACATTGTGACTTGCAGCGATGTTTCCACCAGTGGGACATCGTAGGATGCTGAAGAGAACACAGGTCAGGAGTGGGTGCGCAGAGCTCCTAATAAAGCAACACCAATTGACCTGCAGAGGAATAAACAGACATTTCAGGAAGCTAAGATTTTCTTTGATGACCCTATGCAATCAGAATCACAGGTACCGCCACCTAGGGGTGTACCACAGCAAGTACCTTGTGGCATTAGCCCTGTACAGATATCACAGGCTACCACATCGGGCACATGCATTGAGGATGAGATGACAGGAAGTGTACAATCCTTCCTACGGAGTTCTTTAAAACTCGTGAGAAATGAGCAAGCTATTGGAGAACTTCAGCGCATCATAGATCAGTGTCATCCATCTTCTTCTGTGAGCAGTACATAGCGTGATGTTCATAATATTACGGGATATACAAGAACATGAAGAGAGATGCGACTCACAGCACAGATTGGAGAATTCAAAATGGATGAGGTGATCCTAGATCTAGGATCAGACGTAAATGTTCTGACTAAGCAGACATGGAAACAGATGGGTAGCCCTAAGATAGTCAGATCGCCTATGCATCTGAGATTAGCTTTTCAGCAGCGGGTATCACCCCTGGGTCAATTACTGCAGGTGCTAGTTGACATTGACAGAGTTCGCAGCTTTGCATACTTTGAAGTTATAGAAATCATTGGCGATAGTAGACCATATCCAGCACTACTAGGCATTGATTGGGTGATCGGTAACATGGTCATTATCGACCTAAAGAGAAGACAAATGACCTTTGAGGATGCACAAATCCGGGTCATCGCACCGTTGGATCGTTTTCAGGGTCCTAGATATATTGAACCTATCCGAGCAGAGGAAGAGGCATGTAACACAGATAGTATCTATCAGATGACTGAGAACCAGAGCGACTACATCAATTCGACCGTAGAAGGGAACATTAGTTGGCGATGCGACAGCTCATGCGCATCAGATTCAGATGTTGGTCTAGAGAATTGGCAGAACATACTTCACGAAGTCTCAGTGCGCAGATGCGCATACTTGACTAAGTCACTGCGATGGATTGGCGTAGAGATCAATGAGATTCCATCGTTTCATGGTCTAACGGATATCCAGGACTTCCTCAAGCATTTTGAACGACAAATTCCTCACGAGTAGAGGATCGCAGCTATGGACCTTGCAGTACGAGCCACACCTACAAGATGGTGGTATGCACATAAAGAGAATATCGCATCATGGGATGATATTAAGAGACTAATGGCGATCAGATTTTCCATCAACAAAGAGTATGTCTAGCAGAAATATATAGGAGAAAGTGACCCCAGGTCACATATTCAGACATGTGAATAGAATTGGTTAGACATTCCCAAGGATGAATTAGTTCACCGATTCATTCACACTTTGGACACAGTTCCAAGGAACTGGTACACAGAGATTGAACTGCGCAAGGGAACAACTACATGGCCACCTATGATAGACAGCTTTCTACTCACCTTCGCTTTTGAATCTGAGTACCCAAGTGTTGACCAGGCCCTAGATATAATAAAGATCAAGATATTTGAGAATCGTACCTTATCAGTACAGAATCAGCCTGAGTGGGCCATCCAGTTAAAAGATGCGCTTGAGTGTTATAAATTTGAAGCAGAACCAGAGGAAGAGGATGAGGATCCTCGCAACACCAACATTCCGGAGTCAGAAGGGAATCGCGATGTTGAGGGACCACAGTTAGAAATTCCAGCAATCACAGAGCCCATCAAGATTAAAAAGATCAATATCGGCACAAACACAGAACCAAAGTTTGCCTCTATTGGAGACTATTGGACAATTTGCCAGATGCGCAGTTGTTTTCTATCCAGATCACAGACGACTATTATGCTGATATCATTCACTTTCTCACTACAGGATTAGCACCTTATGAGTTTACTAAGCATCAAAAGAAGCAGTTAGTTTTTAAAGCAGTAGACTTCACCCTTATCGCAGGACCATTATACAAGTTAGGTCCAGATGAAGTCTTGCGCAGATGTGTGATGTCGCATGAAAAAGACGCTATCATCAGAGAGGCACATTCAGGAACCGCAGGAGGTCATTTCGCAGGAAAGCTGACTACGCAGAAAATCCTAGCTACAGGATTATCGTGGCCTACATTGCACAAGGACACTAAGGAATTTTTTAGATGCTACGATATCTGCCAGAGGGTAGGAAAACCCTCGCGATGAGATGAAATGCCACTGCGACCGTAGGTCACGCTGCGCGCATTTGACAAGTGGGCTATAGACTTTGTGGGTCCTATCAACCCACCAGGAAAATGAACTGGTGCGAGATATATCATCACTGGCACAGAGTACCTCACAAGGTGGGTAGAGGCCAAAGCAGTAAGAAATTGTGATGCTGCTACAGCCGCACAGTTTCTTTTTGAAAACATCATCAGCAGATTTGGATGCCCAGTAGTTTTGATGAGCGATCAAGGTACACACTTCTTAAACCACACTATTGAGGCCTTGATGGAAGAATTTCAGATTCAGAACCATAAGAGCACTCCCTACCACCCATAGGCTAATGGTACGGTGGAGGCCTTTAACAAGATTTTAGAAAACACCCTTACAAAGATCTGTAATAGCCAAATGAATGATTGGGACCTTAGAGTTAACGTTGTATTATGGGCGTATAGGACCACATGCAAGAAACTTACAGGATATACACCTTTCAGTTTGGTGTATGAACAGGAGGCTGTTATGCCCATGGAGTATATTCTTCCCAGTTTAAGAATCGCTCAGATCACTGGGATGGCTGATACAGATACAGTGGATGAAAGGCTAGCATAGCTGCTTGCCTTAAAGGAAGACATATTCATCGTCGGCTTCCATCAGAAAGTGCAGAAGGCACGAGAAAAATCTTGGAATGACAGACACATTAAGAGTAAGAGCTTTTAGATCGGAGACCTAGTACTCCTCTACGATAGTAAGTTTATTAAGTTTCCAGGGAAGTTCAAGACGCATTGGTTGGGGCCATATCAGATACAGCAAGTTACAAAGGGAGGTGCAGTTCAACTCAGCAAACTGGATGGGGAGCTTCTTCCCACATTGATCAATGGCAGTAGGCTCAAGCTTTATAGTGACAGCCACCCCACCTCTCAACCCTAACTCAGAGTCGCAAGACGTGTAGATGTCCAATGTAGTTGAAAGGAGGCATCGCACCGGGAATTATTCTACACTGGCAGGTATTCTAAGTACGAGGAATCACATAAGGACGATTCATTTTGAGCAAGTCATCAGTTTAAAAAAAAAAAAAAATTTGAGCAGAGGATGCGGTGTTGCATCGCAGCAAGGCGATGTCTTCCCGTGCCACGTACCCACTTTCGCAAAGAAACAGAGGACTAGTCAAGTTGCCTTCTGACAGGAAGTTAATGAAGAAATGACCAGTATATCTTACCGTGGATTTGGCAGCAATGTAATCAATTTTTCCAGATTTGGTAAATCTTCGACAAGACCGGTGCCTATACACACACTCCGAGGGAAATTTGATTGGATTTTAGCATTTATTGAGGATCGAATGACGGGAGTGGTCTCGTCCAAGAAATTAATACAACCGACGAGTTCAGTCTAGATGATCGTTCCGTCCGGGATTATAGTCTTCGCCATAAAAGTAGAAATTATTCATTCAAGAGGGTTACATTTGCAAGAATTCAAGAGCCGAGAGTTATAGAGTGCATCGATCAGTTTCCCTGTGTATAGCTAATCCCGTTACAGAGTCCTGTGATTTCCAGAAATTGCAGCCATTGCATATCCAGCATTTTACACCGGGTGGGTTCTGTCTGAGGAGGAACCTTTAGAAGACATGCCGAGATGTTTCAACCCTGGTGGCCGTATATCTGCTATGACGACGCCGCCCAGGGTTGTGAAATTAGGAATATCACAGGTAAGACAATTTCCAAGGATGAGGAGTCAAGCGCAGGATGTAGAAGATGTCATCAAAATCTCTGCTGAAGAGAAGAAGAAAGCCGAGCCGATCATTGAAGATAAGAAAGCAGAGCAACGGAATGATGAGAAGAAATCTCACGCTAGGAAGAAAGTAAAAATGAGAAAAAGAAAGCAACGGGAGAAGGAAGATGACCTATCTCATCAGCTAAGAGAA
This sequence comes from Pseudotsuga menziesii, assembly GCA_001517045.1. Classification (NCBI taxonomy): domain Eukaryota; kingdom Viridiplantae; phylum Streptophyta; class Pinopsida; order Pinales; family Pinaceae; genus Pseudotsuga; species Pseudotsuga menziesii. The sequence goes on along the minus strand of LPNX010124878.1, from coordinate 15,834 downwards.
GAACAAGAGGTTCCAAAGGTCAGGAATGAAAAAAATGCGGAACCCAAGCAGCGTAAATACCTAGAGCGAGCTGCTGAGAAGAAAAGTGAAAGGGAAAACAAACTGAACAGGAAGAACTTCAAGATGCAGACAAAGGCTTGTCTCGGAATGAAATTCTTGGTTTGTATACCTTTTGCATAAGTAGGCTCCAGACTGAATGAAATGTTTGAGAAGGTTGGAAGATACAGATTTTCCTTGTGATAAAAGTTCTAACCCAGATAAAAAGGAAAGGATATCTGTGGAATATTTCTCAAGACCTGGAGATCTTTAAAAGGTATCAGGAGGGACGAGAGTGAGAGCATAACTAAGGGAAGGAAATATAAGAGAACCCATCGAGCTAAGTTATAGAAACTAAAAAGAACATGTCAAAGCTATGGAGAATGAAGTCGCAGGACTTCAAGATAAGTTTCAACGGACTTCGCAGGAACCCAAGGAGAAGCTACAGCAGGAGAAGCCCGCTAGTAGTGGCTCGGGGACAAGCCATAAGTAAGTGTTAGGGGACTGTTGGAGCAGGGCCCCGCAACTACAGAAGAAGCTGCCAGTTTAGTGGAGAGAAGATAAGGTAGAGCTACAACGCCGTAGCATGTTTCCAGCTACAGATCAGAGCCGAAAACCATGACTGTTGGGACAGAAAAGTCAAAGGAGACGACGGTACCTGAGCGGCCGAGAAGAAAGATCTCACCCACTGCATTAAAGGCAGCGACGGAAGACAGGAGGGCTCAACTACCCTCATAAAGGAAAATAAGCAACGAGGCTGAGGTATTGAAGACGAAGGACATAAAAGGGAAGCGGTGCACAGTACCCATGATCAGTACCGGGAAGCATGGAAGACCGCAGAGAGCTGTGGTGTGACAAAAAGTGGCTACCTCAAGTACAGATATGTCGACTGTCACTAGTTAGGGTTTTGGGTTACTGTTGGGACAGGCCCACAGTGTTGTAATGGCGAGACCTTCGGGCCGCCTATAAAGAGATGTATTTTTGTATTGTAAAGGGTTGGTTCATTGGTTAGTTAGTTAGTTGGTTGGACAATTGTATAAGGTTGGACAATTGTTGGTCAGTTGTATAGGAGCCAAGCTTTGGTTCTGTTATTTAGCTGTAGTTATCTTACTGTAACCAGTAGCTGGCTCATTGAGCATGCATGTAACGATCCCCAGGGATCGACAGAGAGGGAAGAGTATATTGTAAGAGGTGCAATATATAGAAGGGAAGAGATCTAAGAGAGAAGGGATCCAGGCTATGTGCGGAGTTACCCAGAAGATCTCGAGCTGCATATGCGGTGCAGCAGAACTATGTTTACCTTCCCCTGAGCTATAATAGAAACATAGTTCTGTGGACGTAACTTCCATCCTGGAGGTGAACCACGTTAAAACCGAGTGTTGTGTGATTGATTTATGTGTTGTGTTTAATAGTTGCATGTATCAGTTATTTCATGAACCTTGCTTACAGTTAATGTATGTATGCGTTATTCAGTTTACAGCACTATAGAAGTAACTGCAAGTTGAAATCCTTAAGAAATTTGTATAAAAGTCTACCTATGTTTAAGTTCTTATACTTAAGAATCGCAGAGGTAAGCAGCCTTGTATGTTGAGCCCCGTAAGTCAGAGCAAGTAGCACTAAGTACGCAAAGCCGCAGTAATAGGATATCGCAGGGAGGCGATATCGCACCAGCAGAGAAGCTGCGGTGCGCTGCGGTTGAGGATCTAGCGTAGGAGGGAGTTACGTGTGGTCCGAGGCACGGTGATGCGATAAGGGTTGGAGTCATCGCGAGTAAGAGGAAGTGCGCATCGTGCAGATAGATATCTCGCAGGCTAGAAGAGTTGCGAGACCCCCAGGCTGCCACAGAACCTGGTCGAAGACACTTGAGTCTTTGGCCAACCCATTAGAATCACTTCGGGTGAGGCTTCAGGCCACTCTATGATCTGTTGCCGAAAGGGACAGTGAGCTAGGGGTGTTGTTGGTTAAATATAGTAAACCCGGGTCTGCCCAGCGACCAACAGCAGCTGAAAACACCTCCTACTATACAGGTTGCATAGAAATCAAATGGAGTCATTTTGTCATGGAGATTCTTCTTCAGTTTTCAAGAAAAATAATAACCAAATTTTTATTAATTATGCAAAATCATAAAAACTAATTTCAAAGTACATAGAGTATTTACATAGAAGTCATAGTTTAGGTTTGTCCTATCCAAAAACGAAGTAGCCCCCAAACAAACTACATGCAACCTTTATCAGTTCAAGCCAAGGTTAAGAAATGTGGAAATGACTGAAGCGCAACTTATGAATGTTTTGACCTCACTAGACTAGAGAGTGGTTGTGTATGCCCTCGAAATATGGGGTGTGGCATGACCTAGCTAAAAAATTTAAAAATCAAATTCAAACAGGACAAGAAGGCCACGTTTCAAGTCTGGTAACTGTGAAGAGGTAACAACTCTGTATGGGCAGCTAAAGGAGGGCATGGCCTCAGCCAAAGGCCACCAAAAGGAGGTCACAATAGACATGTATCATCCTTTGGAGGGATCACATAGGTCAGGGCCCAGGCCTAGAGAGAAAACATAGTCAATGGCCAGTCACAAAGAGGGCACAAAGGAATCATAGCAGGCTCAAGAAAAGCCATGTATAAGCATCCTACAAACATGAGTCAAAAGTGATTGCCTACTAATAATATTTTATCTCCTCTCAATTTCACGTACTCCACTACATACATACATTTCTTTTCTTGGAGGTTGAGCTATCTATTTTGTTGTTGTAATTATAATGAAATTGATTGCTAAAACCATTTTTTTTAATTACAAGATGTAGATGGTTTGCTTTTCTTTGCTTCTCCGAGAGTGAAAATAAAAATGGCAGTGGATGACAATTGCTATTTCTACCAAGGCGCTTTTATTTAAGGAATAAGGATGCCACCATTGGTAACACAATATCCACTTGTCCTCGATGTGTTGGATCCCACTCCTACTGCACCAAATCCTCCATTTGGGAAGCTAGGTAACAGGTACTTATGACAAAGATATGATAAGAAAATATTAGCATTCAATCCTTAATTTGATATTTATCATTCCAAATATTAGTATACCATACATTTAAAAGTTATTATCTTGAATTCATTAAGTAATTTCTTCAACGATATATCAATGAGGCTGAAGAGTAGAGATACCACACTTTATAACAGCAGTAATAAGACTCATGAACCTTGCAAGTATACTCACAAAACTATCCCAAGTATTGTGTGGTTATAACTCAGTTTGAATGAGATAATAATGTGTTTATAACCTCCCAAAATGATGACTAAAGAAGGATTGTTGTACATAGATCAGATCTGCCCCTTTGATAAAAGATATTGAGCTATTCAACAATATCTCTATTTTTCTGGATTATACTCAAACGCAACATCAAAAAGTAGGGGAAATCATAAAAGGGGTTAGTATAATGCAACAAGGTGCAGATATGAAATAACAAGAACCTGTGAATATTGCATTGTATGCATGTTTAGCTAGCAGTTGACAGTATGCACAAAAATGTAACTTGAACTTATCAAAAATTGCTTATACCAACAAATCAATTTACCTGATTAAGCATCCATTTGAGTCAAAATTTTGTTTGATCGAAGCAAAGCTTTCCCTCCTGGACTCATTTGCAAATAGTTCTCCATGTGAATTGACATTCAGATGGTTGTTAAGGATGGTTTTAAACCATCCACTTCTAGATCTTTGCATGGATAATATTAGAAAATTGTGTACATGAGTGCAAGAACATTCTTCTATGTCAACCAAAGTTACAAATATTAGAAAACCATCATACCTCACTAATGTACTCTATAAAATTAGTAACAAGGATGATTAAAGGGATTTAGGGAACATGTCTGACTGCTATTCCAGTACCTATTATAAGATCTTGGTTGAGGGTAATGGATAAGAAAACTATGAGTTTCTGGTTGTTGGCATTGCATATGATTTGTCTTGTTCTCCAAAGAGGAACCCTGTATTGATTTCCCAACAACTATCCTCTGATAAAAAGGAAGAAAGCACATGAAAATTCCACTAAGCCCAAGCAGCAAAAGTGTAAACAAGTTCCATATCAACGATGCCTATTTTTGCACATATTTCCCCTACACATAATAATTTAATTTGTCATGAAATAGTTCACTGCATATACAGTTCAATTTGTCATGAAACAGTTCACTGCACATACAATTTAATTTGTCATGAAACAGTTCTAAACTCTTCTCCAAGTGTACAAGTATGGAGGGAGGGGGGATTGAAACCATTCACAATAGGTTTAGAGTCTAGACATGCAAGTAAGGAATCCATTCTCCTATCTATGCGGGTGAAAATATGGAAATCCTCCTCTGGATCTGTGTTCAATGAAGGAACAGTTGAATCCAACTTGTCACCTATAGATTAAGAATCCTACAGGGTCCATGTTTTCCTAAAACAGTTCTCTCTCAAGTCTCTTTGTATGTGTGTTAAATAGATAAAAAAAAAAATTAAAACCATCAGTGTATATTCAATAATATCAATCCTCACAAAGCCGACCTCAGGAAAGAAAACGCCTACCGGCGTAAAAATGTTTGACTTGGTTGAATAAGAATCATGAATGATCAAGGAATGGAAGATATTTGACTTTGAAACTGAATGATGAATTTCATATGAAAAAGATTATGAATCATTGATTTATCATTGATTTCCATAAATTTTAGTTATGTTTTATATGTGTACCTCTAACATACCCATTCCCTATTTCAAAGATTGGCATCCTTGTACCCTTAGCTTTGGAAACCTATAATTTTTTCTTATAAAATGTTTCCTTAAAAAAATGAATGAATCAAGTGAACTAAAAGGATGTAACCCCAGGGTGCTTTCTAGCAAAACTTATAAGCCTTTGCTGGCATGGGTTCAAGATCAGACTGTTATTGGGTGACAACAATCACAATGTACAGGGATAATATTAAAAATCAAAATTTAAAATAAATAAAAGATGATAAGCACAATACAATGCCTAGTGAAGCAATAGAAAGAGCGGTGATTTGTTCAATCCTGATTTAGGGTTACAGGGTGAAGGGTTTAGGATATATGGCCTTTGGGGTTTAGGGTTTTGTGGATTAGGGCATATGGTTTAGGGTTTAAGGCACGAATTTACTTACCTGAAAGAGAGAAGTTGTCCCCAGATGCCAAAAAACGATAGCGCTCCTCATATGGCCCCTGAAAGTACAGAGCAACCTCCAACCACTTCGAGTATCTGACGAGGTCCCCTTCGTAGAACCATACCTCATCTTTGCAATCAAACAAATCTACATGAACACATCCCTTGGTGATGTACACGAGTTGATCGACGTGTCATTCCCATTTGAGCTTTTGCATTTCCTGCTCTACCTTCTCGACCATAGCTTTACTCCTAGTTCTTCCAGCCATTTTTCTGCTATGTTTCTCTCTGAACAGATGTTGTAAGGCTCTTCCATTGGATTTTTTATTCTGGCTATTACTTCTATGGGGTTTTTTATGGATCTAAACTAGAGAGGAAGAGGGGTAGTTTGGTGAGTTCGGACCCTCGCTGGTGCAGTGCTAAAACATAGAACAGTCGCCATGACTAAAATCCCTTACCCCAAGTAAATCCTCATGGTATGAAAATAATGATTCATCGTACTCATAATAATAAGGTCGTTGTTTCATGAGAAATACATGTATAAACAACCTACAAACAAGAGTCAAAATCGTTTTCCTACCAATCATCTTTTATCTCCTCTCAATTTCATGTACTCCACTAGATACAAAAATTTCTTTTCTTGGAGGTGGAGCTATCTATTTTTTTATTACAGGGTGCAGATGGTTTGCTTTGCTTTGCTTCTCCTAGGGTGGAAATAAAAATGGTAGTGGATGACAATTGTTATTTCTACCAAGGCAATTTTATTTGAGAAGTAGGATACCACCATTGGTAACACAATATCCACCTATCATCGATGTGTTGGATCCCACTCCTACTGCACGAAATCCTCCATTTGGGAATCTAGGTAACAGGTACTTATGATAAGTAAGTAACTAAAAAAAAATACCAAATATTAGTAAAATAATAAAATAATAGTTAAAATAATAAAATAATATTTATTAATTTTCGAGGAAGAAAAGAAAAAAACTACTTTTTTGTTTGTATTTTCGACATATCTCGCCGTGTTTTTACTCAAATTTCAATCGTGAGAGCTCGTTGGATGTGGAATTAAATTCCACATCCAACGACTACCCACTTGGAAAATTTTGACAGACCTCGCTACCCCAAAAACAAGAAATACCTGGAAAAAAGTGATGATCTTGTTGGATGCGAAATTTAATTCCGCATCCAACGAGCTCTCCCGATCGAAATTTGAGTAAAAACACGGGGAGATATGTCGAAAATACAAACAAAAAAGTAGTTTTTTATGATACCTACCCCCAAATTTATATTAAAAAAGTGTTTAATACCTATACGGTATTTCAAATTTAAAGCAATTTCATTGGCTAACACATGATGACATGGAATTTGAGTTAAAGTTAAAAGGCCCATTTTGAGTTGAAATTCCCTCTAATGAATCCTTAATTTCCTATTTATCATTCCAAATATTAGTATACCATCGAGTTAAAAGTTATGACCTTGAATTCATCAAGTAATTTATTCAACCGTATATCAATGAGGCTGAAGAGTAGAGATACCACATGTTATAAAAACTGTAATAAGACTTGTGAACCTTGCAAGTATACTCACAAAACAGTCCCAATTATTGTGTGGCTATAACTCAGTTTGAATGAGGTAATAATGCATTTATAAACCCCCCAAATGATGACTAAAGAAGGACTGTTGTACATAGATCAGATCTTCCCCTTTGATGAAATACATTGAGCTACAGTAATGATGTATTGGGTAGCATAAAAGACACCAATCAGATCTGGCCTTAAACAGTCAAGTGAGTAAGGAAAAAAGCAATCCTTGTTAGTTCCTATGCTTGCTTTTGAATTGGAAATGCTTCCTTTGTTAGACTTTATGTATGCTATTATAATCATTCCTAGAGGTTCTCCATCACACTGAATGTCTACCTCAGGATTTAAATTGGTTTTAAAAATCAAGCCCAATGACTTACCATAACACTAAATGTTTACCTCAAGGTTTAAACTGGTTGTAAAAATCAAGCCCAATGACTTACCATCACACTGAATGTTTACCTCAGGGTTTAAACTGGTTTTAAAAAACAAGCCCAATGACTTCAACATATAATAGTCTTAAGGTACAACACCAATTATCTTTTTTTAGGTGTTAAATAAAGTATATTGTCAAGCTTCAATTTACTTGCAACAAAATTTTCCATTGCCTTAATGCCAAAGTGGCTAGTCCCAATTTAGACAACCTTTATTAGTGAAATGGCAATAAGTTCAAAATCTCAACTACCAACCGAAGCAAGCAGCGTCACTTTATGAAGAAATCATCCATAAGGTGATTAGCATGTTCTCTAACATATTTGTCTATGTTTTAGCTTCTCTATTTTTCTTCTTTTATTTTGTGTTCAAGTCTCTTTGAAAACTAATTTGATTTATGGTTTTAGTTAAATCAAATATCTATAGGACAAATACATTTCAAATATCTATAGGACAAACACCATGCCCTTCTCCGAAAAAAGGCTCACATTTTGCCTCTCAAGTAGGTCTCTTTGGCTTGATCTCCAACCTTCCAGCAATAACTGCACAAGTTCGTTTGGGCATTTTTGGTCTACGGCATCAGCATATCTAGGAAATTGTATCACATTAGAGTTGTTCCCTCGTGTCCCTTAGGTAGGCATTTCTTGTTTTCCGGCATGTATAATGTTAATGCAAGGGCTGTGAACTTGCCAAAGCTGTGAACGGACCATAGAGCAAATTTGACAGTAAAGTCTAATCTGTAATGATTTGAGCTTCTTCAAATAAGTAGGAAGTCATGGACAATGTTTAACTTCAAATTTTATCAAGACAATAGTTACATGCTATAAATATGTGCAGAGTTTGTTGATCTTGTTGGGACAGGGAGGATAATCCACGATGTCTATTGACATCAACCCTTTTCATATATGTTAGGAGTTGTCCCCTGGTTGAAATGTAGTATAAATATCATGGTGAGGAAGACGAGAAGATATCCTATCCGCAAGAGGATGAACATGGGAGGCAGGATGGGAAAGATAGCGATTTGATATTTGACAGTGAATTCATCGCTGGTTTGAATTGTTATATGTTTAGTTTTAATTTGAGAGTTTAATTGTGCAAACTGTTCATAATTGTTGTTTCCAATAGAGTTTTCTCCAGCAATCAAAGCTGGAACAACTCATTAACATGGCAAACAAATACAAGCATCCCTCTGCATGGATTCAAGTGGAACAATTCTCAATTTTTATTTTTCGTCTGTATCAGCAAATGTCATAAATTGTTGGAGTTAAAGAGAAAGTTTGAATTCGGAAAATGACATGTATGGGTGGTGATATGACGTAATTTATTATTCCTTAATAGCTAATATAGGTAAAACTCGACAAGGTGTATGAATTTCCTTTTTTGTCACCTCCACGTGTCTGAACTCAACAAATTTCACACAAGGCATGACAGACTCATTCACCCTCTAACAACTATAACTTCTGGCCATTTTTTCTTTCTAAGATATGAGTTTGAATCTTTTTTCTAGCACTTCGAATCTATACATTCTCTGGCAAGTTTTCACAAGAAATCCTACCACTTCAACCCTCACCGGAAGGTTTGGGTCGCGTGCACAAAAATGGTTCCACTTTTTAGTGCCATTATAAAAATCCAAAACGCAAGTCTGAAAATGAAATATTTTTATATAAGTATTAATTTAATTCACCATTTTTCAATAAAACTATATGGTGCACTAGATGAGAGCTAGAAATACAATCGTATATATAGAAATCAAGAATTTCATTAAGTTTAGCCCCTAAAGTGCTCCACCCGCACATACCATTTTCGTTTCAAGGTTTCCAGACTTCAATAATTAATAATAAAAATAATTCATGAAAATTTTTGAAAAAACTATTTTGCACTAGTACCATTAGTCCTTTATATGTCTGCAATATTTTATCCAAAAATGATATCATTTACCTCACATAGTGTTGCACCCATGCAAACATATATGTTGTGATGTTCTGAAAATTTGAAAACTTAATTTAAGAGAAACTAATTTTATAATCATTTCACAACTTTAATATAGATAAAATTTATATATTATGAAAGCAGGTTCAATTACCTATCTTTTGTCTTTTTACTTCATCTTCAAATCGTTAGGGAAGTACCTCTAATTGTCACCTAAAGTAAGAGGTTCCATGTTTTTCAATGTTGTGTGGCATCTAAAGTTCCTTTAAAGGAGTCCATGATTGTGCATCATCCCTTTGCTAAGTACCACCATTTTCCTATTATGGCACTCTCTTAATACTTCATTTGGACTTTCTATGGAGATCACTCTCTATTGTGTACCTTTCAACATTACTACCAAGGTCATTTGACATTTAAACCTCCTACTTCACCCTCACAGGTTGCTCATGCTATGGAAATTATCTATTGAACATTTTTAAACTATCTCTAACTCTGTTTGGTGTGATCAATGTAGCATATTTGGTCTTGAGACAACAATTTTTCATTGGAATTTAACAAAGGTAAGAATTTCAAACCCTTTATCCTAAAGCAGGATAGTATTTATATAACGAGGTATAAGAGACATATCTAAAATATCAGACCATTCCTAACCAACAAAACTATATACAGAAACAACTGAAAAATAAAATCTTGACAAACACAGACATGCTAAACTTAATTCTTGATAGGTACTCTGAATGGCTTACCTTGTAAAGTATTGGATTTTGTTGCCTCCCGCTTGCCTTCGCCTTGCAAGGAAATGAATAAATAAATCCAAACACTTTCTTAATGCAAGATGAGTAAATGTAAGAGAGGATTTCAATAATTGGGTGGGAGTAACCTGAGATGCCAATAAGGACTGGATCTTAGCTATGCTCATTTTACGAGTGTTGAATTATAACTACACATTCCTTTGGCGCAAGGAAAGGATTACATAGTTAAAAATCAAGTGTATTATATAAGGGCTAATGCTCTTCATTCTATCCAATTTTATTTGGCTCATAGCCTAGTTTCCTCGACCTTTATTTTGGAACCTAAAAACCTTGCAATTGTTGTTACTGATGTACACATGCCCCTTTGATATTTAAGCCCAAAAATAACTGTCTTTGTTATGTCCTTTTTGTATATAAAGTATTCTTTAAGTAGACAACAATCTTTAAATTTGTTCATTATTTTTTTAGGGTTTGGAAATTCTTAGATTTTAGTAACCTAGATCAATATACCAAAGTGCAATTTATTTGATTTTTCTATCTTGATTTTTGAATGCAATATATACTCTAGGGATCAATATTGAGACATTGAATTGTTAGTGGAAGAGGAGCAGGAAGAACTGCTTTGGATGAAAACAAAAGAATGACGATAGCTAGCTCATATTCATCAAGAAGGGGAAGCTTAGCGATGGAACATTAGATATTCCAATGTCATTCTCACAATAGACTTCGATGAATACAAATTTGGTGTATCTCCTTTAACAAACGTATCTATCTTTCCAATTACATTGTGAAATATAGAGATTTAGTGGCTACAGAAACACACAAGGTTTCACTGAAATCAGAGATGTATATATATACCATTATGCTTTTCTCGGAAATAAGTATTTCTCGTTACTTTGGACCATGGAGAATTCGAATGTGGACAGTTACGATTGAAAATAAAATGAAACAATAAAACAGAACCAATAGAACCAACCTGAGCCAGAGCATAGGGCAATGTAGAGTACATCCCTACAGCCCTTTCTCTGTAGAACACAGTACTCTCTACTGCAACCACAGGCAGCACAGTTGAACAATTGTTAACTCCCAAGAATATAATGCGCTAAACAAAGCCCTTTCAACAGTAAAAAGATCATTGTTGTTGTCCCTGATATGCTGTCAACCTATTTCTTAGTATCTGAGAAGATCGGGAGTCCATAACATACAGAGTATAAGCATCAAACATTTTTGTGATTCATCAATCCAAACAACTTAATGTTTTGGACAGTAATCCGTCTTACAGAGTTAAATCTCAAGTACATATTTGTGCCTTCCTTCCTAAAAATTGTTCCCAGCACTAGAGCACACGCAAATGTGAATGTGTATCAAACAATGTTATAATCAGGACTCTGCCAGTAAGTCAACCATTGCTTCCACACGCAGGAACTGAGCTGTCCAAAGAATGATTGTGAGTACTGGGTTGCAAAATAAAGATCCTTCGCTCCTGGAGGTGGAATGCTAATCTCTTTCACCAATGATGTGTTCTGCCTTTATAGCGAAGAAACAGATGAAATATTAGAATGTGAGTTTGAAGCTGATATCTTTGTGTCTTGTAAACTTCTTGTAATGCTAAACATTGTAAACATAAGGATTTTGGTGGAGAAATATTGATAACTTTAATGCTTACTTATTGAGAATAGTTCTTGTAATGCTTTGCAAATTCTATCCCCAAACCATGTTCAGCACCAATAGAGCTAACTTCCAGCATCCATGTAGCTGGGTTGTATCTATCTTTGATCTTTGGTACTGATAGCCAAAACCGAGCCGACTAAACCAATGTTGAAAATATTAATTATTCGTTGATTTTAATAGCACATCAAGTGATTATGTGAGAGTCTGTAGCATGTTAGTTTACAATCTTAGTTTCTCGTATATAAGCCGTGACTATTTGTTTTTTGAAGCTAAAGTTTCTAGGTAGATAGTTATTACACTCTTTAATGTAACTCCCTAGAAGTTTTTATAAGAAGAAGATTGTAAATCAAAATATGCACAAATACTGTCACAACAAATATAAATCCATAAGTTCATGGTTTAAGTTTATGTGTGTGAGTTGGAATATGGTTGTGGAGTTGGTGGCAAGCAAGTCTGTAAGGTAAAAGTGTGTTCGGTGAAAGTCTGTCATGGTAACTATGTGGGGGTAATCCATTCGAAGGTATATTGGTCTCAAGACTTTCTATTGAAGTTAAAAGGAAAAAAAAAGGTTGTGTTGCACCGTAACTCAAGTTAATTGTGGCAGCCACCATTCCCCACATGGTATTAGATTAGGTTTAGTAAAGGGCCTGTGCAAGAAGATGAGGGACCTTTTTGGCGCGTTAGATGCAATAGAAACCTGAAAAATGAGGCATCCCTCAACTTACTTGGATTTTTTGAGATACTTATACAA
>LPNX010124828.1:125111-135111 GCA_001517045.1 Pseudotsuga menziesii | reverse complement strand
AGATAAACACTATTTTGCTTTTACAAAACGCGCACGCGATGTGTTTGTATAGAACATGCACGCGTTTTGTTCATTTAGAACGTGCACGCGTTTTGATTTAACTAAATCGTGCTCGCGTAGTTGTTAAATTCAAAAATTTATTCCCTCCAAAGGATAAGGCCGAGCCTCCACCCATGCTTGCATGGAATTCCTATGCCTATGTGTCTGCTTTGTACTTTGCTTCGGATTCAACATGCCTGTGCCTTGGAGTATGATAAACCATGGCAAATTCAGCATTATATCCAAATTTTCCATATGCTCGTGTTTAGCGGTTCGTCTGATTATGCTGCACACCTCCATTTTTTGTGAGATTTTAGAAACAAATATGGTTTTTTTGCAGATTCTAAATATGTAAATTTTAACAAGAATACATAATTTTTTCTTATTTATCTTCTGTCATCACTCCTCAACTCAAAAAACACACTGGTAGTGTTTCGTCCATATCTCTTTCGTTTCTCAACCATTTTAAAAAAAATGTATGGTGCACTAAAGAACACCAACCTCTACATGCTATAAAAAACCCATTTCCAAATAATTGCATTAAGACATTCAAATGCTGCACCCACAATTGACGTACCGTTTTCGAGGTTTGATCTCTTAGATAATCAAAAAAAAAATTAAAAAAATTATTTTTATTGTTGGAAAAATAGTCGTGCACTATTCCTATATGTTCTATATATGTATACCAGTTTTCGTAAGTTTATTCCATCATTTAGACACTCAGACGCTGCACCCAAAAAAACATATACCTTATAATTTGTCCAAAAAATAAAAAGTGCCCGTTCAAATTTATCTAACTTTAGATAGTTAACAACATTTTCAATAGAGAAAAAATATATATTTGGAAAGGTCATTCAATTTCCTACATTTCTTGTTTTTTACTAATCGCAAGATTCATTGTGTAAGTGTCTCAAAATATGCGTCCAAGTTGATGGATGCCTGCTTTTTCAGTTTTGTATTGCATCTAACGCGCCAAAAGAGACCCTCAACTTCTTGCACACACCCCTATACGAATCTAAGACATCAAAACTGAAATTAAATTTATACTTTATTAGAAGATACCTGCTCACGAGGGGATCTGTTGATCCCCAATGGGGATGGCTGGTCACTCAATCCTGCAGACACCTATTCATTTGCACAAAAATATTTAGATTCAATTAGTAAATATTGACTAAATATGGGTCGACAATTTAAATAAATATGCGACGATTGACAAGAACTAATTTAGTGATACAATAGAAGTCACAAATCAATCAAGCGACATAACATCAATGATATGATAGTAATAATAACAGTCCAAAACTTGCACAATAATTTTTCTTTTAAATTATGATTTTGAGGGATGTTACATTTTTCTCTATTTTAGAGAATATCCACAACGTTTATGGGCTTACTCCTTAGACTTTCTTGTCGATCCTTGAAATGATATTCAAAAATCATATGCTTGTCTTGTGCAATATCAAAGGATGGATGATTTGTAGGGTAACTGTTTGTCATATTTTCCCTAACTATATCTTTGAAAATTGTATCCATTATTCATGCTAAAGTTTCCTTATATACGAATTACTTGACTAGTTAGCCCTACTAAACCTTGCTTATGCTTCATTTCCTTTTTGGTCTAGAGAGTTGACATGGCTATGAGTTCTCTTCTCCTCCTATTTCAAACCTAATTTTTTAAGGTATCCTAATTGAGAATACCCTTCTTAGTACATTTTCTTCTAAGTTTCTATTATAGGTAGCATATTGAGCAGATAATGGTTATTTTCACATATTCAATTCTTGACAATACAACTAAGACCCAATTCATTAATTACCAATCTAATTATCTAACCCATCATCTTGGTGCATCTCCATGTAAATGTTTTCCAGATAAGTTTTTTCTAGGTCCCTCATTTCTTTCACCAATGTCAAACATACTTCCTAGCTTGTTACCAATTAAGGTAAGAGAACATTTCATCCATTTTTGAAGGAATTGAATGAATTTTAAAATAGTGTGGTAGAATATTTTTTTTTCTCTCATGACCTTGTTAGAAAAAATGGATCGTGGAGCAATAACAATAAAAAATAAACACGATGCAAATATTAAAACAAATTACAGGAGAGACACATATCTTGGTCAACAAGATTAACTACTAACATTAAATTTAATTACATAAAGAAAACTACCTGTGTGTATGGGCACAGGGGATTCACCTTATTGAGCAATATCTTATCACGTTCATTCATAAAGTGGGGTTTTTAATTGTGAAAAATAAGGTCAATATATTGTAGGTATTGGGGGCGGGAATAGGGTATGGGGGGTTTATAGGTAATGGGGGTTATAAAAGGGGTTTCTAGTAAAAATAAGGAATATATTGTAAAAATAAGGTTTTTTAAATTGGAAATATGTATTGGGATAAGTAATTATCAATATCTAGTGAAATTACGGGTATTCTTTAATATCCCATGAACGAAGGCACTATGACATGGTTTCACTAAGTGAAGAAACTATGGTGTATGGTGCCGCAATGTCCTCTACAGCTTCCATGGATCCATCTAGGCTGAAGGAACCAACGTCCTCCCACCCGTGTGTTGGAGACTCGGCACTGAATAGTTGTACATTAAAAAAAATCAAGTCATCAACATCTGATTCTAAGTTAAATTTATTAGAAATTATGACATTAAATAAAACAATGACTAACCTAGTGTAGGTAGCTCTCTATGCCATGCTCATGTGTGGGAACCTGGCATGGATTCCCACAACGAGAACAACTATGTAGCACTGGTCTCGTCGAGCTGGATGGATCCACCTGGATACCACCTGTATCTGCTCTCCCTTGCCCACCACCAATAGACCATGCAGAAGTGTGTCTCTCGGGGGCTACTGCTCTCTCTGCGAGTACATAGCCACAAATGCGGTATTCCTGAGAAGGTGTCGTTTGGCATGTCTGATGGACTCAAGGATCTCATCTAGCTTGCTACCTAACCCAGGGGGTTGAGGAGGCGGGTTTGGCTCTCGCATAGGTGCGGCAGGTCCTCTGAGTAGGTTCCGGTTGGTGTGAGGTCGATATTGGGATGAGCCAAAACTGACGCCTTGGAACTCGGTGACGTCGAAGTAGTTCACATGGAACCCTAACACAAACTAAGCCCACAGTTTCCTGAGAAAATACTATGGGACCTCGACATTGTTGCATGGAGGCTTGTTGAAAACCATAAACCATCTCTTCTTCTGGTCTTCTCTCCATGGCTGCTAATTACACCAGTCCATGCAAACTCGCCTCTTCCTCACATCTGGAGGTCATCATATTCTAGGATCTGTAAATTTTCTCCACAGTTGGGCTTTTGTGATATTAAGGTTTTTTATATCCTCTTTGGATATACTAGTGCTATAATGCTCTCTCATTCGAGCCCTATATTTGCTCAAACTGGTTATCTCACTTTGGGCAATGTTGATAGATTCTATAATGTTTTGTATTGCTGTGGCGAGGGAAACCCGATGTGGCGAAGGAAACCCGAGAGGGTTCCCTCGTGTTCTTCAATTCATCACTCAAAATTCTTGATTGGTTTAAATCCCTGTGTAATTCATCTTCAAGGTTTTCTTCTTCGTTTAATTTAGGGTTTTCTTCGTTTAATTCGGGGTTTGGGTCCTATGTTTGGTTTGTTTCATTCATTTCTTGGGATGGTTCATTGGTATTGGTCATTGTGGTTAGGTAATTTGTACCTGCAGTATCAAATTTTGCCCATTTCAATTCATTTTCATTTTTGTTTTTAATTTTGTATTTTATTTTAAAAACAATCAAAACAATGAAATAAACAAAAAAAAATTGCATTCCTACTCTATTTACCTTACTCCAACGTTTTTTTAGGCGATTTGCACAAGTTCGTTGGGCCCCTTGGGGGTCGATTTCATCTCCTTGGGGGTCGTTGTCTCCTCCTTGCATGCTCGTGGGTGGCTATAAAACAAAAAACAATGCCCACTTTTTTTTTTAAAACACAGGGACGCACACGTGTCCCTGTTTGCGATCGCGCCCAACACATGCGCGCATAGGAACACGAGTGCATCCACATGCGTGTGCGCACATAGGAACACGAGCGCGTCCACATGCGCATGCATGCATAGGAACGCGAGTGCATCCACATGCACGTGTGCGCTCTTATTTCCCACGCTAGCAATCTAGCGTGGAGGTTCGCCACTGCTAAAGCAAGAGCACATGCGCGCATCTAAGAGGTGGGTGCGCTTTGTCAATTAGGCCCACTTGCGCTCTCCCATTGCATTATATTTGGGTAGCAGGTTCTTGCAAGCGCCCATCCCTAAATATATCATAAGCAGAAACAAGGAGTCGAGGAAAAGAGAGGGAGAAAACGAAGTTAGTATTTCATATTAGAGGATTCAGTTTCTCCTTCACCATATTTACTAGTTGATTTATCCTTGGATTCACAATCCATTTGGATCCCTGATGGCCCTGGAACAACGACTCCGAAAGACGCATAGTTTTTTCCATGTGAACCAGATTTCACTCTGCATCCTCCTTGAAAATGCTCAAAGTGAGCTTCACCGTGTCTTCGAAGTTCTCTCGCTCTCACATATCCATGGAGAGAATGAATTTGAGTCTCCAATAGTTGTTCATAACCACGTCAAGACCTATCCTAAGCACGAATTCGCCAAACATTTCATCTTCCATGGTCGAGATTGCTTTGTGGATGTGGGGAGGAGTTTCACAGAAGAGTGATTCCCAATCGATATTCTCTGCGGCATCTGGTTACGAAGTCATGGTAGAAGGCACGATCTGCTCCATCCCGAGGGAACTTAAAGCCGAGAGGGAGAATAACCAAAGCAGAGAGCTCACCGTCAGGACTTACAAACCAATCTCACATGCAGGACTTGCAAACCAATCTCACAAACAGGGTGCGTAGACAAGGCTCTCCAACAGAAATTGCAAACAAGGTGCCGCAAAGGGATGAGGTTGGAAAGATCGATGGTCTTGTTGATATACAAATTCACACAAGTGCAATGAGCACTCCAGTACCAAAGCCATGTGAGCTAGAGTAGGTCAAAATGGTTGTGATGAACGCTCAAGTACAAGGGCCATGTCAACTAGAGTAAGACAGGGTAACTTTTCATGACGTTTGCGGAGCAGAGTTCATAGACCTCACACAAGCCTGTGTGCAAGACTTCCGTACTATACATATAAACAAAAAAAGGTTAGAAAGAGAGGATGCCAATTATCGTGGCGCGTGCCCTATATCTATCATGTCCTATTACATGTTGAGCACCTACATCCAAAAATATGAAAAACAATCTTAATAAATTTATATACATTGTTTCCCAAAAAAAAACATCCCATTTACTAACAAATTATATATATTCAAAGATGGCTTTGACTCCGCCGACTACTTGATTAACATCATCTTCACAAACAATTAAATTCATTCCAACTTTAAAAGTAGAATACATATCCAAAACAATCTTAATATTTATATATCTTTTAATATGTTAATAATATTTTATTTAATACCTTTATATATTGCATAATATTGATTTATATAAAAATTAATATTATAATAAATATTTTGAAAAAATAATTTAATGTAAATATACATTTTAACAAATATAGATGTCGCTCTCAATCCCATGTCTCGTACATCTTTGATATAATTTTAAGTGACCATATTTATACGAGTAAATACATTAATAATTTTATATTAATTTCATGTCTCTTACATCCTTGATATAATTTTAAGTGGCCATATTCATATTTATAAGAGTAATTATATTAATAAAAAAACTATCTTTTTAAAAATTGTTTTTTGATTTGATAATTTAAATTTTAATAATGTTTTTTATTTTTATTTTTAAATATATAGTATATATTTATTTTTATTTCGTTTTAAAATTTAATATAAAAATATTTTAAATAATAAAATTGTATCTTATCTTTATTAAGTTTAGTATATGTGGTTGGAAGAAATGATTATTACATTTTTCATTTAGATTCAATTTTTGAAAGAGGTATTTAATGCTTTTGTTAAAACCTTTACATAATGATTGACTAGATTTTACACATGAACAAGATTTTACAGTAAACCAAGTATTATCTTTCTTAAGGTTCTATAAACTAAAGTTGGTCTCAGTAAACATTAATAATCATCATCATCTTCTTTATATATATATCTCAGATCTTCTTTATATATATATCTCACAGCTCGAATATGTATTGGTAAAAGCTAACTTCAAAAGGAGTTGCAAGATGTCTGTTGAGAGATCAACATTGTAAACATGTGCTTGGGCATTTGCATTTTCTAAACAAACAAGTCATAACCAAGGTTCTATATTTATACTTAGCTAGAATACATAAATGTTTAGTTATGTATAGGTATTCGTGCTACTATGATCTTTACACGGTTCATGGAACACCACATCCGGAATAAAGTGATCGAAAATTCATTTAATGTCACAGAACGCCATCGAAAATTATTAATTAAGAATACTCAGTCCTTATTTACGGGTCTACATAGAAGCCCACAAGGCAATTAAGGGACTGATTGCAAGACCAAAGTCCGCAGAAGTTACAATATTACTTATACGCAATGACATAACTACTAGTTTATTAAGTGGCCATGTAGGTTTAACGTCCTGTATGAACTTCCTGATAAGTTGACATAACATTCAATATAATGTGCATGAGGCAGACTAAACGGTGGTGACATTCATTTTGAAATTAGGATTGTTGGCAGAGAAGAAGACTGCAGAAAAGCAAGAGGCACAGTGAGAACGCCATCAAGAAACCAAGAAATGCAGCTCTTTCTGCAGCCCACCAGACCCAGCTGATGTGATACTTGATCTCATTTACTGCTTCATCAAATACGACGCTCCGTGTGTCGTTGTTGAAGAAAAGAAAACGGTTCCTTATCTTTATAGATGTAATTCCATCTCTGTCCACGATAAAATTGCAACGTTCTTCTTGGAATTCTATTCTTCGTTTGTGCAGATGGAACTGCTGAACAAATTTACGGAGAACGGCGTAAATGACTCCTGCAGAAGCAATGGCTGATAGATTGAGTGGAGTTGTAGATGACCATCGCTGATCATGAGTACTGCACCATCTTGGCTGGGGCTTCAATTGCTGTGCAGAAGAACAAAGGCCGGTGAAAATCACTCCTTGAATCACCACGTAAATATATAACCACTTATAAATGTGGCCACTGCGGATTGCGTAAGCGGCGTGCAAATGCGAAATCTGTGTATCCAAATAGCCTAAAATTGCAAAATTAATGTCACGCTGCAAATTGTAGCTGTCGACAGGAGGGATATCGATATTATGACGAGCTGCTTCCTCCATTTCAAAGTAGACGCGGGCGCCATCGCTTCTCGAGTTGTTGAGTTGATCAGCCATAGGATTTTGGTGAAACCTTATTCAATTTGAAGCAATCGTTTTCGAATTAGCGAACACATACAGTTCATATGTGTATGATGATCAAATATCTTGATATGAATCACAAATGGAAATCAATATATTCATGTTGTTGAATAAAGAGAGATTCAAAGTTTGGTCTGTATTCACCCGCTGGATATCATTAAAAGTATCGACCAATTAAGTGATTAAAACGAAACATGTAAAAATGAGTAAGGATGAGAAATACATACAAGGAACACTTCTGTTCGGGAAGGGTATCGCAAAATCTGAAGCCGAATACTGGAAACGGAGTGAATCGTAGACTCGTTGAAGCTCCACTACACAGATTTATAGAAAAATATTTGACAAAAACCACACATTGGATATGTTATGTTACGCTCGATAACCATCTGTTTTATAGTTTTAACAGAGTTTTACAAAACGCACCCACCGCATATAAAATTATAAAAATAATTTTGCATGAATGTTCAGAGAAAAGACCATGATACATATTGTGCATGAGTGAATAAACTTTATAGAATGGTCACGGATACATGTCTGTTTTTCTTTTCTCGCCATGGCGTACCAAGGGGTTCAATTGTAGTGGTTGCAGTGCAGTGGAGTGGGTATAGAAATTCTATCAATCAAATTGAATTATGCAGCAGTGTCTTTTTCAAACTGGCCGACTTGTTTGCTATGTCGGATGAGCTACAACGTATTATTCGCTGAATAACCGTACCTATTGGCGCCATTACTAATGGAGAATTTGACCAATTTCCATTTCCCCAGCTTATATGATTAAAGTAGACTCTTATAACAATCTCATGTCCGATTCCGAGTCAACGTATTCACTTTGAGTGGCTTACTCATCTTTTTGAAAAGATTTGAGTTTTGGTCAAGCTTTTTGTATTTCTTTTCTTGGTTACTGGTACTTTTGGGTATCAATATCTTTCATTTGTGCTCTGGCTACATGATTATCTTTTATGAAAAAAAAAAACTATGTTATAATGTATAGCTGGTAAACATTGTATATGTGGTGCACTTTTTCTTCTTAAAAACAAAGAAGAAAAAGATATATGTGGTACATTGTATATGTGGTACATGATTATCTTTTATGAAAAAAAAAAACTATGTTATAATGTATACCTGGTAAACATTGTATATGTGGTGCACTTTTTCTTCTTAAAAACAAAGACTGGTGATGTAAAGTTATGTGACTAGTGCAACAGCGACAGGCCAATGTTTTAGAGAATGCACCCACTGCATATAATGTTACCATCATCAAGTTGAAGTTGAGTATCCAACCAGTTATCTTAAAAATGTAGACAAGTTACCAATAGTTCGTGACTTCCATTAAAAGTGGGACATGAATGTTCAGAAAGAGCATGACAGAAGATAACTTCTCGTGCGCCTAATCTTGTTTGTCCAAAATATTCTGAGGAAAGATAAGACTACAGGATTAAAGACAAGCATGTGATACCTGGATCATCCTAGGATGGTCTCGAGTGTTGTTGCATGGCCATGAAGTCCCATCGTGCATGGTCCATCCCTCCTCGGGCATTTTTTGTGTTTTGGCCACAAGAGCATTAATTTGGATCTTGTACTCTGAAATTGGGAAAAAGATGGAAGATGTCAAGGGCAAGAAAAATCAATAGACCAACGGAAGTAGCACTTGCAATTTGAGACTTTAATGTGCACTTGCCTTCATTGCTCTCCATTCTTTATCCTTCAAATAATCAATGGTTGGTGAAGATGAGAGAAAAGTCGTATTTTTTAAGAAATGTTAGGATCCCACAAGTAAAAGAAATGACATATCTGTTCCAAGAGTGAATCTAACAATATTGAAGTTTGCAGAGCATCAGTTCAATGACAAAATACAAAATAGACTTAACTTGAAATGTTTATGGCACATTCAAACCGAACCTATGCAAAAGTACATGTCTAAATTATATTCTTCAACGCTATGCCATAGGGTAGGACTCACCATATGGTTCTAATAATGCACTAAAGGGAGGAGCACCAAAAACATGGAATGCCTGAGGTGAAAATGTTGGAAGACAGTGTAAGAAAGTCTATTGTCACATGCTAGTCTTTAGATGATACCAAAATATTCTGAGAAAAGATAAGACTACAGGATTAAAGACAAGCATGTGATACCTGGATCATCCCAGGATGGTCTCGAGTATTGTTGCATGGCCATGGAGTCCCATCGTGCATTGTCCATCCCTCCTCGGGCATTTTTTGTGCTTTGGCCACAAGAGCATTAATTTGGATCTTGTACTATGAGATTGGGAAAAAGATGGAAGATGTCAAGGGCAAGAAAAATCA
This sequence comes from Pseudotsuga menziesii, assembly GCA_001517045.1. Lineage (NCBI taxonomy): Eukaryota > Viridiplantae > Streptophyta > Pinopsida > Pinales > Pinaceae > Pseudotsuga > Pseudotsuga menziesii. Next base: position 125,371 of record LPNX010124828.1, on the reverse strand, counting down.
ATAGACCAACGGAAGTAGCACTTGCAATTTGGAGACTTTAATGTGCACTTGCCTTCATTGCTCTCCATTCTTTATCCTTCAAATAATCGATGGTTAGTGAAGATGAGAGAAAAGTCGTATTTTTTAAGAAATGTTAGGATCCCACAAGTAAAAGAAATGACATATATGTTCCAAGAGTGAATCTGACAGTATTGAAGTTTGCAGAGCATCAGTTCATTGACAAAATACAAAATAGACTTAACTCAAACTATTTCTAGCAC
>LPNX010124828.1:90405-125041 GCA_001517045.1 Pseudotsuga menziesii | reverse complement strand
GGAACCAAGGCCCTAATATGGGTCTGAGCAGCAATTCAACAATTAAAAGAATGAAAAACTCTTTGTTGTATTTATAAAGCCAATGAGCAGGAAAAAAAAGTTTCGGCAACTGCACTAAAATTCAAAGTAGGCCATTGATTAAAAAACACACTATCAGGAAAAATTCTCGGTCAGAAGATTATTAATCCAGGCATTTCACGTCTCATGTTATCACTCCCTTTATGATTATTCCTGAGTCCTTAGTCTCACAATTTACATTTTCTGTATTGGAAAACAAAAGATTCATCATGCACTATGATAGTATTGACTCAGTTATAAATCTAAATCCCAAAAGCATAAAACAATATTATGTGCATATCTCTGACAGACGGTGAAATATCTAGGAGAGGGCATGCTTATTCAAATTGAAATGATCTTTTTCATTATCTAAGCATATTGGTGGAAAAAGTGTGGTGAAGCAAGAAAATTTCAATATAACAAGTCACAGTCACTCACAGTTTGATAAGGAAACGAGGTCGCATGCTTGCCATCCACATTCATATGATATCCTTCTAATCCTGCCCTTAAAGTAAGTATGAACAAGCGATCCTCTGCAAAGGGAAATGGCCAATCCATTGTTGGCTTCATTTCACGACCAATAAATTGATTCAAACACCATATTGTCTTAGATTCTTTAGGTCCTTCGTCATCATCTCGAATCCATTTTCACATTTGAAGTTGATTATGACACTCAAGATGGCATCAACCTAAGATGTTTGAAATCTTCAAAGTGACAATCCTTTGCTATTTGCTATTTATGGGTTCAACACAAATTGCACTGTGACAATAAAAGAGGAATTCAAGAATCCTCTATTTTCTCACCTATCTCAGCCAACTAAAGAATGGACAGATGGAAAACAAATGTAGACCTCCTCGAATCTTACACAAAACTAAGTGTTCTTACTGGGCTGAGAGTGTGACCACTGCCTATAATAACTGCCTTTTTAATAACTTAACTGTAGTTTTACACCAAATCTTGCACAAAACCCAAAAGAAAATGGTCTGACTATCTGGATGACTTAAAATTGCATTCATTGTTTACAGCAAGTAGCATAGTACCAAATATTTATCAGTGTATGTTGTCATTGACATGAACAGTGAAACATACCACATACACTCAGGACAGAGAGAGAGAGAGAGAAAGAGACCTGCCAATCATCTAGCTTATGCCAGACATCAGGTGAGGTTTGTACAAATCTCTAGTAATGTCCTGAGTACATTGTCCACCCAGAGTGCACAAGTACACCATATAATTCATATTTCAAATCTCCCTACAATTTGCAGACAAAAGCTAGATTAGGAAAACAGAGGTTGCTTCAGACAAAGAAAACACTAGTTTTAAATTACATGTGAATGGAATGATAATGATAAAGTACCTGATTGTCTTGTTCATCATTAGTAAAATGATTCAAGTCCAAAAATATAGGATATGTAAGTTCTTTGTGTACTTTACTCCCAATGATCCCAGTATTGATGAAACGTTTAAGATGGATTGAAGGAATCTTAGGTTCACTATCAATCGTAAGCCTTTTTGAAAAAGGAGCTGCCAAGTTTGCAATTCTCACATTCATACTTGGCATCACATTCTAAAGTTTCTGCTCTCTTGAAAGAAGCTAATGCCTCTGTTATTGAATTCAAATTCTCTACTTCCAAACTCAAATCAATAAGAGGATCAAATGTGTCTGAGCAGTGCGAGCAATTGACACACCTTATCTGAAATAATTACATCAGTGTTATTATCATAGTTAGGCCCGGATGAACATTGAAACTACACGATAAGGTCAGAATTTTAGTTGTGAAAAATCTCTATGCTATGTATAACACCTTGCAAGAGAGAAGAAGCAACTATGAAAAATAGAGTGACTACAATACAACATACATTTCAGACAATGCCAATAAAGTGATCCCTCTCAAAGCAGTGTATAAATAAGGATAAGATTCAAAGTTACACAACATCATTCAACACTCTTGTATAAGCAAACACATTAAATAATACCGCCCTTTTGATCTTAGAGAAAATATAAAGTTGAAATATAGCGAGACACCTATTACCACTAATGCAGTAACCTAGTGCTTAGCCATGGTACTTGCCAAACAGTAAACAAAAGTTCAAGCCCTATCGAGTAGTGTCACTTCCAATTAAAACTACATTAATCCTAACACTGTTTGGACAGAGCCAACAAAAGGGAACCTGTGCCTAATAATCATCTTTGTAGGTGCTTAGATTACCGTAGTTCCACATTCCAAATTGAAAGCATATCTATGAATGCGAAAAATGGGATATAACCCAACATCATGTTGCTAAAGATACCTCAAAATTACATCTTTTAAAGAACTCCATTTTCAACTGGTCTTAATCACCCATGTTAAAGAACTCCCAGCACCTATTAATAAACAGAAAGTCCTGTGTATCTAGCTAAAAACTTATTCTCTTAATAAAAAACTTTCCCATTACTCCAACTGTACCAAAGCATGGTTGTTATACATATCCTCTTCAAAATTTCTAGGCAAATAACATAAAATGAGAATGACAAAATTGAAAAAAAAAATAGATATTATCATTAAAGACAGATAAGCAGTAAAATTTTGCATGCACTTTGCAAATCTCTGTCTTCTTACAGTACCTTATTCGTGGATGTAGTAGACTCATTATCTAGATTTAGCCTGTCAGAACCCAGGAAAGAATGTGGACCATGCTCCACTTTGTTTAACATTTGTGCGCGTTTAGTCTTTAAAGCAACATATAGCATGCTAAACTTGATCTTTTCTACATAAAAATGATGAGAATGGAAAATCATACAACTTACTCTAAAATGCAAGAGCGATGCCTGGTCCTATTCGTTCTTGTCCATGATGTTGTTTTAGCTTCTCTATTAAGGTTCTTATGAGTTTCTGTTATTGTGAAGGACCGGGCAAATGAAATTTATAAGAAGGTGGAAGATTCAAAATCAATTAGGGGAAGAAATCAGGATGCCATCTTGGCTGCTTGCCTCTACATTGCATGCAGATAAGAGGATAATCCTCGTACAGTGAAAGGTATCCTGTTTTTGGTCAATAGTAATCTTGTGGATGTTACATCTTGTTGTTGATTGCGTAGAGACAAAAGGACTATTATGTCCTCTGTTAAAGTGGAATTATAGAAATCAGGGACAACTTGCTCGAATATACAAAGCCAAAAAGAATATTATTGGAGGGGAGCTACCAAAATTGGGGACGATTACCTTGAATCAAGGAGAAGATGAAACACGTACAGGTTTCAGATATTTTATACATAGGTCAATTATTTTTGGCATCCGAAACTCTGTTCTTTTTCATGAAAAAAGCGAAGAAACTCAAATGATGTCACAGTCTAGACTGCATTAGTTAAATAAAACTATTTCAGCGACGATCTATGCTTATTTTGGCAGTTTGTTAATCTCGTATGCATGGAGCTAAAAACATTAGTACTCTTTACCTCTATAAACATCAATTGTGAGCTTTTATTCAATTTTCTGCTGGTGTATACCCATCTAAATGCGAAAATGCATCAAAAGCCATAGCTTGAAAAGAAAAAGAAAACGAAAAACGAGAATCAAAAACAAAAAGTGCATACCTCGAGAATTCCAATGGCAGTGAGTGCGGGAGTGCTCCCCTGCATAAGCCTAATTCTGGAATTCCCACAGTACATGAGCTCGATCGCTTCTTGGTAGCTCTCCAAATTGGAACAATCAAAGACCTCGACAGAAAGAAGCCCATCATTCGACGGGCATTCTGCCAACTTTGAAGCAAAGTACTGGCTTTGCAAAATCAAGACATCGGAATGCAAATCCAACGTAATAACCCTACCGTCCACACCCTTCAAAGTTACCCTGACATCCTTGGTGTTGTTGTTGTGCTTCTCGGAATTGAATTCCCCGAGGCATTCAACAGGCAAATCTGCTTGCAATTTAAAGGGTGGAGAGACTACCATTTCGTGTCTCATCATCTGTTGCAGTGTGGTGCCACCCTTAATCATCGGCTCGCGCGAGTTCACGTCGTGGGAATTCTGTAGCTCTACCTCTACTTCTACATGACCGTCGTGGGCTGCAGGTTCAACGAGCGATGAGACTCGACCCGGGGACAGCATTCTCTGCTGCTTCTCCATGAAGCTCTTTTGTTTGATCGCTTCGCCTGTAGGACTGCTGCGTTTGGCTTCCTCCGACGCTTTCTTGTTCTTGTTCCTGTTCTTGTTGGTGGAATAATCCGGGGAAATGGAGTGCACTGGTAAGGAGAGCGGCAGTTTCTTTTGTGTGGTGTAATATGGGTGATCAGGACTACTTGGGAAGCTGGTCACGCAGCACCAGACCGTTCCAAGTCCTGTCAACCTACACTGAGTTCTTCTGCCGTCCTTGCTCTTGTGTGTTGCTTCTGCCATTAATTACTCACTGCGTCCTTCCTCGTCTCCAGCATCGACTTCAAGCAAATGGGAATGGGAATGAGAAAGTAAGTGGGTTCGGCTCCGTTTCATATTTTGGGGATCGATATAAAACATAATAATACTGGCAACTACTGTGATGCTGGAGTAGCACCAGTACAAGTTATATGCCTAATAGCCAATTGCATCATAGGCTTGCTGCTGAACCCTACTATTGATTCAGGGGTTTTGAATTATTCTAAGCTATACAAGAATGGCGGTTTAGTGGCCGGGCCAGCTGCGGTGCCCGATTAGTTTAATGGCAGTTTTGTGGAAATTGATGAACGGCTTGCAGAGGGCAGAAGATATGACAACACCCAAACAAGCCTACAAGATTGACACTAACAACAAATTTGCAATAGAAATGAAATTGCACAGAATAAAATCCAGGAGCAGTGGAAAAACAAAGTACCTGTGTTTTTTTAGTTCTTTGGCTCTTTGAATCAAAATTCTTGCAACTAGAAACAATGCAACTTCTCTGTGCAAACCCATGCAAACTAAATGTGACCAGTAAACGCCATTGATGCAGCAGGGAGGGGCGGTCGCCATGACAAGATGTTCAACCACCTCCTCCATGAATAGCAAGCTATCTAATAAATTCAGAATAAATGCCAAACCGAGAAAAAACACTGCTCTTTCACAGGACGGGCTCTCCAGATATCGCCCACGGCACTCCAGAATCGTCGGACAACTGCGGTTCTGACAAACTCAACAGTCACGACAAAGCCCATAAACAATGCTCAGCAAAGAGGTGGAAAAGACGCCAACACTGAAACTTGCAGGCGAAATGGGAGGACAGAGTAGGGCAGCGACCGGAAACGTTTACCTCCACAGAATCAACTTGAAAACACGCGGAGGACCAATGGATCACGAAGGAGACACGCGGGGATGGGGGTTAAGTGCCAGGACCATCGGATTGCGAAGAGGACACGCGGAGAACCACCGGATCACGAAGAGGACACTCGGAGGAGCATGGTTGGTCGAATAGACAACGAAATGAACAGTGTTTTTTCGAACATGTTCGGAGAAAAACGTCTTACAGCATAATTATTTTGCAAGTTATTTTTTTTATCAAAATTTTATGAATATATTTGTTAGCTATCACAGTGATATATTTGGGGTGTTTGTTATTTGTTTACTAATTTTGAGATGCTTAAAATATTGAATCAGGAGTCATGAATGTAAGGAACTTCAATTAATTGAGAAATGAACCTCTACCCAAAAAATACTGGTGATAGGAAAGGTTTAAGCATCCTATAAATAATAGTTGATTGTTGTAAGTATAATTCTATGTTAGTGAAATATTAGCTAAGAAATTTTATTACGGTGAATCATCTTTCCTTGATAGCTGATTGTTGTAAGTATAATTTCTATGTTAGTGAAGTATTAGTTAAGAAAAATTATTTTGTGAATCGTATTTCTTATTCATATCATGAATGTAAGAAATCTCAATTAATTGACAGCCTCCACATTAAAATCGCAACTTATCTCTCAAATCTAGCTTTTCGAAACTATGTCGCGACCAAATCAAAAAATAAAATTATAACATCTTAATAGTGTTTTTTAAGGCTGATATAATTTAATAATTGCACTGAGAGGCTAGATCTTGTAACGTTACATAACGTTATGCAACGTTACGTAACGTTATTTTTATTAATAAAAAAATAAAATTTTAATTATAAGCCAAAATAAATGTCAGCTCGAAAAACAACCTAATATGAGAGAGATCTAATCTTCCTACTTAACAAAACAATAAAGAAGTAGAAATTTAATTATCTAAAAAAAAAAAATGTGAGTTAAAAAAAAAGCACAATATGGGGGAGATGTTGTAATGGTCTTACCTAACAAAATAATAAAAAACAAAAAATTGAATTATCCCCAAAAAAATTGTTGGTCTTGCACATGGTTTTAAAACCATGTGCAAGGCCTTCTAAACAACCCATGGTTTTATTGTACATGGTTTAGGAGGGCCTTGCGAATGGTTTTAAGACCATATGCAAAGCCTCCTAAACAACCCATGGTATTATGAGGGCCTTGCATATGGTTTTAAAAGCATGTATGGGGAGATGTTGTAATGTTCATTTCTAACAAAATAAAAAACAATAATAAATATTATATGCGGATTATAAATAATATTAAATATTAATAATAAAAATATTATATGTGGATCTTAAATAAAAAGATATGTCTTTTGGTTTGAATCAAATTAATAGCTATATATAGGACACACCAAAGTCGATAACTCATTGAGTACAATACCTAAGAAGAGGTTTACAGCTCGAGAGATTTGATCCCTCTCGGGGCTTGATAGAGCCTAGAATTTAGATCTACGCTGACTAAACTAAGTTACATTATTAATATGGAAACGGATTGAAAGATTAACTTGAAAAACTTGATGTTAAACTAAATTACAATTGAAAGATTAACTTGAAAAACTTGATGGTATCTCCTAAAGATTAGCTGAACTACCCAAAAACCCAAAACATCCAAAATTTTACTTTTTTACACGAAGTTTCCTTTTGTTAAAAAAACCTCAACATTCTTGGGATTCCCCTAATAGGAACTTGACCCTACCTAAAGCCCCCTGGGCCAGATCTGGCCAAGCTTTGAAAATCTCTTGTAAAACGACATGAACCTCGATCACACTACAGGCCGTTAGATGAGCTCGGCTTGATCCAATGGCCATGAATTCACGGCATCGTATGTATATTATTGACGAAACTGTATGACTTCTACTTCACTGCAGTGTGATGTTATCATCCGCGGCTATGAATTATTGCCTCTTGTTTCCCTTAGTCGACCTCCACACTTTCAATTACTATTGTAACATACTTTTTCAACTTATGTTTGTTTTTAGATTTACTTATTAAACTCATAAAATAACTTACTGTATACGAAGTTGCTTAAACATTTTATGTTTGTGTTTAGATTTTTCTGTATATGAGAACATTTTATGTTTTATATTTTTGTGTTAAAATTACATATTAATGTTTATTAAAGTTGTCTAAACATTTTCTGTTTTAAATTTTTTATATTGCCATTATTGGAAACATATGATCTTCATACAAGTTAATAAGTTATTCAATGTATTAGATTTGACGAGTCCAATCCGTCTCAAATCATTGGCACTGTATTTGCGCTTGTTTTCATGAAACATATGAGCTTAACACAAGTTAGGTTAATAAATGTATTGGGCTTGTGCTGGAATATCAGGGGTTTGACCAGTCCAATTGTCTCACATCATGGGCAATGGAATCATATTTGAAGTATTCATTGTCCATCAAGACTTTTTTTTAAGCATGTCATAGAATGATATTAAATTATTTCTGGCTTGTCAATAATGAAGTGAAAAGTATTTTATATCATTGTAAACGAAGGATTATTATTTTTACAATTTTTTAATATTTAATTTTTAAGAATAAATTCTTAAAACGTGATGCAAAATGTATTTTATAAATCATAAGTAGTATAAGATTATGTATTGTAAACTTATTAGTTTGTTAATGTTATCGATTCTTTTCACAACTTCGCAATCTTAACTTTGGTAAATGTAGCTAACAATTTCTTAACTTTGGATAGAAGTAGCTAACAATTTCAATATTGGGTATACGTTAATATATTTATACCTATGGTTACTAATGTCTATGTTGAATATCATAATCAAAGAAATGAACATTACATTAATTGCAAAACATATTAGAAAGGATTTCCCAAGAAGTTGGTTTTGAACAGCTACAAAAGTATGTTCAACAAATGTTTCTTCAAGTCAATGTTTTTTTGGATTGAATTATTTTTGCAAGAATTTATCTTGGTGTATCATATTAGTAAATGGTTGTAAGCAGTTATTGAAATAATATTTTAGGGAGATTGTGTTTGGTAAAATAGGAATTTGATTTTGCATTTGTGCCATTAGAACTTAGTTTCCATAAAAATTATGAATCTAATTTAGATTGTAGCAATTAATCATAGTTACAATAAGAAAAATACATTTTCGACAACATGGTTTCATATTTTTCAACAAATATAACTTTTAATGAAATGGTTGAGAACCAATCTCAAAATTGAATAACAAAACCTCATTATTCTCCTTTTTGACCATTCTGACCACGACCACTCTGGCAATAGTCTCAAAGTGTATTATCTTCACTACATCTCATAAAACAAGATGAGAATATTATAAAAATTTCTTGGAGGTCTCAAGAAATTTCAATATTATAAAAATTTAATATAGAATAGACAAACTGAATATATAGGAGCCAAAGATCGAATCTCTTCTCTAATTAGAGGAAACAAAGGCCTAAGGTGATGCCAAATCTGAGTTTTATCAAGAGTATGCGGAGTAATGCCAAATCTAAGTTTTATCAAGAGTATGTGGAGTAATGCCAAATGAGTTTTACTAAGAGTATGTGGACATCTCTAGAGCTCGGAGCACCAATAGGGAAGGCCATTGATTCCATGTTTTTATAAAATTTATCTTTCATTATACCCACATTACCGTTATAGTTTTAAATATACACTTAACTATTTTAATAAATAAAAAATATTTATATAAAACTAGAATTTAATAATTTACAAACTAAAAACTATCAAACACAATCAGTTATACCTATAGGAATTTATTTGTTTTTATTATCTGGCTGATGCACAGTGATGGAATCCTTTAAAGACACTTTAGATGCCACATAATACTGGAAAAATTTGAAACCTTTGACTTTAGGTGAGAATTACGAGTACTTCCCTAATGTATTTGAAGATGAAGTAAAAAGACAAAAGATAGGCAATTGAATCAGCTTTCATAATATATAACATTTATGCAGAAAAAATGTGTGTAAATGATTATAAAATTATTTTCCATGAAATTGGGTTTTTAAATTTTCAGCACATCATAACATATATGTTTATGGGGGTGCTACAATATATGTTTTGGATAAAATATTGCAGACATATAAAGGACATATGGGCCTAGTGCAACACTATTTATTCAGAATTTTCATGAATTATTTTTATTATTATTAATTATTGAAGTCAGAATAGCTTGAAATTAAAACGTTCTGTGTTGGTGCATCACTTTAGGGGCAAAAGTTAATGAAATTCTTGATTTATACTAATATAATATTGTAGAACTTTCTCTCTTATAGTGCACCATATAGTTTTCTTGGGAAATAGTGAAGGCAATCAAAAGTTATATAAAAAACAATCGATGTATATATTTTCGAAAACTAACGTGTGTCATTTAGAAAAATAAAAATAAATAAATAAAATTAACATTTGATGGAAAAAATTACATATTGAGAATCGTAAGATCATACTCTACAATATTCTAAATTTTCATAAAAAAATATTGTGTTTGTCAAAGAAAAACACGCCGTCGAAATTAAGCATATTGATAGAGTTCTAATTGAGACATGCAATAGCCCTAGTTTATTTGTCCTAGCCAATAGGTTCGGTAGTCCGAAGCTATTTCTGAACATAATGCCAAACCTTATTCCCGCCGAGTTTTTAAATTTTAAAAACAGGCATATGCGTTATAACGCATATACGTTTTAGCATTATTCATATCGCATGTGTGATATATCACATATGCGATTCATATCGCACATGCGCTATAACACATATGTGTTTCTTCTTTACTAGCTTGGTACGAGAGTAAAAAAGAGTAAATACCAAGTTAGTGGATAGTTTTTGGGAGAAACCCCATCTAAAAAGAAAAGATCATGGTAATTATTGGCCCCTCCAAAGTGGTTTAGTGTGGCAAAAGGACAACGCTTAGCCTAAAATTTGTGAATGGTTGTGGATAATGAGGTCAGATTATTAGAGGTTCAAGGCGCTTATCTATGGTGCTTGCTCATGGCGCTTAAGAATAGAAGATGTTTTTTAGACTTAATGATTGAGTTATATTGCCTAACCTTTCTCTAAGGCTCGAAACTCATATCTAGCTCTAAAATATTCCTAACAGTACTAACACATCCACTATGAGGATAAGGATTGCGAGATCATTTATGTTTTTTTGAAGCATTATTTTTGTTCATGGAAACACAAAAGCATCTTCTAGGGCCTAAGGCCAAGGTGTCATCTCTCGACTATGTTGAGTCTCCATGATATATACATGGTGCTCGAGAACTCATAATCACACTAATATTCCCACTTGGTTACCAACTATCTTCTTAATACATGTTTTTTTTCGTTCAGGGCATCATTCTTGGGTCAAGATTCGTATAACATTCATTTAGGGCCTACAGCTTAGGGTTTCTCCCACAACTATTTCCTAGATATGCTCATGAGGTCATGTATGGTGGATCAAATTTCATTCTTAAAACTATATTCTAAGAAGTTTTCTTTATGGTACAAGGCCTAGGTTTTCTACCTTAACAATTTCCAAGACCCGTGGATTCATATCTACTATTCAAAACCTTCTAACGTCATGGCTGGTCATTTGAGGTGTTTTTCATGGTCATAGATTCCTATAATATCTTTTTAGAGTGCAATCCCAATTTTTACTCCCCCAACAACGTCGAAGGCCACATGACCCATACCTAGTGCATGTAAGTCATGTGAGGTGATTCAAGGTATCATTTTAGGCCTTGGATGGATATAATATTCCTTTATGGACTAAGGCTTGGGTTTACTTCTTCAACCATGTGTAAGGCCTTAAGAACCATGTCTACTATTTAAAACCTCTCGATGGCATGATTATCCCCATTTTTTGGGTAGGGATACCATCAATAGGTCCTCTAGTCCTTATTGACCTTCAATGACTAGGGGATTCGTTTAGGGACCAAGGATTGGGTTTCCTCCCATTTCCATGCATATGGCCCTAATACCCATAACTACTGTAAAACAAAATCTCAATTTCTTGCATATCCGTAATCTAAGGCCAAAGATCTCCTAGATAGGTCATGTGTGGTGGCTTGATACATTATTCTTTCCTCTCGATCCATAGAAGCTTCCTTTAGTGTCTACGACCTGGGTTTCCTAATCGCTCAACCATGTCAAGGGTCTCTAAACCCATCATTAGTGATTAAAACAACCTAATGGTGTCAATTCCCACACACAAAGCTAAGAATGGCCTCAAGAGGTAACATATGGTGGTTTAAGGTGTTATTGGTGGTCCTAGATGCCTAGAAGCTTCATTTAGGGCCTAAAGTAGACGTTTCACCCCTTGACAATGTTTAAGACCCCAGGGCCCTCCCTCCCACTTATATTTATTCCCCTCCCACCAATCCCTTCCCTTTATATTTGTCCTCCCTCCAACTCCCCCTCATATATGTCCCATACCTATCCCTCCCTTCCCCTTATATTGTTCCTCCCTTCATCCCCCCCATATATGTCCCCTACCCATCCCTCCCTCGCATTATTCCCTCTACACCTTCCTCTCCCTCCTTCGACTCGCCCCCTCTAACCAATGTAAGGTTGGGCCATGAGCCACCCCATAGACCGTCTGGATGGAATATTGGGAGTCTAAATGGTATTATAATGGGATAAGGGTGCCATTATAGGTTTTTGGATGGGAGGGATGGGTCTTTGTACATTGACTATAGTCATGGAAGAGAAGACAATCAGTGCCTAAATCAACACACATGCCTTATAGATGGAATATTTTGCCTTTAGTGGGCTATGAGTGTCATTATGAGGTTTTATGCACTAAGGATGGGTCTCAGGGTCTTAACCATTGTAATGGGACAATAGTGTAACAAAAACAAGTCTTAAACCACTACACATGGCATTTAAAGGGGATATTTAGCCTTAATTTGCAATATATGTTCCATTAGACTATTTTATGCATTGAATATTGTTCACGAGGCATTGAACATGGTCATATAGGAACCATTATGAATATTTCCAGACAAGAGATAATTCTGAAGACACTACCATGGTCCAAGGATAGGTATGGAGGTTTTAACCATTGGTATGGGTTTCATTATAAGGTTATCAAGTTTGAATATTTGATATGCACTAAATCACATATGTGATTTAGCGATTACGTAATACAAACTGCCCGTTAAGTAAAAAGCAGTGTATCCATATTGCATTTGCGATAGAATTCATATGTGATAAAATGGACATGCGTTATATCGCATATGTGATATGTATTATATAAAAAATGTTGGGTTACATGTCGTGGGCCATGTTTACTGTAGGAAAAGACAGAATTCTTCAGAACCCATGCACAAAGAACTGTTCAACCTATTTAATTGAATCATTTCTTACACAAATCCATAGGTTTTGTACAATTTTGGGTGGATTTCAATGGGGAATGTACATCATAGAGGTAAAAAGTCAGCGAGGAAGGTGTTTACACTAGAAGAAGCTGAAAATAAAAAAAGAAAAGAAGAGGGAAGATTCAAGAAATCATCAGCATTCATTGGATGAGAAAATAGTTCCCATGCCCGCTCAACAGATACCTGACGTAGAGGATGAAGAATATAATGCAACATTAAAGGAAGTTGGTTATATGGGAGATGATATTCTTGGTCCATTATTAAGCGGACTTTATTGTGAAGAGTTCAATAATTATGTTACTCATGATGCAAACGTGACTCTGCAACAACCATGCTAGGTGGTTCAATCTCCTAATCGAAATTGTCAGCATGTAGTGGATGTAAATGTCACTCCAACATTTCAAATAGAAAGAAATATCACATCAAAATGAAAGAGAACTCCTAAATGCATACTAGTGGACGAGAGAGAATTGAATTCCATGGAAGGTAAGGTGGCTAAATGCAATATCCTTCGTCATTGTTCTCAAATAATGAAACAATATTTTGATAACACATCCGAAGCCGGTAAATGCCAATTGTTTTTAGCTTTGCTTAAATCTAGAAATATGACAACTGTAAGAAGAAAGTTAGGTATAATAACATTGAATAATTTCGAATCAAGTAATCACATTGTTAGATCTCTTGTTGTTGCATTCATATCGATTGGTAAAAGAACTCGTTCACAAGATTGTAATGTGGATCGCCGCGTATTGGCTGAATCAATTGTATGTAGATTCATAAGACAACGTCGTTTACTTAAATGCACATCACAAATTGTGCCTTTACATCCAAAGATGCTTAAAAAATATTCATGAAGAAGAGACAACCTTAATGTAGAGGGACAAATGGAAACATTACGGGCATTCAGCAGTAGGTTCCCCGCAAAGACATGAAGTTAGTCAATGCAGTGAAGGGACTAGTGCACACATTTTGGCACCATAACACTATGCCTTGTTCTAACACAAAGGATGTGTTAAAATACTGTAGGGGTTCTATGAACAATGAAAGTCATATTAGATATTATCTTGTAAATGAAGAAGACTTCTAATTTTACAGGATTTCTAATCCATATTACATGAATAATTATGATCTTATGTCCAAAGCTTTGAGATTGTTTTTTTATCACATGGATTTAGTAATTTTGAATTCGTTTCTTGATTTAGAACTTTTCAAAAGGTTGCTTCCTAATGTAAATGAAGAAGACTTCTAATTTTACAGGATTTCTAATCCATATTACATGAATAATTATGATCTTATGTCCAAAGCTTTGAGATTGTTTTTTTATCACATGGATTTAGTAATTTTGAATTAGTTTCTTGATTTAGAACTTTTCAAAGGTTGCTTCCTAACGACTCTACACTTAAATGTACATGGAAATCATTGTTCAAAATAGTCATTTTATCATGGGCTTAGCAAATGTTATTTTTGTTTCAATTTATTTTAACCACATCTGTTCCCATTTTTTTATCATCCATTTAATAATTAAATGTCACTGATTGTTTAGTTAATATTATTCACACTATTGAATAATTCTATGAACTTTACTATAGTAATTTTCCATCTTTCACTAATGAACAATGTTGACGAGGTAAACAACTTAGTTTATTATTAACATTTTTCGAATTAATGTGGTTATCTATATACAATAGCTAATATTTTGTCATAAATTTACCACATCCAACCTATCATTGAAATGTTGTCGAGGACAAGTGCCATAAAGGTCACTCAAAATCAGGGACCTCGACATTGTTGCATGGAGGCTTGTCGAAAACCATGAACCATCTCTTCCTCTAGTCTTCTCTCCATGGCTGGTAATTACACCAGTCCATGCAAACTCGCCTCTTCCTCGCATATGGAGGTCGTCCTATTCTAGGATCTGTAAATTTGCTCCACAATTGGGCTTTTCTGATATTCAGGTTTATTATATCCTCTTTGGATATACCAGTGCTATAATGCTCTCTCATTCGAGCCCTATATTTGTTCAAACTGGTTATCTCACTGTAGGCAATGTTGATAGATTCTATAATGTTTTGTATTGATGTGGCGAGGGAAACTTGAGAGGGTTCATGGAGGCTTGTCGAAAACCATGAACCATCTCTTCCTCTAGTCTTCTCTCCATGGCTGGTAATTACACCAGTCCATGCAAACTCGCCTCTTCCTCACATCTGGAGGTCGTCCTATTCTAGGATCTGTAAATTTGCTCGTCAGTTGGGATTTTGTGATATTTAGGTTTTTTATATCCTCTTTGGATATACCTGGGCTATAATGCTCTCTCATTCGAGCACTATTTTTGCTCAAACTAGTTATCTCACTGTGGGCAATGTTGATAGATTCTATAATGTTTTGTATTGATGTGGCTAGGGAAACTCGAGAGAGTTCCCTCGTGTTCTTCAATTCATCACTCACAATTCTTGATTGGTTTAAATCCCTGTGTAATTCATCTTCATTTAATTTAGGGTTTTCTTCGTTTAATTCGGGGTTTGGGTCCTCTGTTTGGTTTGTTTCATTCATTTCTTGGGATGGTTCATTGGTATTGGTCATTGTGGTTAGGTAATTTGTACCTGTAGTATCAAATTTTGCCCATTTCAATTCATTTTCATTTTTTTTAATTTTGTATTTTATTTTAAAAATAATTAAAACAATGAAATAAACAAAAAAATTGCATTCCTACTCTATTTACCTTACTCCAACGTTGTTTTAGGCGATTTGCACAAGTTCGCTGGGCTCCTTGGGGGTCGATTTTGTCTCCTTGGGGGTCATTGTCTCCTCCTTGCACGCTCGTGGGTGGCTATAAAACAAAAAACAATGCCCACTTTTTTTTTAAAACACAGCGACGCACGCACGTCCCTGTTTGCGATCGCGCCCAACATGTGTGCACATAGGTACAGGAGCGCGTCCACATGCACGTGCGCACATAGGAATGCGAGTGCATCCACATGCACGCGTGCGCTCTTATTTCCCACATTGGCAATCTGGCGTGGAGGTTCGCCACTGCTGAAGCAAGAGCGCGTGCGCGCATCTAAGAGGCACGTGCGCATTGTCAATTAGGCCCGCTTGCACGCTCCCATTGCATTATATTTGGGTAGTAGGTTCTTGCAGGTGCCCATCCCTAAATATATCATAAGCAGAAACAAGGAGTCGAGGCAAAGAGAGGGAGAAAACGAAGTTAGTCTTTCATCTCAGAGGATTCGGTTTCTTCTTCACTATATTTACTAGTTGATTTATCCTTAGATTCACAATCCATTTGGATCCCTGATGGCCCTAGAACAACGACTCTGAAAGACGCATAGTTTTTGCCATGTGAACCAGATTTCACTCTGCATCCTCCTTGAAAATGCTCAAAGTGAGCTTCACCGTGCCTTCGAAGCTCTCCCACTCTCACATATCGATGGAGAGAATGAATTTGAGTCTCCAATAGTTGTTCATAACCACATGAAAACCTATCCTAAGCACGAATTCGACAAACATTTCATCTTCCATGGTCGAAATTGCTTTGTGGATGTGGGGAGGAGTTTCACAGAAGAGTGATTCCCAATCGATATTCTCTGCGGCATCTGGTTACGAAGTCATGGTAGAAGGCATGATCTGCTCCATCTTGAGGGAACTTAAAGCCGAGAGGGAGAATAACCAATGCAGAGATCTCACCATCAGGACTTACAAACCATTCTCACATGCAGGACTTGCAAACTAATCTCATAGACAGGGTGCGTAGACAAGGCTCTCCAGCAGAAATTGCAAACAAGGTGCCGCAAAGGGATGAGGTTGGAAAGCTTGATGGTCTTGTTGATATACAAATTCGCACAAGTACAATGAGCACTCCAGTACCAAAGCCATGTGAGCCAGAGTAGGTCAAAATGGTTGTGATGAACGCCCAAGTACCAGGGCCATGTCAACTAGAGTAAAACAGGGTAACTTTTCATGACGTTTGCGGAGCAGAGTTTATAAACCTCACACAAGCCTGCGTGCAAGACTTCTGTACTATACATATAAACAAAAAGGGTTAGAGAGAGGATGCCAATTACCGTGACACGTGTCCTATATCTATCATGTCCTATTACATGTTGAGCACCTACATCCTAAAATATGAAAAACAATCTTAATAAGTTTATATACATTGTTTCCCAAAAATACATCACATTTACTAACAAATTATATTCAAAGATGGCTTTGACTCCGCCGACTACTTGATTAACATCATCTTCACAAACAATTAAATTCATTCCAACTTTAGAAGTAGAATACATATCCAAAACAATCTTAATATTTATATATCTTTTAATATGTTAATAATATTTTATTTAATACCTTTATATATTGCATAATAATTGCTTTATATAAAAATTAATATTATAATAAATTTTTTGAAAAAATAATTTAATTTAAATATACATTTAAACAAATATAGATGTTGCTATCAGTCCCATGTCTCGTACATCTTTGATATAATTTTAAGTGGCCATGTTTATATGAGTAAATACATTAATAATTTTATATTAATTTCATGTCTCTTGCATCCTTGATATAATTTTAAGTGGCCATATTCATATTTATAAGAGTAACTATATTAATAAAAAAAACTATCTTTTCAAAAATTGTTTTTTTATTTGATAATTTAAATTTTAATAATGTTTTTATTTTTATTTTTAAATATATATAGTATATATTTATTTTTATTTTGTTTTAAAATTTAATATAAAAATATTTTAAATAATAAAATTGTATCTTATTTTTATTAGATTTAGTATATGTGGTTGGAAGAAATGATTATTACATTTTTCACTTAGATTCAATTTTTGAAAGAGGTATTTAATGCTTTTGTTAAAACCCTTATATAATGTCTGACTAGATTTTACACATGAACAAGATTTTACAGTAAACCAAGTATTATCTTTCTTAAGGTTCTATAAACTAAAGTTGGTCTTAGTAAACATTAATCATCATCATGATCTTCTTTATATATATATATATGAAAAGAAACAAAAAAAACTTATTATCATATATGAAATTATAACTTTTTGATTAAATTTTGAATATATAAATAAATTTAACATCTTTAAATACATTTCTTACTAAGTGAATTCTCTTCTCTATTTTTTCACTTTCTTTTATTCTTTGTTTCTTAATCAAAGAGTTCTCTGACCACTTGATAGTTTGTCTCCTCTATCTAATGGCTCATTTCTCATCTTTCCTCTAATAACACCACTTTTTAGTCTTTCTTTTCTTTCTTTCTCTATTAACCACTCCTTTAAATCCTTTTTATTTTATTATCTCTTCTTTATTTAATTTTCATTTATTCATTCTGGCTCTCTTTACAATCAAGAATCCTTTCCAAATCCTATCCTAATTATTTCCAAGGTATACAACTTTTTTTCCTAAAATTTCTCCCTCTTTATATCTCATTATTTACTATTATTTAATTTTTTTATTGAAATTTTAAAATTTAATTAATAAAATAAAATAAAACTAAAAAATAAATTAAAAACAAAATAAAACAAAATAGATTAATTCTTCATTTTATTTTAAATATTTGAACATTTTAAATAATCAATTATTATTAATAATTTGTCTTTTAATTTATTTTTATTCTCTAAATGCTATATTTTTAACACAATTTAATTTAGCTATTCAAACACAATACCCTTATTACATTTATATTATCCAATCTCAACAATCAATATTTATAATTTTCATAATAAAAATAAATCTAATTCAGTTTTATTTATTTATACATATATAAAACATATATATTATAAGTAAAAATTATGTTTTTTTTAAATTTCTTATGAAGGAGGCCATCTACGCTAAACACTTTAGAAAAAACTTCAAAATACTATTTTAATATTGATTACAACAAAATATTTTCATTTTTATTTTTTTAGTTTTGATTATTTAATACATTTAATGTTAATGTTAAGATAATCAACAATATTAAATGTAATTCAAGTGAGATACTTGGTTTTTATTTTTAAATTTTATGGGTTGGGTTTGCCATCTTTGTGACTTTATGAGCTTTGAGAATGAAAATCACTTTATCTTAGAGTGCCTTGCTTATACTAGTGTGAGTTTCATAATATTTGGTACAATACAAATGTTTATAACCCCTTTACTTACCAAAACTATAATGAGCTTAAAAAACTCTTATTTAAGAGGTAAACTAGATTTTAAAGTAAACTAAGTATTTTCCTTCTTAAAATTCATAAACCAAAATTAGTTATCATCATACATTAATACAAATGTTTATAACCTCTTTACTTACCAAAACTATAATGAGCTTAAAAAGCTCTTTTTTAAGAGGTAAACGAGATTTTAAAATAAACTAAGTATTTTCCTTCTTAAAATTCATAAACCAAAATTAGTTATCATCATACATTAATACAAATGTTTATAACCTCTTTACTCACCAAAACTATAATAAGCTTAAAAAGCTCTTTTAGATAAACAAGATTTTAAATTAAACTAAGTATTTTCGTTCTTAAAATTCATAAACCAAAATTAGTTATCATCCTACATTATCGTTGAAAATTTTATTTGAATGTTACCCGTTGTGAGGGAGGATATTGATACTGTCGAGCTTGTAGGAAACAATCGGAGTCTTTTTCCTGCCCATGTGTTCGACTGGATCGACAAGCGTGCGGTAAAGTCAATAGCACAATCGATGGCTTTCAAAGGGTTACCAATTATAGTTACATGAAGTACCAATTATGCGGTAAAGTCAATGGTTACCAATTATACATACATGAATTCAACTTTGGAGGTTGAAGGCATTGTCCAATTTTTTCCGTTAAATTGAATGGGCGACAGAATCTGACAGACCGAATATGTATCGGTAAAAGCTCGCTTCAAAAGGAGTTGCAACATGTATGTTGAGAGATCAACATTGTAAACATGTGCTTGGGCATTTGCATTTTCTAAACAAACAAGTCATAACCAAGGTTCTATATTTATGCTTAGCTAGAATACATAAATGTTCATTTATGTATAGGTATTCGTGCTACTATGATCTTTACACGGTTCGTGGAACACCACATCCAGAATAAAGTGATCGAAAATCATTTAATGTCACAGAACGCCATCGAAAATTACAAATTAAGAACACTCGGTCCTTATTTACGGGTCTACATAGAAGCCCACAAGGCAATATTGCAAGACCTAAGTCCGCAGAAGTTTACAATATTACTTATACGCAATGACATAACTACTACTTTACTAAGTGGCAATGTAGGTTTAACGTCCTGTACTATGTTTCTGATAAGTTTACATAACATTCAATATAATGTGCAAGAGGCAGACTACACGGGCGGTGATATTAATTTTGAAATCAGGATTGTTGGCAGAGAAGGAGACTGCAGAAAAGCAAGAGGCACAGTGAGAACGCCATTAAGAAACCAAGAAATGCAGCTCTTTCTGCAGCCCACCAGACCCAGCTGATGTGATACTTGATCTCATTTACTGCTTCATCAAATACGACGCTCCGTGTGTCGTTGTTGAAGAAAAGAAAACGGTTCCTTATCTTTATAGATGTAATTCCATCTCTGTCCACGATAAAATTGCGACGTTCTTCTTGGAATTCTATTCTTCGTTTGTGCAGATGGAACTGCTGAACAAATTTACGGAGAACGGCGTAAATGACTCCTGCAGAAGCAATGGCTGATAGATTGAGTGGAGTAGTAGATGACCATCGCTGATCATGAGTACTGCACCATCTTGGCTGGGGCTTCAATTGCTGTGCAGAAGAACAAAGGCCGGTGAAAATCACTCCTTGAATCACCACGTAAATATATAACCACTTATAAATGTGGCCACTGCGGATTGCGTAAGCGGCGTGCAAATGCGAAATCTGTGTATCCAAATAGCCTAAAATTGCAAAATTAATCTCACGCTGCAAATTGTAGCTGCCGACAGGAGGGATATCGATATTATGACGAGCTGCTTCCTCCATTTCAAAGTAGACGCGGGCGCCGTCGCTTCTCGAGTTGTTGAGTTGATCAGCCATAGGATTTTGGTGAAACCTTATTCAATCAATTTGAAGCAATCGTTTTCGAATTAGCGAACACATACAGTTCATATGTGTATGATGATCAAATATCTTGATATGAATCACAAATGGAAATCAATGTATTCATGTTTTCGAATAAAGAGAGATTCAAAGTTTGGTCTGTATTCACCCGCTGGATATCATTAAAAGTATCGACCAATTAAGTGATTAAAACGAAACATGTAAAAATGAGTAAGGATGAGAAATACATACAAGGAACACTTCTGTTCGGTAAGGGTACGCAAAATCTGAAGCCGAATACTGGAAACGGAGTGAATCGTAGACTCGTTGAAGCTCCACTACACAGATTTATAAAAAAATATTTGACAAAAACCACACATTGGATATGTTATATTACGCTCGATAACCATCTGTTTTATAGTTTTTACAGAGTTTTACAAAACGCACCCACCGCATATAAAATTCTAAAAATAATTTTGCATGAATGTTCAGAGAAAAGACCATGATACATATTGTGCATGAGTGAACAAACTTTATAAAATGGTCACTGATACATGTCTGTTTTTCTTTTCTCGCCATGGCGTACCAAGGGGTTCAATTGTAGTGGTTGCAGTGCAGTGGAGTGGGTATAGAAATTCTATCAATCAAATTGAATTCTGCACCAGTGTCTTTTTCAAACTGGCCGACTTGTTTGCTATGTCGGATGAGCTACAACGTATTATTCGCTGAATAACCGTACCTATTGGCGCCATTACTAATGGAGAATTTGACCAATTTCCATTTCCCCAGCTTATATGATTAAAGTAGACTCTTATAACAATCCCATCTCCGATTCCGAGTCAACGTATTCACTTTAAGTGGCTTACTCATCTTTTTGAAAAGATTTGAGTTTTGGTCAAGATTTTTGTATTTCTTTTCTTGGTTTCATTGTTGAGTTATATCTTTTGGTCAAGCTTTTTGTATTTCTTTTCTTGGTTACTGGTACGATACGGTTATCAATATCTTTCATTTGTGCTCTGGATACATGATTATCTTTTATGAAAAAAAAAAAAACTATGTTATTATGTATACCTGGTAAACATTGTATATGTGGTGCACTTTTTCTTCTTAAAAACAAAGACTGGTGATGTAAAGTTATGTGACTAGTGCAACAGCGACAGGTCAATGTTTTAAAGAACGCACCCACTGCATATAATGTGACCATCATCAAGTTGAAGTTGAGTATCCAACCAGTTATCTTAAAAATGTAGACAAGTTACCAATAAAGTTATGTGACTAGTGCAACAGCGACAGGTCAATGTTTTAGAGAACGCACCCACTGCATATAATGTTACCATCATCAAGTTGAAGTTGAGTATCCAACCAGTTATCTTAAAAATGTAGACAAGTTACCAATAGTTCATGACTTCCATTAAAAGTGGGACATGAATGTTCAGAAAGAGCATGACAGAAGATAACTTTTGGTGCGCCTAAGCTTGTTTGTCCAATGGGCGTTGTTATGTCTCCGAGCACGAGACACGAGACACAGGCAGGGCATTTGGATATTGGAAATTTTGAAGTAATGGGCTTTTCTGTTTATGTTTTCCTTTTCGGTGTCGGGGTGCTGTTCTTTGAAATTACTTGCTGTGAAATAGTATGTAGGTTAAAGGATTTACAAAAATACTTCTATTTTCAATATAAATTATCTATTTTTTAATTTTTACTTTTATGGCATATATATATATATTTTTTAATATTGTAACATGGCATAACTGTTATAATATTTAAAAAAATTAAATTAAATTATAAAATTTTATTGAAAAAAATAATCTAATATAAAAACAATGTCTTTTTAAAGTAAAAAGGAACCTTTTATCTCTTATAATTGTGAAAAACTATTACATATTGGAGCCTTTTGATGACATGGAGTCACATTGTATACTCGTGACCCAAAAATGATTATGTATAGCAGTAGCCAAACAGAAAATATAGACATTGTACCCGTTGCCCAACCTTTATACAATAGTAGTGTTCCTATTAGAAGAAGTCAAAAAGAGGAAGACATCTCCAAATATATCATAAGTAGAAACAAGGAGTCAAGACAAAGAGAGGGAGAAAACAAAGTTAGTCTTTCATCCCAGAGGATTCTGTTTCTTCTTCGTCAGATTTACTAGTTGATTTACCCTTGGATTCACAGTCTATTTGGATCCCTCATGACACAGGAACAACGGCTCTGAAAGATGCATAGTTTCTTCCATGTGAACCAGATTTCACTCTGAATCATCGGTGAGCTTCACCGTGTCTTCGAAGCTCTCCCGCTCTCGCATGTCCCTGGAGAGAATGAATTTGAACCTCCAATAGTGGTTCATAAGCACGTCAAGACCTAGCATGAGCATGAATTCTCCAAACCTTTCATCTACCATGGTCGAGATTGCTTTGTGGATGTGGGAAGGAGTTTCACAAAAGAGTGATCCCCAATCGATATTCTCCGTGACATCTGGTTACAAAGTCATGGTAGAAGGTGCGATCTGATCCATCATGAGAGAACTTAAAGCTGAGAGGGAGAATAACCAATGCAGAGAGCTCACAGTCAAGACTTACAAACCAATCTCACATGTAGGACTTGCAAACCAATCTCATAGACAGAGTGCGTAGACAAGGCTCTCCAACTGTCACATACTCCAAATTACAATAACATTTTATGATTAAGAAGACATTATATTTTATTTTTATTGAAAATTTTGTGATTATTGACCAACTGGGGTCAAGGATGATTGTAATTAATTTTGTTGAATATTTTATTAGTTAATAAATAAAATATGAGACAAACAGCTTAAGGAGGCTGTTAAATGAGTGTCTACTAGCCACTAGGTGGAATAGTCTAAGGTGAGAGCAACTTGACACATGGCAGCATCCTCAACCACTTCTATCTATTGCTGGAGGCAACTTCCCTATTTTTGTGGTCATGTTCTCCAAGAAAGTGGAACAAGAGCAGGTGGCTCATTAAATGAAAAACTAACCAAATGATCCATATTTATGCGTGAACGAAATGAAAGAACATATACAGAATCATAATCACAGACATTTTGCAAAGATAACAAAGATACAGTAAACACATATTCTATTAAATAGCGAAAATAGAACAAACTGTAATACAATTGTTAGAATGGTGGTAGCTATCTCTGAGAAGAGATGTGGCTGCTACGCTCATTAGTGCTAAGCTGAATACAAAATGAGTCCAAAGTGGCCTATTTATAATAATAATAAGGATGAGAACCCCAAAAGTCCAAAATGTAACTCTAGAAGATGAATCGTCATAAATTTTGTGGCCCCAAGGAGTTGAACAGTCAACTTCCCAGGGTCATAACTTTTGCATACGATCTCCAATTTGTCGTTCGATAGCTTGTTGGAAGGTCTATCTAAGCTTTACAACTTTTGGTTGGCCAAATGAATGCGATGGCTACTGTTTGGTCCCCAAATTGCCAAAAAACGTCGTTTAGGGCCTCAAAATGGCCCCGAAAGTTTGGGACCCAAAAAACTGTAGAAAAATAACTAGGAAATTGCCATAATGGACACTTGTTTTGAGCCAGTGGAATAGGTGGATGGCCACCGATCTCGATCTGGATCAATGCTCCCTCCTTAGGAAGCAATGGTCTCCATTGCATCGAATCCCGTATCATATCTCAAACTGCATGTTGAGTTGATCTCCTGGTGCGACCTTTGCTGAAGTGAAGAGGCTTCCTTTCTTTGACATACCGAGAGGGCTATAATTGTTGTATGGATGATTTCTTTTTGGATGAACACCTTGAATGTGTGGCCTTGCATCGTAGAGGTACTCGGATAGATGAGGAAATAATGGCTATGTCTTCTTCTTGTGTCTGATGAGCAGAGACACCCTGTGTAGAGGGTGTGGAGGTATCTATGATCTTATTTTCTCCTTCAGACACAATTGTTAAGAGGAATAATTTTATGATGTGGGAGCTTATCTTCCTACCTCGCGAGACTTTGTTAGGTGCAATGGTCTCTGGTATTCGATAGAGTTTTCTTCCCAAAGTAACAATGACGCTGCGAGGCCTTGACTCATATACAGAATGATGCTTCCACATATATGGTTGTCCTAAAAGAACATCGTAGAATTCAAGTGGGGCCACATCACACAGTACCTCGTCTTTGAAAGGCTTGATGCCATATGGTTTAAGGCAGTGTTGAGTAATGTGAATACCTCGTCTTGGGATTAGCCAACCGATGCAGTAAGGTTGCAGGTGTGGTGTTGTCGGAAGAGGAATAATTTTCTGATGTGGGAGATTTTCTTCCTACCTTGTGAGACAGGTCAATGTTTTAAAGAACGCACCCACGGCATATAATGTTACCATCATCTAGTTGAAGTTGAGTATCCAACCAGTTATCTTAAAAATGTAGACAAGATACCAATAGTTCATGACTTCCATTAAAAGTGGGACATGAATGTTTAGAAAGAGCATGACAGAAGATAACTTTTCGTGCACCTAAACTTGTTTTTCCAATGGGCATTGTTTCTCTCTCACTGTCTCCGAGCACGAGACACAGGCAGGGCGTTTGGATATTGGAAATTTTGAAGTAATGGGCTATTCTGCTTATGTTTTCCTTTTCGGTGTTGGGGTGCTGTTCTTTGACATTACTTGTTGTGAAATAGTATGTAGGGTTAAAGGATTTAAAAAAATACTTATATTTTCAATATATATTTTCAATATATATTATCTATTTTTTAATTTTTACTTTTATGGCCTATGGGCTGATGCACAATCATGGACTCCTTTAAAGACACTTTAGATGCCACATAATACTGGAATAAACGAAAAACTCCGACTTTAGCTGGAAATTAGGGGGACTTTCCTAACTTATTTGAAGTGAAGTAAAAAAAGAAAAGATAGGAAATTGTATCAGCTTTCATAATATATAACATTTATGTAGAGAAAATGTGTGTAAATGATTATAAAATTAGTTTATGTGAAAGTCGATTTTCAAATTTTCAGCACATATTAACATATATGTTTGCGCGGGTGAAGCAATATATGAGGTAAATGATGTCAATTTGGGATAAAATATTGCAGACATATAAAAGACATACGGGCCTAGTGCAACACTATTTATTCAGAATTTTTCATGAAATTTTTTTATTATTATTAATTATTGAAGTCACAAAATCTTGAAATTAAAACCTTATGTGTGGGTGCAACACTTTAGGGGAAAAAATTAATGAAATCCTTGATTTCTAAATATAAGATCATAGAGCTTGATCTCTTCTAGTGCACCATATAGTTTTATTGGGAAATGGTGATGGAAATCAAAAGTTATATAACAAACAATCGATGTATGTATTTTTTAAAACTGACGTGTGTCATTTATAAAAATAATTATAAATAAATAAAACATAGTTTTGAAGGAAAAAATTACATATTCAGAATCGTAAGATCGTACTCTACAATATCCTAGATTTTCGTAAAAAAATATTGTGTATGTCATATCAAAAAATGCCATCTAAAATGAGCATATTGATAGAGTTCTAAAAGACAAGCAATAGCCCTAGTTTAATTGTCCTAGCCAATAGGTTCGGTAGTCCGAAGCTATTTCTGAACCTAATGCCAAACCTTATTCCCACCAATTATTTTAATTTTAAAATAACGCATATGCGTTATAGCTTATTCATATCGCATATGCGATATGATAAAGCTATAACGCATATGCATTTTTTCTTAACTAATTTGGTTTTGCCCTAAGACATCATTATTCATCACCCTCATCCTCATCATCATCACCACCTTCATCCTCAGCATCATCATCATAATAATCACCCTCATCCTCATCATCATCATCATAGTCATCATCTGAATCCTCCTCCTCATCATCATCATTGTTCATCATCATCATCGTCATCATCATCATCGTCATCATCCTCATTGTCATCATCGTCATCATCATCACCATCCTCACCTCATCCTCCTCCTCCTCCTCCTCCTCCTCCTCCTCCTCACCCTCATCCTCATCATCATCATCGTGGTCATCATCGTCATCATCATCACCCTCATCCTCATCCTCATCATCATATTCATCATCCTCCTCATCATCACCATCATTGTTCATCATCATCTTCATTGTCACCCTCATCCTCATCCTCATCCTCATCCTCATCCTCATCCTCCTCCTCCTCCTCATCACCCTCCTCCTCCTCCTCCTCCTCATCACCCTCATCCTCATCATCATCATCATGTTCAACATCATCATCATCATAATCATCATCATCCTCATCCTCATCATCATCATCATCATCATAGTCATCATACTCCTCATCATCACCATCATTGTTCATCATCATCTTCATCGTCACCCTCATCCTCATCATCCTCATCACCCTCATCACCCTCAAACTCATCATCATCATCATCACCCCCATCCTCATCATCATAATCATCATCATCATCATCCTCATCCTCATCATCATCACCATCATCATCATCATCATCACCCTCATCCTCCTCCTCATCGTCATCACCGTCATTCTCATCATCATCATCATGGTCATCATCATCATCATCATCATCCTCATCCTCATCATAATCATCATCAGCATCACCCTCATCCTCATCATCATCATCATAGTCATCATCCTCCTCATCATCACCATCATTGTTCATCATCATCTTCATCGTCACCCTCATCCTCATCATCATCATCATCACCCTCATCCTCATCATCATCACCATGGTCATCATCATCATCACCCTCATCATCATCATCATCATCATCAACATCACTCTCATCCTCATCATCCTCATCATCATCATCATCCTCATCCTCATCAGCATCATCATCATCATGACCCTCATCCTCATTAGCTTCATCATGGTCATCATCATCATCACCCTCATCCTCATCATCATCATCATAGTCATCATCCTCCTCATCATCACCATCATTGTTCATCATCATAACTCTCATCCTCATCATCATCATCATCACCCTCATCGTCATCATCATCGTCACCCTCATGCTCATCAGCTTCATCGTCACCCTCATTCTCATCATCATCATCATCACCCTCATCGTCATCATCATCGTCACCCTCATCCTCATCAGCTTCATCATCACCCTCATCCTCATCAGCATCATCATGGTCATCATCATCATCATCCTCATCATCCTCATCCTCATCATCATCATCACCCTCATCCTCATCAACATCATCATGGTCATCATCATCATCATCATCATCATCATCACCCTCATCCTCATCAACATCATCATGGTCATCATCATCATCATCATCATCATCATCACCCTCATCCTCATCAACATCATCATGGTCATCATCATCATCATCATCATCATCATCACCCTCATCCTCCTCCTCCTCCTCATCATCATCATTCTCATCCTCATCCTCATCATCATCATCATCACCCTCATCCTCATCAGCTTCATCATCGTCATCGTCATCATCATCATCATCATCATCACCATCATCATTCTCATCCTCATCCTCATCATCATCATCGTCAACCTCTTCATCATCATCACCCTCATCCCCATCATCATCATCATGGTCATCATCATCTTCATCATCATCGTCATCATCACCCTCATCCTCATCATCATCATCATCATCCTCATCCTCACCCTCATCCTCATCAACTTCATCATCATCATCATCATCATCACTGTCATCATCCTCGTCCTCATCCTCATCATCATCATTGTCAACCTCATCATCATCATCACCCTCATCCTCATCATCACTCTCATCATCATCATCATCATCATAGTCATCATCCTCCTCATCATCACTATCATTGTTCATCATCATCATCATCATCACCCTCATCCTCATCATCATCATCATCATCACCACCCTCATCCTCATCATCATCATCATCATCATCATCCTCATCCTCATCATCATTGCTCATCACCCTCATCCTCACCATCATCATCATCTTCATCGACACCCTCATCCTCATCCTCATCACCATCCTCCTCCTCCTCCTCCTCCTCATCATAATCCTCATCATGATCATCATCACCCTCATCCTCATCATCATCATGGTCATCATCATCATCATCATCACCCTCATCCTCATCATCATCATCCTCATCCTCATGATCATTGTTCATCACCCTCATCCTCACCCTCATCATCATCTTCATCGACACCCTCATCCTCATCATCATCACCATCCTCCTCCTCCTCCTCCTCATCATAATCCTCATCCTCATCATCATCATCATCATCATCATCACCCTCATCCTCATCCTCATCATCATCATCATGGTCATCATCATCATCATCATCATCATCATCATCACCCTCATCCTCATTGTCGTCATCATCATCATCATCCGCATCCTCATCATCATGATCATTGTTCATCACCCTCATCCCCACCATCATCATCATCTTCATCGACACCCTCATCCTCATCATCATCACCATCCTCATCATCATCATCATCATCATCATCATAATCCTCATCCTCATCATCATCATCATCATCACCCTCATCATCATCATCATCATCATCATCATCATCATCATCATCACCCTCATCCTCATCATCATCATCATAGTCATCATCCTCCTCCTCATCATCATCATCATCACCCTCATCCTCATCATCATCATCATAGTCATCATCCTCCTCCTCATCACCATCATTGTTCATCATCATCTTCATCGTCACCATTATCCTCATCATCATCACCATCCTCATCATCACCCTCATCCTCATCATCATCATCATAGTCATCATCCTCCTCATCATCACCATCATTGTTCATCATCATCTTCATCATCACCCTCATCATCATCATTATCCTCATCCTCATCATCATCATCATGGTCATCATCGTCGTCATCATCATCATCATAACCCTCATCCTCATCCTCATCCTCCTCATCATCATCCTCATCCTCATCCTCATCATCATTGTTCATAACCCTCATCCTCACCATCATCGACACCCTCATCCTCATCATCATCACCATCCTCATCATCATCATCACCCTCATCCTCATCATCATCGTCATAGTCATCATCCTCCTCATCATCACCATCATTGTTCATCATCATCTTCATAAGCATAGATAAATGTAAATTGCATATATTCATTGAGCACTAAATCGCATGTGCGATATATCTCATATGCACTAAATTGCATATGCGATATATCGCATATGCGATATATCGGAGGTACATTATATCGCATATGTGATATGTGTTTTATAGAAAATGTTGGGTGACATTGTGTGGGCCAGGTGTACTGTATGAAAAGACCGTTAATTCGTCTTAACTTGCGCACAGAGAACTATTCAACATGCAATTTTTTTATCATTACTTACATAATTCCATAGTTTTGTACACGTTTGGGTGGATTTCAATGGGGAATGTACGTAATAGAGGACGAAAGTCAGCAAGGAAGGTGCTTACACTGGCAGAAGCAAAAAATAAAAAAACAAAAAAAGAGGGAAGATTCAAGAAATCGTCGGCATTCATTACATGAGCAAATAGTTCCCATCCCCCCTCAACATATACCTAATGTAGAGGTTGAGCAAGATAATGCAACATTAAAGGAAGCTGGTTATGCGGAAATTGATATTATTGATCCATTAGTAAATGGACAATCTTGTGAAGAGTTCAATAATTATGTTACTCCCAATGCAAATGTGACTCGACAACAACCATGTTCGGTGGTTCAATGTCCTAATCGAAGTTATGAGCCTGTAGTGGATGTAAACATCACTCCAACATTTCAAACGACAACAAATTTTGCATCAAAATGAAAGAGAACTCCTAAATGAATATAAGTGGACGAGAGCGGATTGACTTCCATGGAAGGTAAGGTGGCTAAACGCACTATCCTTCGTCATTCTTCTCAAATAATGAGACACTATTTTGATAACAAATCCGAAGCCGGTAAATGCCAATTGTTTTTAGCTTTGCTTAAATCTAGAAATATGGCAATTGTTAGAAGAAAATTAGGCATAACAACAATGAAGAATATCGAATCAAGTAATCACATTGTTAAATCTCTTGGTGCTGCATTCACATCAATTGGTAAAAAAACTTGTTCACAAGACTGTAATGTGGCTCGTTGTGTATTGGCTGAATCAATTGTATGTAGATCCACAAGACAACGTCATTTACTTAAATGCACATCACAAATTGTGCCTTTACATCCAAAGACACTTAAAAAATATTCAGTAAGAAGAGACAACCTTGATGTAGAGGGACACATGGAAACATTATGGGCATTTAGTCATAGGTTGCCCCGCAAAGACATGAAGTTAGTCAAAGCAGTGAAGGGTCTAGTGCAAACTTTTTAGCATGATAACACTAGGCCTTCTTCTAACACGAAGGATGTGTTAAAACATTGTACATTGTAGGGGTTCTAGAAACATTGAACCTTATGTTAAACATTATCTTGACATGACACAAACTCAACTGTTCGAGATGTTTAAAGTTGCCCACGTAGAGCTAAGGCTCAGGCAAAGATCTTTTGAAAAATGCAAGCCTTGGTATGTTAGAATCAATATCATATAGAACACTTGTTGTTGTAGATACCACAGAGAGTTTTACCTATATTACCATACATTTGCACATATATGTTGTTTTTTGCATCCTAACCATGTGGAGGAATGCTCAAGTACAGTACCGCCAATGTCATTTAGAGATTTCATCCATAGCATAATGTGTCTGAGGCAACATGGGAAGACACATTACTTAAAACAATGTGTAGACGGTTCTTGCAACAATTGTGGTGGGCTATCATTATGGTTTGATTGCATCCATGAAAGTGAAGATCAAGCATTCGGGAATGCAATTATCGAGAAGCAGAACTATCAGTATGAGACATATCAGCTAAATGATGGGAAAGAAAGCAGGAAGATTAAATTGGTGACTTCATAGGTAAATTGTTGAATATTGACATATTAATATTCATGTACACATTTTTTTATGTGGTTTATTGACATATTAATATTCATGTAACAGGTGTTAGTATGTGATTTTATTCCAGAGTTTCGTGGAAAGATCCAACAGTACATTCAACATGTTGAGATGGCATGGTGGCAAGATGAGCAATTCAGAATATGCTGGGACACCTTCCCTCTCGAAACAATACCATCAGTGCTTGACTTTGCAAAAAATTACACCCTACAACCACAAAATTAAATTCAAAGTCAATACTATCACTCAAAGCAGGTGAGCATAATGGTGCATATCACGTATCGACATGGGCAAGATAGCAATGAAGAGAAACGTGTGATACTAAAAGAAAGTCACTTCTACATAAGTGATGACCGGACCCATGACATCCATTACGTGCAACATTGCTTTAAATTATTCTATGATCACGTGATAGCTATGGATATACCATTTTATCGTCATTTCATTTGGTTAGATGGTTGTGTTGCACAGTTCAAGAATGCACATGTATTTGAATGGTTGTGTTTGTTGCACATAAAATACAAGGTGCTGCATGTATGGAACTACTTTGAAACTAGTCATGGAAAAGGAGAGCACGATGGTGCCGGTGCATGCATTAAAACTGCCCTTCGGAGGGAAGAGATGAAGTTTATAGGTGCTCGCCTTCAAGATGCTGCATCTATAGTCCAATGGTATGCATTTGTCATGGGAGAACAAGCAATAAGGAAACACTTAGTGTGAAGAATATTCTGGGAGGTGAAAAATGTGGACCGATCACAAACACCTCTGGTGAACACAATGCATGGAACTCGACAGTTTCATTCAATTAGAAGCTCAGACAACTCGGCCCTACAAATTTGGACAAGATTGAAGGATTGCTTTTGCAGTTCCTATATCATCAGTGAATGGGATGATTGTGAGCAAACGGATACCATTGATACATGGGATCGAGTGACACTTGGCACCAATTTCAATGGGGTTAATGAAATAGACCATTTGGAAGATTATCAGACACATATTTCTACAGACTATGATCACATATCGGATCTCATACAAGTAGGTACATGAGTAGTACCTAAATAAGAAAATGCATTTATGTATTGTTTACTCAACCTATGTAGAATTTAATTTATGTTGAAATTAGAAATGAAAGACCTTATTTACAAAATGTATTGATAACTAGACCTATTTCCTTTCACAAGCCAGATATATGCAGTGGTTGCCCCAAAAAATAAGGAATGGGGTTTTGACTATTGGTTGGCATGTTGCTTAGAGGGGAAAAAAACCCTTCTAGAACCTGATATAGATGATGAAAATATTGAATTCCCAACCATTTCAATGGTTATAAAAGGGGAGTACTTGACACTTGCAGGACAATAGAAAAGGAAGGGTGGGTATGTATATCAGGATTATAGACCAGGAGCTATTGTATACCACTTCACCAACGTAGTAGTTGGTATAAACATCAAGCTGCGCACACTTGGTCACAAAAATAGGTCACATGTATGATAATTGCTACCTCATATAGAGCAGCAAAGATTGATGGACACCATCGGCACCAGAGATGATCCGGATGGCCTACTTGTATGAGTGCATTGTCAGGTGTGTTATTTAACGTTTAAAGTGAATTCTGAAGCACAATTTCAATTATTTAGCCTTACTTTATTCCCAATGTAATAAACCTGTGATTGACAGATACTATTCATAGACATAATATTATTCAGAGGATACTGGGCACTATAAACATGATCGTACAACCTCGGGTGAGTTATCTATAAATCATGTTTGCACATTTTCATTGGGTTCTCTTTTCATTCTTATGATGTTACTAATGTCTAGCTTTTCGTGTGCCTAGGATACAAACACCATCTACGGCACATTGGAGGCGGCAAGAATGGTGTCTTTAGACACCACCAAATAGAGTTCGGAAAATAACAAGCTCTCGAGTTGTTGAAATTTACATTTCTTGATGTTTTTAGTTTAATATACATTTAATTACATTACCATGTACAAATCAGAAAGCAACCAGGCTTTCATACTTGTATGCACCAACTAGGGTTGACAAGGTATGAGATGGAACTAGGGTTTAGTGAGAAATTTGCAAGTTAAGAGAGGGAACTAGAAACACATGATCACTAATACTTGCATGCACCAACTAGGCTTTCATGAACACCAATTTGAATGCTCCAACTAGGGTTGACAAGGTATGAGATGGAACTAGGGTTCAGTGAGCAATCATGCAAGTTTAGTTATGACCTAATGAGCCAGTTTAATACTCCAGGCCGCTGGTATTAGAGACCCCTCTGCAAATCTTTCATGTAACTCTTGTTGTTACATAATCCAAGTATTCAAGTATTCTGTTATTCAAAATCCAGCTTCTTGTGTTACAGGTACCGTCCAAGTAGTGGTAACACTATAGTTAGTTTCTTCTAGCAGAGGTAGGAATTCACGTTCCTTCTTAATCATTATTTTAACCAGTGATAACCATGAATTTTTGTTAAATCACACATAGCCATACCTACATGAAAGTATTAGTAAAGTTTTCAACTGGGACTCATATATATGTAGCTTCACAATCGAATTCTCTCATTTTTTTTCTATAAATATTGCATGCATGTTATTATACATGGGTTTGTAATATTATTATTCATGTTTATTTTTTCATATAGATGGTATAATGTTCCTGTCAATATTGAGTTATTTGGCATAGGTTACAAAATTGAAAATAAAATAAAATTTGTGGTAATTGTTATGGTCACTTTATTCAATTATAATTATTAAGTTATAAAACTTGTTTGGAAGACACTGTAATTCTCTTAACATTTCAGAGTTCCATGGATGTTAATCTTTTTAACCAAATTTTCTATGTTGACAAAAAAAAATTGCAAAGATCATAGTATTTTATCTGTTGTTATCTTTTGGGGTATATGGAAAGTAAGAAATTAGGCCTGTGTTGGAGCTGCCTTATCTCATT
>LPNX010124828.1:0-90161 GCA_001517045.1 Pseudotsuga menziesii | reverse complement strand
CCAACTAGGCTTTCATGAACACCAATTTGCATGCTCCAACTAGGGTTGACAAGGTATGAGATGGAACTAGGGTTTAGTGAGCAATTTGCAAGTTAGGAGAAGGAACTAGAAACACATGATCACCAATAATTGCATGCACCAACTAGGGTTTCATGAACACCAATTTGCATGCTCCAACTAGGGTTGCCAAGGTATGAGATGGAACTAGGGTTTAGTGAGCAATTTGCAAGTTAAGAGAGGAAACTAGAAACACATGATCACCAATACTTGCATGCACCAACTAGGATTTCATGAACACCAATTTGCATGCTCCAACTAGGGTTGACAAGGTATGAGATGGAACTAGGGTTTAGTGAGCAATTTGCAAGTTAAGAGAGGGAACTAGAAACACATGATCACCAATACTTGCATGCACCAACTAGGCTTTCATGAACACCAATTTGCATGCTCCACCTAGGGTTGCCAAGGTATGAGATGGAACTAGGGTTTAGTGAGCAATTTGCAAGTTAAGAGAGGGAACTAGAAACACATGATCACCAAACACCAATTTGCATGCTCCAACTAGGGTTTATAAGGTATGAGATGGAACTAGGGTTTAGTGAGCAATTTTCAAGTTAAGAGAGGGAACTAGAAACACATGATCACCAATACTTGCATGCATCGACTAGGCTTTCATGAACACCAATTTGCATGCACACCAACTATGGCTGACAAGGTATGAGATGGAACTAGGGTTTAGTGAGCAATTTTCAAGTTAAGAGAGGGAACTAGAAACACATGATCACCAATACTTGCATGCACCAACTAGGATTTAATGAACACCAATTTGCATGCACACCAAATAGGGTTGACAAGGTATGAGATAGAACTAGGGTTTAGTGAGCAATTTGCAAGTTAAGGGAGGGAACAAGAAACACATGATCACCAATACTTGCATGCACCAACTAGGCTTTCATGAACACCAATTTGCATGCACCAACTAGGGTTGACAAGGTATGAGATGGAACTAGGGTTTAGTGAGCAATTTGCAAGTTAATAGAGGGAACTAGAAACACATGATCACCAATACTTGCATGCACCAACTAGGCTTTCATGAACACCAGTTTGCATGCTCCAACTAGGGTTGACAAGGTATGAGATGGAACTAGGGTTTAGTGAGCAATTTGCAAGTTAGGAGAGAGAACTAGAAATGCATGATCACCAATACTTGCATGCACCAACTAGGCTTTCATGAACACCAATTTGCATGCTCCAACTAGGGTTGACAAGGTATGAGATGGAACTAGGGTTTGGTGAGCAATAATGCAAGTTAGGAGAGGGAACTAGAAACACATGATCACCAATACTTGCATGCACCAACTAGGCTTTCATGAACACCAATTTGCACACTCATCTAGGGTATGATGTATGTTGGTATGGTATGATGTTAGTATCATCTAGGGTATTGTAGGGTATGATATGGTATATATTACACATGCATGCATGACTTAGTGTTATGGTATATTGTTAGTATGTTATGCTATGGTATGTTATTGTATGTTAGTATGGTATGATGTTAGTGTCATAGGGTAATGTAGGGTATGTTATTGTGTGTTAGTATAATATGGTGTTAGTATCATAGGGTATGATATGGTATATTACACATGCATGCATGACTTAGTGTTATGATGTTAGTGTACGGTATATTACAATGGTATAGTATGTTAGTATGGTATGATGTTAACGTATGTTATGTTATGGTATCTTATTGTATGTTAGTATGGTATGATGTTAGTGTCATAGTGTATTGTAGGGTATGTTATTGTATGTTAGAATTGTATGATGTTAGTATCATAGGGTATTGTAGGGTATGATATGGTATATATTACACATCCATGCATGAAATAGTGTTATGATTGTTATTGTATGTAATTTAGTTAGTGTATGGTATGGTTATGATGTTAAAAAGTTGAGGATAGCCATAATGTTAAAAAGTTGATGAGTCGTAAATTCTTCCTTTAAGTATTGGAAATTCATAAGTTAGCACACATGTCAACCACACATATCATGTTCCAAGATCAAGTCAACCCTATCATGTTCCTGATCAAGTCAACCATATATGTATAAATTTGAACCTTGCTTTATATTATATATGTATAGAAATAATGTTACAAAAATTGTCATGCCACATGGCCATAATACAAAATAGTGGATCAAAAAGTACACCTGTGTGTACATATGAACAAAAAGTTACATCTATGTATACCCCCTATACATTTATTCTAGCGATCCCCCCTTTCACTGCCACTGCCAGTGTCTTCGGAGAAAACTAGCTTTCTTTTCCGACTGCTCACTAGTGACCCCCATCGCTAAACAAGAGGGATAGGTCGCATCAGTAGAGACTGCAGAAAAACCAAATTTTGTAAGTTAATTTACCAACCTTTAAAAATTCTATGTACATTTGTTCAAATTTCAAAACCAAAATAACATTTTTACTTACTGTACGTGAGTAAGTAATGGTGGGTCCTGGTGCCTCACTAACAACGACCCTGATTGGGTGCTCTTCTAGCACCACTTGCTCACTATCAAGCTGCATAAAAAAATATATATGCCAATGTCAACAAATATACATGTACCTTGGGGGGGAAGAGGTGGGTCACCAATTTGGTTCTCTTCAAGCACCAAATCAGAGAAAGCGATACACAAATGTACAAAGAAAGTGATACATAAACATACTTGCTGGCTCGTCAAATGTGGGCCATCGATTTGGGGCTTTTCAAGCATTGGTGCCTCACTAGGGGCCTGCATAAAGTAACATATATGTCAATTTCAGATAAACTAGTGAATAAGAGACATATATACTACATGGACAGAAAATGATGTTGCTAAAGAAAGCGAAACATACATACCTAGTTGGGGGGGAGAGGTGGGTTGACAACAACCTCGGTTTGATGCTCTTCAAGCAACACTGTCACAATAGGTTCCTACATAAAGTAACATATGTCAAAGCAATACAAGTAAAATGATTTTTCCAAAGAAAGAAAAACATAATTAAAAGCATATTTCAAATAATACCTGTGTCTGGGAATCTACATCTGCATGAGAGGGAATAGGCTGAGATACAATATACTCATCCTGATCACCTTGCATAAGACATGTTGTATCAAAATGAGGGTGTATTAAATGTTACAATCTATAATTTAAATATGTAATTAAAGTTGACAAATTAACAAGTATAGTTCTTACCCCTATTGGTGAAGAACCAAACCCATATACAATATTGATAGCCGCATCAATGTTCTCAACATTAATTGGCGGACTATGCAACTGTGGTGTGCCATGGGACACCAGCTATACTATATTTGTTCACATAATTTGTTAGATAATTAAATAGAAATAAATTGTGAAACAATTGAAAATTTTGATATGAAACCAAATATAATATGAAAATAATGAGTTTTACTTACAAAGCGAAGTAATCCATCATCTCGGAAGTCTGAAGCAAGGCCATAGCATATGCCTCCACACAATGTGCAAGGGTGTGGAGTAACATGATGCTCTAAAACCTCTGCATCTACTTTGTGATCTGTAGATGGGCCTACCTTAGAAATGCCAACCCCTTGGTCTACATTTCCTTGGACATCAGTCTCATGCTGAAGCAATGTATCTGCCAAGTCAAATAATGCCTCTTGTGTATTCTCAATCACATGACCTATAGGAGGATATAGCCGAGGGGGTTTTGGTGTGTGTGGAGGGCATGGCACATGGTTAGGATCCACCCTGGCACCTTCCCTATCTTGGGGCATCCCATGACCAACACCTTGGAATCCTAAGAGATCGAATTAGTTAACATGTTTCCCTAGGATGAATTCTGCATACAACTTCCTAAGGAAATAAAATGGGATGTCCCTATTCCCATGAGGGTATTCATCAAAGACCATATACCAACGATCCATCCAATTGGACTTTATTTGGTTCAATGCACCAGTCTATGGAAATGTGTGGTCAATTGGTGGGTGGAACCAATCCCGTGCTAGGGTCCCAGAATAATGAAAATAATTGGTCTTTTGTAATTTTAAGGGCTTTGATGTCTTTATAACTCAATCCATGGGAGTAGTATTGCCTCTTGGATTCTCTGTACGAGCTAATGTTGTACAGAGCTCCTTGGGCGTCGGCAATTGTGTTTGTTATTGTGTCCAATGCATCGGCTAAAGACTCTCTCAAACGATCCCACCCTCTAATAGATGAGCTAAGGCGCCTCAATGACGCCAAACACGCAATAATCTATGAGTTTCGATCTTGTTCTCCCTCCGGGTTTGGGTTTGGGTTAGGTTGTGGGTTATTAGAGGGTGGGTTTTCCACATTGTCTTGTTTATTTTTGTTGTCTGTTAAGATTTTAAAAAAAAATACAAGTTATTTTACTTAATCATTCTTTGATTTCATTCAATTTTTTTTTAAAAATTTGTTTAAAATAATTATAAAAACTATGAAATTATGGAAAACAATAAAGAATTGAAGACTAACTGAAATGGATAAGAGCATTTACCTACCATTGGAGCCAATCCACCTCGAACTCGACCTCGAAAAGCTAAAACGCAAATCGCCTATGTGTTATTTCGCCCACGCTGTTTTTTGTTGTCTCGATCCTGTGCAAATGATATTTGAGGGGCCTACGGCCTCTGTTTTATTTCTTTTTTTACTTTTCAATATCGCATATGGGATATATCACACTTGCGATATATATCGCATATGCGATATTGTAAATTTGAAATATCAAATATGCCCCATCCTTCTTCCTACCTAAATAATTAAATAAAAGAATTAAAATTTAGTAGTCTATAGGTCACTTTAGTGGATTGTAAGTCACTTTATGTAGTCTATAAAATATTTTTGGTAATGTGAAGCATGCAACTAGAAAGGTTATTTTTCTCATTATGTTGATGTAAAGAAATTGTTATTATTCTAAGCATTTACAAACATGGTTTTGGAGCCATAGTAAAGGCCATCCAAACCAATTGAAGGATTAATTTAGTGTGGGAATACAAGCAAGATATGCCTAAAATAATGTTATCCAACAAGCATGAACTTGAATAAAGATGAGAAGGAGGTTAGTAAAATTTCAGTGAAATTTTATGAGAGACGGGTAATGACAAATGAACTTAACAAAAATTTACAGGAGGAAATAAGAAAAGTAAGTAGTCATATTGTCGATAACAAGTAGAGGATGCAATATATTTAGAGCAAAGCTTCGTGG
This sequence comes from Pseudotsuga menziesii, assembly GCA_001517045.1. Classification (NCBI taxonomy): domain Eukaryota; kingdom Viridiplantae; phylum Streptophyta; class Pinopsida; order Pinales; family Pinaceae; genus Pseudotsuga; species Pseudotsuga menziesii. The sequence goes on along the minus strand of LPNX010124828.1, from coordinate 84,928 downwards.
AGGCTTCAATCTTTGTTGATTCCAAGCTAGCATGAAATAATAATTATTTCCTTAAGCAACTTAAATTACTAGAGATTTCCATTAAGAGTGGTGTTAACAACACAAATAGAACATGGATATTTGAGTGACACTCCACAACTTGAAAGTTTTGTGAGGCTATGGGAGTCCTTTTTACGTAATGGATGAAGGAATACCCTCTCTGCTTTCATTAGCATGTCGTTGAAGTAGTCACATGTGCAGAGAAATACAAGTGGCATGATAGAAAAATTAATAATTGAAACATGAACTAGGGCCTTTCGTGTTGGCCATTTATCACAGGTTATGCTTCTTGTAATAATAGAAGATTAAGAATATTCAGGTGACGCTACGCAACTTAAACCTTTTGCGAGGCTATGCAACTCCTTTTTAAATGACCGATGAAGGAATACTCACTCCAATTTTGGCATTTTCATGGTGTAGTCACAGGTATAGCCAAATAGAGATGGTGTGATAGAAAAAGAAATAAATGAAAAATGAAATAGTCTTTGCGTTTGGTTGTTTCTCCTTGGTAAAAAACTTATGTGAAAATACATGTAGAAAGTTACAAATGTCGGTAGTTTGTCAAGAAATGGGTTTCCCATCGAGGAGGAATTGGAAACAAATGAAATACATAGGCTTCTTGTGTGGTTTGGTATTAAGGTGGTTTTGTAAATGTTGAATATCGCATATGCGATATTTAATATTTACAAAACGCATATGTGATATATCGCACTTGCGATATATCGCATATGCGATATTTAACATTTAGAAAATGCATATGCGATATATCGCATACGCGATATGTTTTTATGAGCTTTAGCCTTGTTTTTGAGCTCGGGTTATTCCAAACGTACCATCAATAATGCATATGCATTTTTGATTTGCACTTCGAAAGCGTGTTTCTAATTTATTAAGTGGCACTAAAAAGTGGAACCAACTTTGTACGAGCGCCCCTATATTATTTATTTTTTAATATTTTTTATTTTCTTTAATATTGTAACATGGCATAACTGTTATAATATTTAAAAAATGAAAATTAAATTATAAAATTTTATTGAAAAAAAATTCTAATATAAAAACAATGTATTTTTAAAGTAAAAAGGAACCTTTTTATCTCTTATAATTGTGAAAAACTATTACATATTGGAGTCTTTTGATGACATGGAGTCACATTGTATACTCATGACCCAAAAATGATTATGTATAGTAGTAGCCAAACAAAAAATATAGAAATTGTAGCCATTTCCCAACCTTTATACAATAGTAGCGTTCCTATGAGAAGAACTAAAAAAGAGGAAGACATCCCCAAATATATCCTAAGCAGAAACAAGGAGTCAAGGCAAAGAGAGGGAGAAAACGAAGTTAGTCTTTCATCCCAGAGGATTCTGTTTCTTATTTGTTGGATTTACTAGTTGATTTATCCTTGGATTCACAATCTATTTGGATCCCTCATGGCACTGGAATAATGGTTCCGAAAGATGCATAGTTTCTTCCATGTGAACTAGATTTCACTCTGAATCATCCTTGAACATGCTCAGAGTGAGCTTCACCGTGTCTTCAAAGTTCTCCCGCTCTCGCATGTCCCTAGAGAGAATGAATTTGAACCTACAATAGTTGTTCATAAGCACGTCAAGACCTAGCATGATCATGAATTTTCCAAACATTTCATCTACCATGGTCGAGATTGCTTCGCAGATGTGGGAAGGAGTTTCATAGAAGAGTGATTCCCAATCGATATTCTCCGCAACATCTAGTTACGAAGTCATGGTAGAAGGTGCAATCTGATCCATCATGAGAGAACATAAGGCTGAGAGGGAGAATAACCAATGCAGAGAGCTCACAGTCAGGACTTACAAACCAATCTCACATGCAAGAGTTGTAAACCAATATCAGAGATAGGGTGCGTAGACAAGGCTCTCCAATTGTCAGATAATCCAAATTACAATAACATTTTAAGATTAAGAAGCCATTATATATTATTTTTATTGGAAATTTTGTGATTATTGACCAACTGGGGTCAAGGATGATTGTAATTAATTTTGCTGAATATTTTATTATTTAATAAATAAAAGATGAGACAAATAGCTTAAGGAGGTTGTTAAATGAGTGTCTACTAGCCACTAGGTCGAATAGTCTGGGGTGAGAGAAACTTGACACATGGAAGCATCCTCAACCACTTCTAGCTATTGTAGGAGGCAAATTTCCTATTTTTGTGGTCATGTTCCCCAAGAAAGTGGAACAAGAGCAGGTGGCTCATTAAATTAAAAACTAACCAAATGATTTGGATTTATGCGTGAATGAAATGAAATAACATATATAGAATCATAATCAAAGACATTTTGCAAAGATAACAGAGATACAGTAAACACATATTCTATTAAATGGCGGAAATAGAACAAACTGTAATACAATTGTTAGAATGGTGGTAGCTATCTCTGAGAAGAGATGTGGTTGGTACGCTCATTAGTGCCAAGATGAATACAAAAAGAGGCCAAAGGGGCCTATTTATGATAATAATTAGGGTGAGAACCCCAAAATTCCAAAACGTAACCCTAGAAGATGAACCATCATAACGTTTGTGGCCCCAAGGTGGTAAGTTGAACAGTCAACTTCCCGAGGTCATAACTTTTGCATACGATCTTCAATTTGTCATTTGATAGCTCGTTGGAAAGGTCTATCTAAGATTTACAACTTTTGGTCCGCCAAATGAATGCCAGTGGCGACCATTTGGCCCCTAAATCGCCAAAAAACGTCGTTTAGGGCCTCAAAACGGCCCCGAAAGTTTGGGACCCAAAAAATTGTAGAAAAGTAACTAGGAAACTACCATAATGGACAATTGTTTTGAGCTAGTGGAATAGGTGGGTGGCCACTGATATCCATCTGGATCAATCCTCCCTCGTTAGGAAGCAATGGTATCCATTGCGTCGAATCCCGTATCATATCTCGAACTGCATGTTGAGTTGATCTCCTGGTGTGACATTTGCTGAAGTGAAGAGGCTTCCTTTCTTTGATATCCTAAGAGAGCTATAATATGGATGATTTGTTTTTGGATGAGCACCTTGAATGCGTGGCCTTGCATCATAGAGGTACTCGGATAGATGAGGAAACAATGGCTCTGTCTTCTTCTTATGTCTGATGAGCAGAGACACCCTGTGTAGAGGGTGTGGAGGTCTCTGTGATCTTATGTTCTCCTTCAGACACAATTGTTAAGAGGAATAATTTTCTAATGTGGGAGCTTATCTTCCTACCTTGTGAGAATTTGTTAGGTGCAACGGTCTATGGTATTCAATAGATTTTTCTTCCCAAAGTAACGATGATGCTGCGAGGCCATGACTAATATACAGAATGACGCTTCCACATATATGGTTGTCGTAAAAGAACATCACAGACTTCAAGTGGGGCCACATCACACAGTACCTCGTCTTTGAAAGGCTTGATGCCATATGGTAGAAGGCATTGTTGAGTAATGCAAATACCTCATCCTTGGCTTAGCCAATCAATGCAGTAAGGTTGCGGGTGTGGTGTTGTTGAAAGCTCTAATATCTTGACAACTTCTGTTGAGATCAGGTTCTTTTGGATGCCATTGTCAACAAAAAAAATTAGAGGCATTCCCTTCACCCACATCTATGAGTGGAAGAGGAACTCCTCTGCCTCTGACTCTTTAGGATCCTCTAGTTGAATCTGTGAGGTAGCAACAGTGGCAGTGGGGTCTGCATCAATGATCTGCCTCCCATTGTATGTGGCTATGGCATTGGGTTCAGAATTAGAATCAAGATCTGATTATGAATATTTAATCTCGGCCACTAATGACTGCTTTGAGCGACATTCATCAGTGCTATGCCAAGGGCTTTTGTGAAATTCGCACCACTTACCGATTTCCTTCTTTGTCTTTCCATCCCCCTTCTTTTCTTGTGGCAGGGACTGGTTGTCATTCCCTTTTGTTGCGTTATGCGGGCCAGGGTTTCCCTTGCCTTGCTTCTCTGGTGGATTCACAGGTCGAGAGTCTCACTTGTTTGTTTATCGAAATTTCTACTTGATTTTGATAGCATACCGATAAGTGGATCCAAGTGAAGAGATGTCGAGGAAGTCCATCTCAGTTTAAATGTACCGATGTAGACCACTGTGATATTTCATAATTAGGTGTCGCTCGGAGTACTTGATACCTAGATTTGTGTCCAAGGTATGAAAGTTGTTGATGTACTCTAACACCGTCTGGTCCCTTTCTTGATGCAAAATGGTCCATTTTGTGTACTGGTCATCATAGTTTCCCACAAGGTAATACTGTTCCCTCATGACATCTATCAAAGAGGCCCAAGTGGGATTTGTTTCAAACATTCTAGACTCATCTGATGAGTTTTGCTCACAATAAGTACCCCACCAATTTTGGACATGGGGGACTGCCTTAAGGAGTGCAAAGGTGATATTTTCCCTGTCAAAAAAATTGTGGACAGAGAAATACCCTTCTAGAACATTCAACCAATTATCTAGGGTATCTACATTGATTTTCCCTTCAAATAAAGGAATATCAAAGTTAACTTATACCTTAAAGGGAGTTGCATCCCCGAACCAGCTGCTCGTTGAAGATGCACTTACCGCTGCCGACATTCGTAGAAGGATTTGGGTGACACTATCCATCATCTCGTTCGTTTATCGCTCGAGGGATTCCTCGAGTAGCGATTTGATAGGATCTCCTGCTTCGTCGTCTCTCTTTTCTTCCGCCATGGGAGGTTGTTCGGGATGGTGAGAATGATCAAGTGAAACTAGTTCGAGACCAAACTCTCTATACTCGGACCTCGTCGAGGACATGCACCAAGAAACAATCAAAGAGTAGATTGCTCTGATACCATTGATTCGGATTTATGCGTGAACGAAATGAAAGAACATATACATAATCATAATCACAAACATTTTGCAAAGATAACAGAGATACAGTAAACACATATTCTATTAAATGGCGGAAATAGAACAAACTATAATACAATTGTTAGAATGGTGGTAGCTATCTCTGAGAAAAGATGTGGCTGCTACACTCATCCGTGCCAAGCTGAATACAAAATGATGCCAAAGGGGCCTATTTATAATAATAATGAGGGTGAGAACCACAAAAGTACAAAACGTAACCCTAGAAGATGAACCATCGTAAATTTTGCGGCCCCAAGGTGGTAAGTTGAACAGTCAACTCCCTAGGGTCATAAATTTTGCATACGATCTCCGATTTGTCATTCGATAGCTCGTTGGAAAGGTCTATCTAAGATTTACAACTTTTGGTCAGCCAAATGAATGCCTATGGAAACCATTTGACCCTTGAATCACAAAAAAACATCGTTCAAGGCTTCAAAATGACCCTGAAAGTTTGGGACCCGAAAAAATGTAGAAAAATAACTAAGGAATTTCCACAATGGACAATTGTTTTGAGCTACTGGAATAGGTGGGTGGCCACCGATCTCCATCTAGATCACCAAAATACCTAGGAATGCTTACAATTACCCATCGAATTTAGTAGGTGGCTATTCAATCTTTTCTTGTGGAATTTCTGAAGAGAAAAGTGTTCACAAGATATTCGGTGGATGGGAAAAGCAGAAGTGGTTTGAGTGTGGAAGCTATTTTACTGAAATAGTGCAGCTGATTTGATGACTTCTTTATTGCAGAAGACATAAGTATTACCGTTGAATAATTTTATGGAGCTGCAGGGGTTTTATATCCCATCCTCTCACCTAGTGCTTTCAACTAAGTGGGCCAGTGGATAGGCTCGGGGGCCCTAAGACAAGCAGTTGAGCTATCTTCAGGAATTGGTTGGGTGGAACGGGCTTCTTAGGCTGTTTGTCTCCTCTACAAGTTATCAGGTTCCAAAGTGTTATTTTATTTATGTGTTATTTTATTTATCTGTATGCAAGTAAAAGTACTGGAGTGTAAGAAGCTAAGATTAGTTCTATTATTATTTCGTAAATACTTGTAGCTACAAATAGATAGTGTAAGTCTACATTATTTTCAGGAAATTACTTGTATATGTTTAACTAAATAGTTGAATTTAGAATTAAATAAGATGGAATAATGAACCAAATCCCTTACTGTAATTTTCCACTCATCAATTGATGAAGTATTCTAGTACAGAAGGTTGGATTAGAATAATGATTTCATAGGAACATGATGAATTGAACCTGCCTAACTTTGAAAATGTTTTACCTCTAACTATTTTGCGTAATAATTTCTTTTTTCAGAACTTAAACTTTTATGGGTGAACCTCTAAAGAATAGTATATAGAGTTTAAATTAGTAAACTGTGTTTAGGATAGTAAAATAGCTATTACTGTGGTATAATCTTGCTAAATTACACTTAGTGAAGAAAATTCTTTCCTTATTTTGTCTCATTAAGACCTAAAACAGAAATAGGGTTATTTTATCAATATATATAATAAATGTTGTATAGATAACCTACCAAACTGTTCTATTTAAAACATCCAAGTGATTCTTGTAAAAACACTTAACAGAGTAAATTCTTAATCAATTCTTAATGATCAATATTTTGACTGAAATTGATTAAGAAATATAAGATCTATTATATTATATTACCATTAAGTATTTAGGAAACTAAACCAAAAATATTCAATATAATAATAATACTATTATCAGAATTTTACTCTAATCATAATGCATTACAGATTACAAAGTATTTAGAAAATCTAGCTATATTGAGCTTTATAACAAAATAAAAATAAAATTAGTGCTATTTTAATGTGAATAGAATATATTTACGTGGGTTACATTTTATTAAAAAAAAGAATTAGAAGTTAACCATATAGCTTGTTTATTGTTAATGGTTTAACCATTTTAACAGCGGTATCATGTTTAACTAATCTTTCAAAAAAATAACACAAACACTATTTATTCTTCTAGTTAAAGGCACCTCAACTAAAAAGTCAAAGAACAAACAAATGCTTTTTATGCGTTTACTTCCTGTTCTATCTTTATAAACAAAATTTACTTTAAACAAATTTGAAACCAAGAAAGAGGTTAAACGGCCGAAAGCTTCTCAAAACTTAATTTAAAGTTGCAAAATGATAAACAACAAGCCGAGAAGGCCTTCCAACTAAGACTTCATAAGTATGAACATTCTTTCAAAATATTCCAACAAGTTTAATATTCTTTAAAACTATTTTTCATTTTTACATGAGCCGTACCTGGTCCATGAAACCCTAAGGGTTGTCACTGAACTCGACCTGATGTTCTCCTCCTTTAACCAAAACCAAACTACCGTCTATTTCAAGTAGAGAAAACATCATAAGTTTAAGCCATAAGCACCGTTTGTAACACCATAACCACTATCAACAAAATATTTCCTAGGGTTTGAAACCGAGGCTTACCCGAAGCCATTCCGCGCTCATACCTTCCAGCTCAAACAAACACTTTAACTTTTGACTGGATTTTGCCAAGTATTTTTACCTACGTCCAAACAAGCAAAAGGTTTTAACTGTTAGTAAAAATCTTGCAATACTTACACTAAATCAAAAGAAATAAAATGCTTGAAGGGTATGGAAAAGACTTACAATGCAAGCATTAAGCTTGCGGCCATGTCCAGAAAAACCAAAACCTCAACCATGTTAACGTTTTGGGTACCGAAGATAGCCACAAGTTGAACGTTGAGCTCAAAAGATACCTCTATCTTAGAGTTATGGCTATAAACTCGAACCTTATACCTCGTAATTTACACATAAAAGAATTTTAAAGGTAACTGTTGCAGAGTTTTCCAAAGAAGTTGAGGGCTTGGCAACCACATTCTTCACCAAAGTGAAAACCACAAGTGAAGCCAAGCGAGATTTTAGGGTTAGAAATCATGTAAGGTTTAATGCCCAAAAACCTTTGACAAGTAATCTTTTTCCATGTGAACTCCACTACACCGTAAATATTTTATGCACTGAGTATAGTTTAGAACCTGCTATGGTGTAGAAAGAACAACACTTTGATTTTTGGTTAAAAACTTTATAAAAGTTTATATGTGCAAAGAAGTGATTTTATCGTTGTTTACTTTTAAACAAAATTTTGTTGATAGGTTGAAGCCTTCAGTTGTTTTAGTCATTATTATAAGTATGTTATAGTATTAGGCTAGTTAATAGGTGTTTTTATTATTTTCTATGCAACATGGAGTTTTGACATAGTTAATAATGTTATTCTTATGCATTGTTTATACGTAGGTTAATTTAAATGTTACACATCAAATACATGTCTAGGTTAGAAAATATCCTGTTGCATTGAATATATATATATAGTATATTACTACATTTTGTTTACAATGAAATAAGTATTTTCAAGGTTAGAGCATAATATATATATTATGCATCAAGTATATATATATATGCCTAGATTAGCCTGTGTTTCTTAGTAGTGTATAATTAATAGGATAATATGACATGCATTATTTAAGTGTATTACTTACATTTCAAAATTATTTAAGATAGTACGTATTTCATGCATCAAAAGTATAATTGCATGGACTAACCTTGTTTAGTTTTGGATAGTATTTTAGATGCCAAACAAATATAGCAATGATAATGTTAGAACTTAAGAGGTTGTAGGTTTAAGTAATTATAAACTTCATAGTTATAAAATATTGAAAGTAATAGGGTTTAAGTACCCTCAAACAACTAAGAGCTTGATGATATTGTACATTCTATCAAATTTATAACATAGATAGGCACCTTAGCAACCCTAATCTACTATAAAGATAAATAGCCATATTTTTGGAACTGGAAGTTTCTTACTTTTCGATGGTATAGACTGAAAGTAAAATTTAGAACTTGTTCTTCCTAGCTTGCTCCTTTGTTTTAGTCTTCGGAAATTTAAGTCTTTATACCCCGTAACCTGGAAGTAAAAGCTTACCTATAAAGACCTGTAAAAGCATCAATTTATACATTAGCTTGAGAAAGCTAAGTAAGCCTCACCAAAGCCCTTAAAACCTTTTTAACAAGACAAGAAAAAGAAATATAAAAATCATGCACATACTAGAGAGTAAACAATTGATCTAATTTATTTAAGTCTCTCCAACCCTTTAACTTTCAACATTAAGAGAAATCAACATTTGAATGAATGTTGTTAGTATTTTTGTTACAGTTATACAAGAATGTTCGCTGTTAAATATTTTCTTATTGTCATAACTTAAAACCTACCAAAAGTCATTTGTTAAACTAACATTATTAGGCTACGACTTAGCATTTAATGTCCCACGATTTTTTTTAAAATTTTTGTGATTTTTGGAGTGTTACATATGGTATCAGAGCCCATGTCCAAACATTATGCCTGAAGTGGCTCCATGCACGTAAACGAAAAAGTAAGAAGAAAGTATGATTACTGATTTATGATTTAGTGTTGGATGTACATAATACTTTCTGAATTAGATTTGTAGGTATGGAAGGACTCAAAGAATATGTAATGCCCCTGTTTTGACCCCGTTACATTGAATGTACATGATATATATATATATATATATTGTAAATGATCATGGTGTGGAGCTAAAGGCCAAGGCCCCACCATTGATCGGTAATGCCATGTTTTGGGATTTAAATTGTCACTGATGGTATATCGGGGCATGCGGCATATATTGTATTGGTCATCATGTAAATATGCATCTATAATTAATTAAATGAACACAACCAGCTACGGTCGCGGCAACTAAATTGAATGGGGCATGATTTTCCCAAGGATAAGGAGGTAAGGGGGGGGGGATTTGTCCAACTTTGGCTAAAATGAGCAAAACCCATGTGTCTTATTCCCTTGTTTTTATTTCCAACCACTCTCATTGAAGAATTACTGCTGGTGGTTGAAGTAGTTAATGATTTTGGGGGGCTGGGGTGGCAGGACTGTCAATCTTCACCCACACGCACCCTCTACCCACGATTTTGGCTATTCATCTCCTCAGGCAGATATTCATCTTCACTCCACGAGTTGCTGAGCACCCACGACTGCAAATTCACGTCCTCCTGGAAGCAATTCACCTTCACGCACTTCCCATTTGGCTGCTTATTGCTTTCACGCACAGGAATTTTTCCTGGGTTTTAACCACACGATTTTCTTCTGCAATTCGTGTCCTCTCTATTGCTGGGCATTCTCACGCAGAGGATTCATTTCCCGTTTTTGGTTTCACGCACAGAAATTTCTGGGTTTTACCCACGTAGCTTCTTTCCCCGTGGATTTGTGGATGGTGTGGCCGTATCCTGTACTCACAGGATGATTGTGGGTTCTGCATTGTTGCTCACGCCCACCCACAGGTTGAGAGACTGTAATTTTCCCCAGCTCGGTCTGTATACGTTTTCTTGGTGATTTCATTTCCCAGGACGGGCTGTGTTTTTCCATATTGTTGACTGTGATCATTGTGGTCTTCTTACATGTTGGTGGCTATTGTAAATTCACCTGAGAGTCATTTTGGCCATGATAGGGCCAATAATGACTCAGAGTTCGTTTTCCTGTTTAAGCTGTGAGAGCTGAATTGATTGCCTGAGTGCAATTGTTGGTCTTTGGACTGTGTGAGGAGTAAGGGTGTTGGCTTGGTTGCTTGATAAACCTGGTGCTAGAAACCACACAGACAGAGCTAGAGGGCTGGCCTTCTTCTCCATCACCCCTGAATAGCACTGGAAGGGAATGCAGGGCCTGAGGGACTGTGTAGTAGAGAAGGGACTGATTCCTTGTGTTGGGTGTGGATGGGTGTCTTAGAGGTCAGGCTAGTTCGAGTGTAGGTGCTCTTGGCTTTGTAATGAGCTCACCAGCTTAGCAAATTGCCTTCATCAACTCCTTAGTGGCCTGATAAACCCAACTTGGTTGGCTTAGCTGTGTGTTTTTGTGTATCCTGGCTATGTGTAAGCCTGCTAGTTCCCTTATTCCTTGGAGAATCATGCCCAGCTCGGGGGTGGCAGCATTGCTGAGAGATTGAGGAGCACGCTGGCCTATGGTTGGGTGGAACGTTGCAGCGACGTAGCTGGTTGCGGAGCAAGGCTTTCATAAGATAAGTAATCTTGTATATTTTACCTCTACAATTCTATAATTTACTGTTAATTAAAATGGAATGAACATGTTGAAATAATGATTGTGTGAATGCATGTTGTTTCCGCGGTGCAAGATGAATTAATTCAGCTGTGTATGATGGACAATTGTATATGTGCATGTTTTTGCTTCAATGCATTCCACTTCAGCATTAGGTTTTGTCATTTTACTTCCTGTACATGTTCATGAGGCTGTTAGTATGCTTGGTTAATGCCATGGATCGCGTCCTCCTTGCCGGTCTGGCACGGGGACGTGACAGAATATGTTGAAGAAGGGTCCCCATTAAATGAAGAAAGTAATTCTAGAAAAGAACCTATTAAAGAAGATATAACCAATACTTCTTCGGAATCGTTGCAAACAGTTAAAGAATTAAAAACTGAAATGGAGACTGTTAAAAAAGAGAATGGAAGAATCCTAAGAGCTCAAGAAGACCTGAACCAAATACTACTGCAAAAGTTTCAGAACGGAGGAAAGAATAATCAGATAGAATTTGACAATATGTCCTACCAACATAAAAGTAAAAAGTCCAAACATTCTAAAATTTAAAGTAGTTCATCCTCTGAAATTTATGGTGGAGTCACACAGGAAGAATCACCAGTATTCTAATGACAGAAGTGAGGATAATTATCATTCTAGAAAAAATAAATATAAGCCCTATGAGGAGATTTCTGGAGTTTTTAAGAAGATTAAACCACCAACTTTCAATGGCGAAACAAAGAAAGGAGAGGAAGCCGAAGTGTGGCTGTCTGGGATGAAAAAGTATTTTTAAATTTATAATTACTCCAATCAGTTAAAATTTAGAATGGCAATATATAACTTAATTGGAAAAACAGACATCTGGTGGCAGGACATAAAACGAGTAAAAGGCATAAAGGAAAAGAATATAAACTGGAGTACCTTTAAAAAATACTTTAAAAGAAGTTTCTATCGAAGCAGTATTATGAAGAGTGAGCTAAGGAATTCTATGATCTGAATTTGGGAACTATGAATATGAAGGAGTTAAACAGTAAATTTTTAAGTTTATTATGTTATGTGCTTTATATTGTGGATGAAAAACCCAAGGTGCAAAGGTTTATGAGTTGTTTACCTTTTCACATTAAGGATATAATTGAATATGATAACCCCAAAACTCTTGAAGAGGCCATGCAAAAAGCGAATTTCTGCTATGAGCAGAACCGGAAAAGGGAGAACATGCTGAACTGGAAGGCCAAGATGTCTAATCATTTTGACCCAAGAAAGAAAAATTCCATACCTAATTGAAATTTTGAGCATAATAACTCATGCCATCTTCCTAACAAAAATTTTCAAGAAAATAATTTAAAAGGTAACTCACAACAAAACCTTAATGGTACAAGAAATAGAGAATTTACAAATAATCACAGTAATTACGAACGTAAGGAACCAGTAAAATGTTGGGAATTCCAAGGACCTCACTATGCATCAGTATGTCCCAGCAGAAAGAATACCGTCAACAACATTCATATTGTGCATGAAAAAATAACGGTTGGTGATTTAGCAAGAGGGATGCCTAGAATCAATGCAATGTTAGAAAACAGACAGGTTGAATATCAGACTTCCATGGTGGAAGTAGAATGTATGATGAATCATAAACCCATTTCTATTTTATTGAGCCAGGGGTTAGCCTGAGTTATGTTTCTCCTAGTTTAGTAGAGAAAAGAAAACTACCAGTAGAGAAAATTGCAAAAATCATGGTTGGTTCAATTAGCTATAGGAGCAAAAAGGAATGTAACTAATTCTGTGAAAAAATTTATATTATTTATGAATCGGTTTGAAACTTCTATAAAGACTGAATGTACTTCTGTTAGACTCCTATGATGTGTTAATTGGAATGTAGTGGTTGAAACAACATCAATTAGTGTTAAACTGTTTTGATAAAACTTTTACCTGATTAAATAACGAAGAAGAAACGGTAACAATAAAAGGAATTCCTAGAAAAACAACAATTAGAAAATGCAATACTCACATCTCATGGAGTAACCCATTGACAAATTAATACTAGAACCTGAGTTATTAAAGGAAATGGAGTTAATCGTGAAGCATGTACAAGGTAATGAAGGTTGCACAAGATAGACAAAAGAGTCAAGCAGATCTTAAATGAACTTAGAAAGAGTTCCAGGTGGATGGATATGTTTTTATAAATGTAAAACCTAAAAAGAGTTTTTTTAAGTTAGGAAGTTGTGCTAAGTTGGTACCTAGGTACTGTGGACCCTTCAAAATATTGTTCAAAATTGGATAGTTGGCATACCAACTGACCTTACCATCGAATCTTAAGGTTCATATTATGTCCTAAAAATATATGTACATGATGTTAATCATGTGATTAATTGAAATGGTGTGCAGGTGGAACCCAAAGGATATTTTCCAGTGGAACCAGATTGTATCCTCGACAAGAGGGGGATCTTCCTTCGGAATCACACCATTGGGCAGATGAAGGTGCAATGGAAGCAACTTAGTCCAGAAGAAGCAACCTAGAAATTAGAGAGTCATATGCGGGTAGCATATCCAATTTTGTCCCATAGTAGCTCTGAGGATGATGAATAAAATAACATCGAGGACGATGTTATATTTAAGGGGGGGTGTATGCCACATACACCAAATTGCAATAAAATTTTATGTTTAAGAAGACATTATATTTTATTTTTATTGTAAATTTTGTGATTATTGACCAAGTGGGGTTGAGGATGATTGTAATTAATTTTGCTGAATATTTTATTAGTTAATAAATAAAAGATGAGACAAACATCTTAAGGAGGCTGTTAAATGAGTGTCTACTAGCCACTAGGTGGAATATACTGGGGTGAGAAAATTGACACATGGCAGCATCCTCAACTACTTCTAGAAGTTGTAGGAGGAAACTTCCCGATTTTTGTGGTCATGTTCCCCAAGAAAATGGAACAAGAGTGGGTGGCTCATTAAGTGAAAAAATGACCAAAAGACCTAGGAATGCTTATAATTACCCATCGAATTTAGCAGGTGGTTGTTCAATATTTTCTTGTGGAATTTCTGAAGTGAAAAGTGTGCACACGATATTCAATGGAGGGGAAAAGCAGAAGTGGTTTGAGTGTCGAAGCTGTTTTACTAAACTAGTGCGGCTGATTTGCTGAGCTCTTTCTCGTAGAAGGAAGAAGTATTACTGTCGAATACTTTTGTGGAGTTGCAGGGATTTTATATTTCATCCTCTCACCCAGCGCTTTCAACCAGATGGACCAGTGGACAGGCTCGGGGGTCCTAAGACAAGCAGTTGAGCTATATTCAGGAATTGGTTGGGTGTAATGGGCTTCTTAGGCTGTTTGTCTCAAGCTACAAGTTATCAGTACCAAAGTGTTATTTTATTTATTTGTATGCAAGTAAAAGTACTGGAGTGTAAGTAGTTAAGATTAGTTCTATTATTATTTCGTAGATACTTGCAGCTGCAAATAGATAGTGTAAGTGCACATTATATTCAGGAAATTACCCGTATATGTTTAAGTAAATAGTTGAATTAAAAATTAGATAAGATGGATTAACGAACCAAATCCCTTACTGTATTTTTCCACTCATAAATTGATAAAGTACTCTAGTACAGAAGGTTGGATTAGAAGAAGGATTTCATAGGAATGTGATGAATTGAACCTGCTTAACTTTGAAAACTTTTTACCTCTAATTATTTTCTGTAATAATTTCTTTTTGAGAGCTTAAACTTTTATGGGTGAACCTCTAAAGAATGGTATATAGAGTTTAAAATAGTAAACTGTGTTTAGGATAGTAAAATAGATATTACTGTGATATAATCTAGCTATATTACACTTAGTAAAGAAAATTAATTCCTTATTTTGTCTCATTAAGACCTAAAATAGAAATAAGGTTATTTTAAACAATATATAGTAAATATTGTATAGATAACCTACCAAACTGTTCTATTTAAAACATCGAACTGATTCTTGTAAAAACACTTAACACAGTAAATTTCTAAAGATCAATCTTTTGACTAAAATTGATTAAGAAATATAAGATCTATTATATTATATTGCCATTAAGTATTTAGGAAACTAAACTAAAAATATTCAATATAATAATAATACTATTATCAGAATTTTACTCTAATTATAATGCATTACAGATTACAAAGTACTTGGAAAACACAGCTATATTGAGCTTTATAACCAAAAAATAAAAATTAGTGATATTTAAGGGTGATAAATTTTATGGAAAAAAAAGAATCAGAAATTAACCATATAGCTTGTTTAGACCCTAGGCTAACCTCTTCACAACATAGTTTGCAATTAAATAACTTCTTAACTATTATTGTTAATGGTTTAACTATTTTAGTAGCCATATCATGTTTATAACTAATTTTTCAAAATAATAACATAAACATTATTTCTTCTTCTAGTTAAAGGCACCTCAACCAAAAAGTCAAAGAACAAATAAATGCTTTTTATGCGTTTAATTCCTGGCCTATCTCTTAAACCAAAATTTACTTTAAACGATTTTGAAAACAAGACATGAGGTTAAATGGCCAAAAGTTTCTCATAACTTAATTTAAAGTTGCAAAACGATAAACAAAAAGCTCAAAAGGCCTTCCAACTAAGACTTCATAAGTATGAACATTCTTTCAAAATCTTTAAACAAGTAATATTCTTTAAAACTATTTTTAATTTTTACATGAGCTCTAGCTTGTCCGTGAAACCCTAAGGGTTGTCACTGAACTCGACCTTACAGTCTCCTCCTTTAACCAGAATCAAACTACCTTTTATTGCGAGTAGAGTGAACATCATAAGGTTAAGCCGCAAGCACCATCTGTAACACCATAACCACTATCAACAAAGGGTTTCCCAAGGTTTGAAACCGAGGCTTACCCGAAGCCTTTTGGCCTCATACCTTCCAGCTCAAACAAATGCTTTAACTTTTGACTGGATTTTGCCAAGTATTTTTACCTACGTCCAAACAAGCAAAAGGTTTGAACTGTTAGTAAAAATCTTGGAATACTTACAATAAATCAAAAGAAATAAAATTCTTGAAGGGTATGGAAAAGACTTATAGTGCAAGCATTAAGCTCACGGTCGTGGCGAGAAAAATCAGAACCTCTACCCTGTTAACATTTTGGGTACCGAAGAGAACCACAAGTTGAACGCTAAGCTCAAAAGAGACCTCTAGTTCAGAGTTATGGCTATAAACTTGAACCTTATACCTCCTAATTTCCACAGAAAATAATTTTAAAGGTAACTCTTGCGGAGTTTTCCAAAGAGGTCGAGGGCCTAGCAGCCACCTTCTTCGCCAAAGTAAAAAACACAAGTGAAGACAAGCGAGATTTTAGGGTTAGAAATCATGTATGGTTTAATGCCCAAATACCTCCGACAAGATTTTGCCACGTGAACTCCACTACACCATAAATCTTTTATGCACCGAGTATAGTTTAGAACCTGTGATGGTGTAGAAAGAACAATACTTTCATTTTTGGTTAACAAATTTATAGAAGTTTTTATGTGCAAAGAAATGATTTTACCGTGGTTTTAAAAAGAACAACACTTTGATTTTTGGTTAAAAACTTTATAAAAGTTTATATGTGCAAAGAAGTGATTTTACCATTGTTAATTTTAAATAAATTTTGGTTAATAGGTTGAACCCTTGAGTTGTTTTAGTCATATTATAAGTATGTTATAGTATTAAGCTAGTTAATGATTTTTTTTTCTATGCAACTTGGAGTTTTGACATAGTTAATAAAGTTATTCTTATGCATTGTTTATAGCTAGGTTAATTTAAATGTTATGCATCAAATACATGTCTAGGTTAGAAAATATATTGTTGCATTGAATATATATATGCAAATATATTACTACATTTTGTTTACAATGAAATAAGTATTTTCAAGGTTAGATTATAATATATATATTATGCATCAAGTTTATATATATATAGATATACCTAGATTAGCCTGTGTTTCTGAGCAATGTATAATTAATAGGATAGTATGACATGTATGGCTTATATTTCGAAGTTACTTAAGATAGTACGTATTTCATGTATCAAAAGTATAATTGCATGGACTAACCTTGTTTAGTTTTGAATAGCATTTTAGCTGCTAAAAAATATAGCATGATAATGTTAGAACTTAAGAGGTTCTAGGTTTAAGCAATTATAAACTTCATAGTTATAAAATATCGAAAGTAATAGCGTTTAAATACCCTCAAACAGCTAAGAGCATGATGATATTGTACATTCTATCAAATTTATGACAGAGATAGGCACCCAAGCAACCCTAATCTACTATAAAGATAAATAGTCTTAGTTTTGGAACTGTAAGTTTCTTACTTTTCGATGGTATAGACTGAAAGTGAAGTTTAGAACTTGTTCTTCCTAGCTTGCTCCTTTGTTTTAGTCTTCAGAAATTTAAGTGTTTATACCTTGTAACATGGAAGTAAAAGATTAGTTATAAAGACCTGTAAAAGCATCAATTTCTGCATTAGCTTGAGAAAGCTAAGTAAGTCTCGGGAAAAACCTTAAAATCCCTTTAATAAGACAAGAAAAACAAATATCATAATCATGCACATACTAGAGAGTAAACAATTGATCTGATTTCTTTAAGTCTCTAACTCATTAACTTTCAACGCTTCGAGAAATCAACATTTGAATGAATGTTGTTAGTATTTTAGTTACAGTTATACAAGAATGTTCGTTGTTAAATATTTTCTTATTGTCATAACTTAAAACCTACCTAAAGTTAGTTGTTAAACTAACATTATTAGGCTACGACTTAGCATTTAATGTCCCATGAAAAATTTTAATTTTTTGTTATTTTTGGAGTGTTACATATGGTATCAGAGCCCACATTCAGACACTAGGCCTGAAGTTTCTCCATGCACGTAAACAAAAAAGTAAGAAGAAAGTATGATTATTGATTTATGATTTTACTGTTGAATGTACTGAATACTTTATGAATTAAATTTGCAGGTATGGAAGGACTCAAAGAATATGTTGAAGAAGGGTTCCCATTAAATGAACAAAGTAATTCTAGAAAAGAACCTGTTAAAGAAGATATAACCTATAACTCTTCGGAATTGCTGCAAACAGTTAAATAATTAAAAACTGAAATGGAGACTATTAAAAAAGAGAATGAAAGAATCCTAAGAGATTAAGAGGAGTTTAACCCAATAATATTGGAAAAGGTTCTGAATGAAATAAAGAATAAAAAGATTGAATCTAATATATGTCCTACCAACATAAAAGTATAAAGTCCAAAAATTTTAAAATTGCAAGTAGTTCATCCTCTGAAATTTATGGTGACTCACACAAGAAGAATCACCAGTATTTTAGTGACAACAGTGAGAATAATGATCATTCTAGAAAAACAAAATATAAATTCTATGACGAGATTTTTAGAGAGTTTAAGAAGATTAAACCACCAAGTTTCAACGGTGAAATAGAGAAAGGAGAGGAAGCCAAAGTGTGGCTGTCCGGGATGAAAAAGTATTTTCAAATTTATAATTACTCCAATCAGTTAAAAGCTAGAATGACAATATATAACTTAATTGGAAAAGCAGACATCTGGTGGCAGGACATAAAACGAGTAAAAAGAATAAAGGAAAAGAATATAAACTGGAGTACCTTTAAAAAATACTTTAAAAAGAAGTTTCTATCGGAGCAGTATTATGAAGAGGAAGGTAAGGAATTCTATGATTTGAAGTTGGGAACTATGAATATGAAGGAGTTAAATAGTAAATTTTTAAGTTTACTATGTTATGTGCCATATATTGTGGATGAAAAACCCAAGGTACAATAGTTTCTGAGTTGTTTACCTTTTCTCATTAAGGACAGAATTGAATACGATAATCCCAAAACCCTTGAAGAGACCATGCGAAAAGCAAATTTCTGCTATGAGCAGAACCGAAAAAGGGAGAACATGCCAAACTGGAAGGCCAGGAGGTCTAATAATTTTGACCCAAGAAAGAAAAATTTCACACCTCATTGAAATTGAGCATAATAACTCACACCATCTTCCTAACAAAAATTTTCAAGAAAATAATTTAAAAGGTAACTCACAGGAAAACCCTACTGGTACAAGAAATAGAGAATTTACAAATAATCACATTAATTATGAATGTAGGGAACTAGTAAAATGTTAGGAATGTGAAGGACCTCACTATGCATCAGTCTGTCCCAACAGAAAGAAGACCATCAACAACATTCATACTGTACAGGAAGAAATAATGGTTGGTGATTTAGCAAGAGGGATGCCCAGAATCAATGCAACGCTGGAAAACAGAAAGGATGAATATCAGACTTCCATGGTGGAAGTAGAAGGTATTCTGAACCATAAACCCATTTTTATTTTATAGAGTCAAGGGTTAGCCTGAGTTATGTTTCTCCTAGTTTAGTAGAGAAAAGAAAACTACCAGTAGAGAAAATTGCAAAAATCATGGTTGGTTCAATTAGCTACAGGAGAAAAAAGGAAAGTAACCGATTCCATGAAAAAAATTATATTATTTATGAATCAGTTTGAAACTTCTGTAAAGATTGAATGTACTTCTGTTAGGCTCCTATGATGTGTTAATTGGAATGTAGTGGTGGAACATAATCGAGTAGTGTTAAATTGTTTTGATAAAAAATTTACCTGTTTAAATAACGAAGGACAAACGGTAACAGTAAAATGAATTCCTAGGAAAACAACAATCATAAAATGCAAAACCCCCATTTTATGGAGTAACCCATTGACAGATTAATACTAGGACCTGAGTTATTAAAGGAAATGGAGTTAATCGTGAAGTAGGTACAAGGTAATTTGAAGGTTGTACAAGATAGACATAAGAGTCAAGCATATCTTAAATGAACTCAAAAAGAGTTCCAAGCGGGGGAACATGTTTTCATAAAGGTAAAACCTAAAAAGAGTTCTTTAAAGTTAGGAAGTTGTGCTAAGTTAGCACCTAGGTACCGTGGACCCTTCGAAATATTCGAGAAATCTTTCTGTGTTTAAAGCAATCTGGGAACAGAGTTCATTTATTTCTGTAAAAGTATCCATGTGGAATACTTGTGATATCTGAGTCTGTTTCAAATTTTTGTGGTTATAGTCTTAGTTACAGACATTGTAAATCCATGAGTGTTGTCTCTTGGGAGACCTGTAAGATATCCTTAAGCCCCAAATTATTCCTTTACTGCCTGATTCTGGTAAGTGTTCCATGGATCCTTCAATGGACTCTGTAAGGCTTACTTCCCTGGACTGCCAATCTATAGATCAAACTACTGATTCTTTAACTGAAAGAAAATATTCCTTTCAGACTTCTGCAGCCTCATCATCCATAATAACCATCAATGATACAATACCTTCCCCTGACTGGAAACTACCCGAGATATTACCTTCTGAGGTTTATAAAATGAAATGGTGGCAGTATAAATCCTGCACACAAATTAAAATCAGAAACAAAGGAGTAATCTTGTACATGATGTCTCTCCCTAGAAGTATCCTTTGTTTTACCTCCACAAACCCACAGGGTGATACCTCATTCCATCTAGGAAGAAATATTCCTGATAGTCCATTTTGACAGTTTGCTCATGATAGTCTTTCTAAAAGAGAGTTCATGCCACATAGATCATCAAATCCACACGAAAGTGTCTCTGATGAAATAAAGTTTCTTAATTACAATAATTATCAGCAACAACTGACTAGCCAAAACATCGATGACATAGCCTTTGATATTTTAATTCTTAGACAAAAAGCTTAGACAGAAAAAGAACACATTTCCTTGCTCAAAGCTAAAATTGGTCACTTGCTTGCAGGACAAGAAGAAGTAAAAACTGCTATTATCTTAGCAAGCGAAAAATTAGAAAAAAGGTTAGATGTCTTAGGAAAAATGATGGCTAGAACACAAAATGTAAATACTAAAAAGAGCCCTGTAAGCCAAACTGCTTTAGAGCTTGCAGCTAAAGGCCATAAAGTCAAACATGAAAAAAGATACTCTTTTGGAATGATGAGTATCCAAGAAGATGACCAAAGACCCGAATTCCTTTTTGGTCAAGAAATAAAAGAGATTCAAGAGTTAAGAAATATGGTCTCCCAGTTCAAACAAATGCCAAATGCCCTCCCAAATAAATATTTATCGGCATTCAGAATCCCAAAAAGAGAAAATATTGGATCCTCAAATCCATACGGCCAAGGTCATACTAATCCTCAGATAACAGGTCCTCCCCCTCCTTTTGATACTGAAATGTCAGATCTCCCTGACACTTCTCCTTCGTCAGTATCTCATTCCCTTAGTTTCAGGATAAATGGGATGAATAATTTAATCTCCCAGATGCCTGATCAACCAGTGTTGAACATACAATGTCAATCCCGCGCCCAGATTAGATCTGCCATCCAGCTTCTATCAAATTGGGTCTTGTACAAAAGAACATAGGAAAATACAATAACTGGCCAACAACTAGCACTCCAGTTGGTTGCCGAATTTTCAGGGCTAGCCTTAGAATGGTGGTGCTGGATTCCCCAAGAATCCAAAGAAGAAATGTTGAATGCAGAAGATGCAGACCAACAAATTCTTACTGCCCTTGGTAAAGAATTCTATGGTCCCAATGAAAATGAAGATTTTGAACATCTTGCATCTTTATTTATGTCTGCCAGAATCCGTGACCTAAATAAGAGTGAAGAATATTTTTGCTATATGCAAAAATTGTTGATTTCTTTCGTCAATGCTGATAAGCCCGCATATCTAAAACATTACTTGAGAAACTTTCCTGGCCATGTTCCTGATGCTGTTGAACAACACCTTAAAGATAAAAACATCCCTCTGTCAGGTCTTTCCCTTGCCCAATTGCATGGATTCATCATGGAAACTTGGCAAGAACATTGTCTGGAGAAAAGAGTGGCTAAAGATTTCAAGCAACACTCTTCAATGTTTTCCCCGGGTTTTTGTAAAGATGTTGCAAAAATGCCAGATTGGGAGTGTGGCGCCCACAATCGAGGACACTTCGGGCGTGAATCATGTAGTTGTAAGAAGAAACAATAGCCCAAATATACTAGTGTACCTATATTTCATCCAGACAAAGGCTATAAGCATAAAAAAGGAAAAAGATTTCAAAAGAAAGCCTACTTTAAGAAAAGATCTGAACCTGCAGATAAAGGAAAATGTTTCATTTACGGTAAAAAGGGTCACTGGGCTAAGAAATTCCCAAATAAAAATAAAAATCCTAGACTTTCTGCAATGTTTTCAGAAAACCTGGATCCAGCCTGGTGGGATCTAGCTTGTTGTGCAGCAAGAGACTACCCTAAAGGTGAAGTCGTCTTCTTACCAGAAGAAGGAGATTCCTCTAATTTTGACCCTGCCTTAGATAAATTTGCTCCAAACTCATCTGACTCTTCTTCTTCTGATTCTGATGAAGAATCAAATTTAGGAGGTTGTTCTGGTCCTCCTGATTTCAATTTTTATATGTTCTCTTTCAACCCACCTAAGGTCTCCTCAGAATTTAGGATTGCTGAAATAGACAAAGAATTGTTTGAGACCCTAGTCTATCAATATATGAAAACGCAAGATCTGAAAGATGAAATAAGAAAACTTTTAACAAGAATAAAAGTAAAAGAAAAAGTCTCAGAAGAAAAAGAGAAATATTGTCTCTCCAGAAATTAGCAAGAATATAGCATTCTACCAGCCTGCTGATTTATACAAAGGATATCCTGATCATCATGAGGATAGAAAAAAGTTTAGAAAAGATAAAGAAAATCTGATAAGACTACAGATCAAAGATAAGTAGTATTCCCTAAAAAAGTTGGTAAAAGAAATAGAGGAATCGAAAAGAATGCTTGTAATAACAACAAGAGAAAGAGACCAGTCCTCTGATGAAGAAATGTGCAGAGCCTATGCCGAAGCATTATAGTCACCAAAAGCTACTGAAAGTCCAAAACATTCTCAACACACTAGTGATTCAGGAATAGAAGACTGTCAGAATGATGAACCATCAATAGGATCTCTAGGACTATTCACTGGTCCTAACTATTTCATTAAAATAAAGTTTTGTCCATCTGAATTCAAATCTTATGAGCTTGATTGTTTGATAGATTCAGGTTGCCAAATGAATTTGGCAAAAGGAAATGCTATACCATCTTTTTACTGGGAAAAAACAAATGAACATGGTGCAGCCATTGAAGGAACTCCTGTACAGCTCAAAGGACGAGTTCCATATTTTCCAATAAGCATTAATGGAATAAAAGAAGTTCTGCATCTCAACAAAATAGACGACCTAAAAGAAGATTGCATCCTGGATCACCCTTCTTGCATAAAGTCAGCC
Organism: Pseudotsuga menziesii; assembly: GCA_001517045.1. Classification (NCBI taxonomy): domain Eukaryota; kingdom Viridiplantae; phylum Streptophyta; class Pinopsida; order Pinales; family Pinaceae; genus Pseudotsuga; species Pseudotsuga menziesii. Next base: position 61,613 of record LPNX010124828.1, on the reverse strand, counting down.
CCATTATAGTTGATGAGCCCAATATGAATTTTTCTTGTACAATAAATGACAGAAGAGTGTCCACCCCTCTATACTATTATGCTTCTTACAAATGTAAGAATCTTATTCCCCAATCCAACCCCACTCTCAGTCTTATAGAACTGTTTAAAATGGAAAGATGCATCGCCTATGCAGAAATGCACAAAGAATCCGCCCTCTCTGAAATTTCCTCTAAACTAGAGAAGGATTGCACCTCGGAGTCACCTAATGCATTTTGGACCAGGGAAAAATACTTTGTTTCCTTACCTTTTAAACCCCTAGAAAAACCAAAAGCTCAAAAAGTCTCTACTGCCCTTATGTCTGCCTCAGAAAGAGAATTTTGTGCAAATGAAATCAAAGAACTCTTGGACAAAGGCCTTATAGAACCTTCTAAGAGCCCTTGGGCATGTCGAGCATTTGTTGTCAATAAACGATTTGAGATAAAAAGAGGAAAACCCAGACTGGTTGTGAATTTTAAACCCTTGAACCAGTCCGTTACCCTCTGCCTGATAAATCTAGTTTGTTGCAAAGAATAGCAGGATGCAACATTTTTAGCAAGTTTGACTTGAAGTCTAGTTTTTACCAGATTGGAATTGAAGCAAAAGATCGGTACAAAACTACCTTTGTCGTTCCTCATGGGCAGTATTAGTGGAAGGTCCTTCCATTTGGCATTAACAATGCACCATCAGACTTCCAGAAACTTAATGGAAGATATCTTTAGAGAAAATAAATGGGCATTAGTATACATAGATGATATTCTTATTTGTTCCCTCAATCTGCAGGAACATTTGAAACATCTTCAAGAATTTTATTCTTTGGTTTTCAAACATGGATTGGTTTTGTCAAAATACAAAATGGAAGTTGGAAAAAAGGACATTGAATTTTTAGGATATAAAATAAGTAAAGGACAGGTGATCCTCCAAGACCATGTCCTGAAGGTTTTTGCTAACTTTTCTGATCAGATCTTAGAAAAGTTTCAATTGCAGATATTCTTGAGAAGCCTAAATTATATTAGGCCATTCTACAAAGGACAAACAGATGACATTCATATGCGGCAGCAACGACTGAAGAAAAATCCCCCAAGATGGAATAAAGATATGACGGATGCAGTAAAGCAAATCAAAGAAAAAGTAAAACAACTTCCTCCACTCTCACTACCGCAAGGCTCGGGTCAAATGGTGATTGAAACAGACGCCTCCAATAAAGCTTGGGGAGGTATTCTCATAGAAAAACATGGTGATCAAGAAGAAATCTATGGCTATGCTTCATGAGCATTCAAAAATGCATAAATCAATTATCCTTCAAGTCACAAGGAAATCCTCGCAGTCAAAAAGACTGTAAACCATTTCAAGCTTTATCTAAAACCTGTCAAGTTCATTATTAGAACAGATCTAAAAATTTACTTTAAACCATTTTGAAACCAAGAAAGAGGTTAAATGGCCGAAAGCTTCTCATAACTTAATTTAAAGTTGCAAAATGATAAACAACAAGTCGATAAGGCCTTCCAACTAATACTTCATAAGTATGGACATTCTTTCAAAATATTTAAACAAGTAATATTATTTAAAAATATTTTTAATTTTTACATGAGCCATAGCTCGTCCATGAAACCCTAAGGGTTGTCACTGAACTCAACCTTACAGTCTTCTCCTTTAACCAGAACCAAACTATCGTCTATTGCAAGTAGAGAAAACATCATAATTTTACACTGTAAGCACTTTCTGTAACACCATAACCACTATCAACAAAGGGTTTCCCAGGGTTTGAAACCGAGGCTTACCTGAATCCTTTCCGAGCTTATACCTTCCAGCTCAAACAAAAGCTTTTAACTTTTGACTTGAATTTGCTAAGTATTTTTACGTACATCCAAACAAGCAAAAGGTTTGAACTGTTAGTAAAAAGCTTGGAATACTTACAGTAATTCAAAAGAAATAAAATGCTTGAAGGGTATGGAAAATACTTATAGTGCAAGCATTAAGCTCATGGTCGTGGAGAGAAAAAGCAAATCATGAACCCTGTTAACATTTTTGGTACCTAAAGATAACTACGATTTGAACGCCGAGCTCAAAAGATACCTCTAGCTCAGAGTTATGGCTATAAACTCGAACCTTATACCTCCTAATTTCCACAAAAAATAATTTTAAAGGTAACTGTTGCAAAGTTTTCCAAAGATGCCAAAGGCCTGGCGGCCACCTTCTTCGCCAAAGTAAAAACCACAAGTGAAGCCAAGAGAGATTTTAGGGTTAGAAATCATGTAGGGTTTAATGCCCAATAACCTCCGACAAATAAGCTTTTGCGACGTGAACTACACTAAAACATAAATCTTTTATGCACTGAGTATAGTTTAGAACCTGCGATGATGTAGAAAGAACAACACTTTGATTTTTGGTTAAAAACTTTATAAAAGTTTTTATGTGCAAAGAAATGATTTTACCGTCGTTTTAAAAAGAACAACACTTTGATTTTTGGTTAAAAACTTTATAAAAGTTTTTATGTGCAAAGAAATGATTTTACCATTGTTTTAAAAAGAACAACACTTTGATTTTTGGTTAAAAACTTTATAAAAGTTTATATGTGCATACGGTTGTTTACTTTTAAACAAATTTTGGTGAATAGGTTGAAGCCTTGAGTAGTTTTAGTCATGATTATAAGTATGTTATAGTATTAAGCTAGTTAATAGTTTTTTTTTTAAATTTTCTATGCAACTTGGAGTTTTGACATAGTCAATAATGTTATTCTTATGCATTGTTTATGCCGAGGTTAATTTAAATGTTACGCATCAAATACATGTGTAGGTTAGAAAATATATTGTTGCATTGAATATATATATGCAAGTATATTACTACATTTTGTTTACAATGAAATAAGTATTTTCGAAGTTATATTATAAATATATCGTGCATCAAGTATGTATATATATATATGCCTAGATTTGTGTTTATGAGAAATGTATAATTAATAGGATAATATGACATGCATTATTTAAGTGTGTAACTTCTCCGACCCTCCGATCGACGAAGAGGCCACTACCAAATCATCAAACATCCGAGCAAATAGCCCCATGAAGATGAACATGCATATATTATTGAATATACAATGCTTAAAATAGAAAACATACTAAGATGCATAACTATTCAACATACAGCAGAAACAAACATCCATTCATGCAAGCATTCAACATGTTCATCATATTCATTAAACAATAGATATAAATGCAGAGACGAATGGTCAAGAATGCTTATCTTGTAAATATTTTGTCCCGCAACCAGCTACGTCGCTGCAACATTCCACCCAACCATAGTCCAGCGTGCTCATCAATCTCTCAACAACACTACCACCCCCAAGCTGGGCATGATTCCCCAGGGAATAAGGGACAAGCAGGCTTACACATAACCAAGGATACAAAAAAAAACCAAGTCAACACAGTTGGGTTTATCAGGCCGTCAAGGAGCTAGGAAAAGATGAATGCTAAGCTAGTGAGCTCATGGAAGAGCTAAGGACGCCTACACTAAAGCTAGCCTGACTTCTAAGACACCCACACACACCCAACTCCAGGAATCAGTCCTTTCTTTGCTACATAGTCCCTTAGGCCTTGACTTCCCTTTCCAGTGCTATCCCAGGGTTGTGGAGAAGAAATCAAGCCATCTAACTCTATCTATGTGGCTCCCAAACACCAATTTTTTCAAGCATACCTAGCCTCCAATCCCACTCCATACAGTTCGAAGACCAACCACTGCATAACCACAGTAAAACAAGCTATTCATAGCTGGGAAAAGGGAAAACAATTCCTGAGTCGTTCTTGGCCCTATTCTGGCCAAAAAAACTCCATAACAACCTACAACATCCCAAAATGTAAATGCAGACACAACCAACAAATGTGGGGAAACAACAGCCCATTCTCAAAGATGAAGCCATGGGAAAACTTACACATACTGCAATGGGGAAGAAAACAAACTCCCAATCTATACGTGATGTAACTTTACACATAGATCCCAAAATCCCGATGGAAAACACACCAGATGCCACTCTGTAGAAAAATGGGAATGACATCCCAAACGACTCCCCTCCTTGCTGCATGAATGGATCCTGCACAGGAAAAATGTGGGTGACCATAACCATGGATCCAGCCTTGCGCGAGGAATAAAAACGATGGAGAGTCCTCTCTGCCCAAGCGACGTGAAGAGGAAGAGTCCACTGGTGGAGTGGGCACATGGAAAAGGACTGACAATCCTGCCACACCCACCACTACTTAGCAATAACTGCCCCCAACTAACAAATAACAGAAGTTTAAATGGGTGGTTGACACATGGCTTTTCCTCATAGGCCCAAGGTTTAATAATTCCCCCTCTGTATCCCTAGGAAAGTCATGCCCTTTTCATTAATGTTGCACCGTTGTAGATGGCTATAGGTTCATTTTAATTAATGTGCATATTTACATGATGCCAAAACTATAATGTGTCGGATAGCACAATATACCATCAGCAACGATCCCCATTGCCGAGACATAACACAACCAAATCGATGGTGGGGCTTTTTCCTTCAGCTCCACTCCACGATTAATTACAATATATACATCATGTATCTTTTAATGCAATCGAGGTCAAAACCAGGACATTACAATCCCCTCCCCCTTGGAATAACACCGTCCTCAGTGTTCCAATACATAGAAGTACATCTACAATTTTCACATCCAAAATTTCAAAACTTTGCAGATCTGTCCCACGTTCACTTATTTACTTGAACTTTCAAGACCAAGCCCCTCGGCTTCCACGAGCTTCTCTTGTTGGTTCTCAGCTTTTGTCTCATCCCCAAGTCTAGGAACTTTGTGGCTGCTACCCTCTTTATGTTTCCTCATTGGGCAGTCTTGACGGTAATGATGTCCTCTGCATTTCCAACATTTTGTTGGCTGCTTCATCTTTATCTGCTCAATTTCCTTTGAGTCTTCATGCCTGAAACGTTTCTTAATGGGTCACTTGAATGAATGCCCCATCATCGATCCACTTTCCTTTCCTTTATGGATTGCTCCTAGAAGGATTTTTACCTCCTTTTGCAAACCAATAGAGTCTTGCAAAATCTGGTGGTTCATCTCATTCTGCCTTTTCTGTATCTTGAGCATCTCTCCAAGATTCTCTTAGGTCTTGGCAATTGTTTAAAGGAGACTTCCAGCCAAGTCCAATAGCTTTTGGTCTGCTGCCATGATCAATGTGCATGACTGGATTTTACTTTTCTCACCTGTGAAATGCATCATTGAAATTCTGTTAAACCAAGCATAATATAGGCATTAAAATTAGTCAATTAATTACCCAATTGGCATGGCAGTCCAAGCCTTCTCAAGGAGACTTGCATACTCTTCATGCCTTCCCATCGGGCACATGAGCTCATTCATGTCCATTCTTGGGCAAGGAATTAACTATTCTAGCATTGATAATTATTTTAAGCAAATAGACACATTCCATTTTCATCCATACATGCATTCAACAATCTTCTGTTTTCACAATGCATAAGTATATATATATAATCAAAAAAGGGAAGAGAGCGTAGTAAGAGTTTTTCCCCTCTTTGTCTTGTTCCATCTTGGAACCCACACCACCACTATGGTTTTCATTCTCTCAACCTCTTTCACTTCACCGTGAATGCTGAACCAATCCTTCTTCGCCATGACACTTAGTATCTCCGGTCTATTCCAGACCTCTCAACCATGTAGCCTCCCCACATGGTTTGTCTCAGCTGCTAGGACCTTCATAGTCTCACTAGCACCTTTTCTAGTACTGCTCATTTTGAATTCTTCAGGACAGTCACATGTCCACATGCACCCCTAGGACGCCCTCATAGTCCTCGCTTCCAACGATACCTATTTTCAAACATTGAATAGATTCACATGTTTAGTTTATTCTCATTGGTTTTTATCTCTTAAACAAGAGCTTAGAATATCATAACCAAATCATATACACATGTATATTCATAAGCAAGAAATTGAAAAATAATCCAATACTTATATGTATTATGTGTTTCCTCTCTGGTCCACAGGATCCTGCTTCGCTTTGCAAGCCTTGGGATTGCCTATGGACTTGGATGTCAGGTCAGCACGTAGGCTACTTCATAACATCCTTTTATATATATCAAGCATAGTCAAGCCAACCTACAGTTGGGTTTATCAGACCGTCCAACCAAGCCAATACACAATTGGGTTTATCAGGCTACAGCCAATCAAGCCAATACACTACTGGGTTTATCATCCTACTCAGCCAAGCCAGCTAACAGTTGGGTTTATTGGACTGAAGGTAGTCAAACCAACACTGTAACATTCCCACAATTTCCACAACATCAATTAATTAATGTCCATCCAGTACACCTTCACACCGACTGGGCTTGGAACTTTACCATGACCATTTGCAGATTCAGGATCTACTATGGATCCCCAAGCATATAATAGCCCAACATCTCCTTCCAGTACACTTTCACACCGACTGGGAAGGAAACTTTACCATTACCATTTCCAAGTTTCATTTCCAGCAGTGAGCTCTAATTCCACTACCCCATACAACACAAGAAACCACTCCCTTCTCTGCTCTTTAGTCCCTCGGGAATCTCTCCTTCTCTGTGCTCTTCAGTAGGAGGTAGGATGAGCCCAAGCCACTGTCCATTTAGTGTGCAACACCAGACTGCATCTGTTTATCCTGACAACACAAGAAATATAAGAAAACTCATCAGCATTATTGCTCTAAAAATGTAATCATATTTCATATCATTCTCTATTAATTATTGAGATACCAGGAGTGCGTCCACTCCCTAGGGTGTAATCAATATTGAAAACCCTTTCATGACCCAACATTAGGAAAGTGTGCACCCCTTTCCGATGTGTACCATGTAGGCCCTATTCATACTCAAGCAATCTGCCATAATGGAAATAAAATCAAAACATGCTCTTCATATTGAATTTAACAATTTGACATGCATATTCTTAGCTAGGGTCACAGAGCACTTATCCATTTGTCGAGGCAGTATTCCTTCGTTAAGGAGGAATGGGGGCTCCCTTCTCTGAGTTGACAGTCCCTCAGTTTTCCATCCCAACTTCTTTTTACATTTTGTATCCACACATGTCTTACCGACATAATCTATACCATCTCACTCATGTTGCTTACCAAACATGTAGTGCAGAGGAGACATTTCCAAAATGTCCAATGGAGTTTCACCTGAAACCCATTTCCAAGATAGGGGAAAACCTCCCTATGAAGTTTGGCTCCTGTAAGCCATCACACATGGTCTTCCTACAATATGTACCCCTGGCACATTCATCAAGTATCCAAACATTAAAATACAATCCTTATCTACTAATAAAATCCAAATTTGATTGTTCCATAACCAAGCAATGGCATTAGTAATTAAATTCAATAGGAATTTGCAACTCTGTTTACTGCAGAAATTGATTTTCTTGGTAATGAGGTGATCCTCATTTGTGGGCCTCTTGCAAGCAGTACCAATATTCCCATTATAATTTTATGCTTACTAGCATCACATGAACATCCACTCAGAACACGTCCTCCTGACACAATTCTATGCAAGCCAATAGTGATTAGTAGTTGTCAGCAATTTGTCAGATATGAAATTTACAAGTCTAAATTGACAACTCATTATGCATACAAACTATTTTCATTGCCATGAGACTTTGGTCATGAGGTTTGGCTCTTTCACATGGTAGATTTCGGCCTTTGTCATGGTCTTACCCATATTGCCATGCCCTAAACAATCTACCCGAAACCTGAACTTCAGTTAGCCAAACACTTGGTAAGTCTTGATGCATATAAATTTTTTTTTTATTGCTGCAACAATCACTGAAGCATTTTCAGAATTTATAAAGTTCAAATATTTCAAGTTGTTAATCACATCAATATCATCAAAACTCATTTAATTCACGCAATCATTATCATACTAAAATTGCAAGGTATAGTCACATCATTTATGCAATTTAAATGAAATATTTAGATACTCCTTACTTCACAAGCGTATCATTTGTACCACCTTGCCCTTCCATAGAGCATTTCTGGCAGCCAATTGATCATGACTACCCTCTTCATGCACTTACTACCCTACATTCATAACAACTCTTGAAAGAATTCTAGGATTATCATAAATTCTTCATTTCAGCCATTAGTTAGTCATAATAACACATGTGCTATCTCGATGCATTCATACAATGCATCACAATATTTGCACCCATACTTATGTATGCATATCTACAACATTTACTTAGACTTTTCATTGCATCCATTCAATGCATAACTACAAGATTTATAAAATCTTTTAATGCATATCCACTCAATGCTACCTCGTATTTATTCAGGAATACTATGCAATTAAACATACTAGGCCTAACCATGACTACCTCATATAGGATGCCCTACCGTAATCAAGACCATCGGTACTCACTTTCTTTGGGTTACTAAGTTCATAGCAACATATACCGGCATGATACATTTATATATGAATGTAGCATAAATTTTAAATAACCACATGGTATGAGACCTCTTGCTTTTACTACTCCATGCAATTGTCATACTTAAACCATTACCTGAATGGATTCTACTTACACCCTTGACATTACCAGTTTGGTTGGTCTCTTGCAGGTGATTGCAGAAGTTGCTCACCAACTTTTGATCCTGGTTTTGTTGCCTTATCCCTTTCTTCATAGGGTTTCTGGTCACATTCATCAACATCAGCAACATATTCAGCCATGCCCATGTTATTGTTGGTTTTTCCACTAATGCCAACACCAATGCAATATTTACCATTAGTGGTTCATTATAATGTATAATTCTCAACACTCTTACCAATATGTAATATCCTATGCATGCAAGGCATATCCTCATACATTTTATGTATAGAACTTATAAAATATCATATAGTTAGCAAGACATGGGTTAAGGAAATTTCCCTTTTCAAGTCCCTCATCTTTGCATGGAATTCCTCTTCCACACAACAACTAGTTTGACTTCATAGTCCTTGCTACCTTTAGGCATGCAATTCCTGGATTTGTCCATATTGACAAACAATAGTACTTTGCTACTCCGCATTCAAAATCTGATGAATTTTCCTGGTTCCCTACTGGATAAGCTTTTCAACGCCTATCCACATGATTCATTCTGACCTCGGGTGTGAAAATCACACCACCTCTAAAGTGATGATTTTCACCAAATTTAGGAAACACACACAACTGTATTTTGGTCTGAAATGCCAACTTCAGCCACCTAGATTTTTCTTCATTTTTAGCCCTGAACTGCTGAAGGATCCACTAAAAATCTCGCTGGAAAACTGCTGAAAATCACTGAGAAATCCTTCTGGAAAAACCCAACTTTGTCAAACTGGGTCTCATCCCATCTAAAATTCTGACACTTCAGCGATCTAAGCAACAAATTTCTCCGGCGCTCATTGGCGGTCCTATCAACAATAATTTTCCACTCTATCAGCGGTTCCATCAACTATAGTTTTCCGATGTGAGCCTTTCAGACCATTTATCGATGAGGCCAAGGTCTGTTGTGTGTTGGTGGTCGGAAGTGTTATCCCCTGCGGCATCGGCAATAAAACGAACTCCCAGGACACAGTAGCGGAGATCGGGGCACTATCCATCGGGTAGATAACTCCTTAGGCATCCGCAACGGCGACAATCAAACCAACTGTGGGTTCTGCGGCCATACCACCCGTCAGTAGTCAGAACAACTAAAGACTATGTGTTGGTGATCTTAAACTTAAACATTCCACTGCATCGGAGACCTGAGTACTATTGGCAGCCGAAAGCTCTAATCGTCGGGATGATAGTCCAGTGGACAGTCGCAATGAAAGACTCACAAATTCCTAAATCTTCCGACGTTCATCGACAGTCTCATTAACTAACCGTCTCCAATGTGTTGGCGGCCCAAACAATAGAATTTTTCCACCACATCGGCAGTCCAAACCTCTAATCCTTTTCCATATATTGGTGGTCCGTTCAACTAACTGCCTTTGCCGTATCAGCAACCTCATCCTTTAATTGTCGATGATCCCATCTTCTATTTTTATCCAATGTATCGGGTCCATCACCTACTTTTCGTCGATGTTTCGGCGGTCGGATATTCTAACTTTTCTTGATGTTTTCATCACTTAGGAAAATTTTTCCTCTTCCCGTCAACGTATCGGCACCTGCGTCGTCTATTTTTTGTCGACCTTTCTGCGGTCTTCGGAAGATCTCTGCCAAAACTGTTGCTCTGCCTTCATCTATTTTCCGCCGAAACCATCGCTTCCATCCTCATCTTCTCTTCCGTCGATGGTATCGAAAGCCTTTCTGGCTAAAAGGGCCGACGTTTCAGCATTTTCCATGTCTAAGTTCCGCTGACGTATCATTGGCAGTTCCATCTTCTTTCTACCACCGTTGTGTCGGCTATTTAATCACCTAAATTTTGTTGACGTTTCGACAGTCTTCTAGTGATCTCCATCGCCATTTCAGCTGGTCTATCAACTAAAGTTCGTCGATCCACTTCACTAATCTTCGTCGATGGCGGTGACATTTCGACGACTTCATCGCCTAATCATCAGCGATCCAGTCCTCTAAACTTCGCCGAACGCCGATGTCCTCATGACTTAGAAAATTTTTGAAAAAATTTCTCTTTATCTTCTCTCCGTCGTCACTGTCGGCGGCTCAACCAACTAATTTCCACTCTTTTCCACCAATGTTTCGACACCCATGTTCACTTCCCTTTCCTTTCTTCCGCATCGACGTTTCGACGATCCTTAGCCCTACGGAGCCTTCGTTTCGGCGATCTCATCATCTATCCTTCGTCGATCGTCGATGGTCGATAATGGAGGATTTTTCAACTAAATTGAGCCGGTGTTTCAGTGGTCTTTGGCTGATCTCCACCGAAACTGCAGCTCCACCTTCCACTATTCTCCGTCGACGACTGAGAAACACTTAGAATTTTTCACAACTTTTCTTCTTCTTATTCTCTCAGCCACCACCGGGGTCTGTATCGGACGGTCGTTAGACTAATATGTCTGTTGCATCGGAAGGGATTCCTACTTAGTCTTCCGATGAGTCGACGGCTTGACACATAGAAATTTTCAAACAAAATTATTTTCTCCCTGCCCCTCATTGGATGGCCTTCCGACTACGCTTTTTGACGTATCAGAGGAGCTTCCCACTTAGTTCTCTGATGACCCAACGAGCTCGGCACTTAGGAAAATTTTCAAGAAATTTTTCTATCATAATTTCTAATCTCTACTGGGAAGAAGGCAACATGCCTCTGCTAACTGATCTTTCATGGCCCTCTAAGGCCCAATGCTGTAATGATGGCTCTGTCACTACATCTTCATGGCCCATTCAGGCCCATGCTGCAACATGCGCTCTGATACCATACTGTAACACCCCTGACCCTCCGAGCAGTGAAGAGGACGCTACCAAGCCATTAACCATCCGGGCAACTAGCCCCCATGAACATGTACATACATATAAACTGAAGAAAAATTCTCAAAAATAAAACTAGCATACATGACTATCATTCAGTGGAAGCAAAACCATACATTCATTCAAGCATACCACATGTTCATCATATTCATTAAACAATAGATATAAATGTAGAGATGAATGGTCAAGAATGCTTATCTTGTAAATATCTCGTCCCGCAACCAGCTATATCGTTGCAACGTTTCACCCAACCATAGGCCAGTGTGCTCATCAATCTCTCAGCAACATTGCCACCCTCGATCTGGGCATGATTCCCCAAGGAATAAGGGACAAGCAGGCTTACACATAGCCAAGGATACACAAAACAGTCAAGTCAACACAGTTGGGTTTATTAGGCCATCAAGGAGCTAGGAAAAGATGAATGCTAAGCTGGTGAGCTCATGGAAGAGCTAAGGATGCCTACACCAGAGCTATCCTGACTTCTAAGACACCCACACACACCCAACACTAGGAATCAGTCCTTTCTCTACTACATAGTCCCTCAGGCCTTGAATTCCCTTTCCAGTGCTATCTCGGGGTTGTGGAGAAGAAATCCTGCCATTTAACTCTGTCTGTGTGGCTCCCAAACACCAAGTTTCTCAAGCATACCCAACCTCCAATCCCACTCCATACAGTCCAAAGACCAACCACTGCATAACCGCAGTAAAACAAGCTATTCACAGCTGGGACAAGGGAAAACAATTCCTTAGTCGTTCTTAGCCCTATCGTGGCCAAAACGACTCCATAACAACCTACAGCAGCCCAAAACGTAAAGGAAGACACATCCAACAAACATGGGGAAACAATAGCCCGTTCTCAATGATGAAGCCATGGGAAAACTTACACATACTGCAATGGGGCAGAAAACAGACTCCCAATCCGTACGTGAGGGAATTTTACACACAAATCCCAAAATCCCGATGGAAAACGCACCAGATACCACTCTGTAGAAAAATGGGAATGATAGCCCAAACAACTCCCCTCCTTGCTACGTGAATGGCTCCTACACAGGGAAAATGCGGGTGACCATAACCATGGCTTCAGTCCTGCGTGAGGAAGAAAAACGATGGAGAGTCCTCTCTGCCCAAGTGACATGAAGAGGAAGAGTCCACTGGTGGAGTGGGCACATGAGCAAGGATTGACACTCCTGCCACACCCACCACTACTCAGCAATAACTGCCCCCAACTAACAAACAGCAGAAGTTTAAATGGGTGGTTGACACATGGCTTTTCCTCATAGGCCCAAGGTTTAATAATTCCCCCTCCTTATCCTTAGGAAAATCATGCCCTTTTCATTAACGTTGCACCATTGTAGCTCGCTGTAGGTTCATTTTAATTAATGTGCATATTTACATGATGCCAAAACTATAATGTGTCGGATAGCACGATATACCATCGACAACGATCCCCATTGTCGAAACATAACACAACCAAACCGGTGGGGCTTTTGCCTTTAGCTCCACACCATGATTAATTACAATATATACATCATGTATCTTTTAATGCAAACGGGGTCAAAACCGGGACATTACAAAGTGTATGACTTACATTTTGAAATTACTTAAGATGGTACATATTTCATGCATCAAAAGTATAATTGCATGGACTAACCTTGTTTAGTTTTTAATAGTATTTTAGATGCTAAACAAATATAGCAATGATAATGTTAGAACTTAAGAGGTTCTAGGTTTAAGCAATTATAAACTTCATAGTTATAAAATATGGAAAGTAATAGGGTTTAAGTACCCTCAAACAACTAAGAGCATGATGATATTGTACATTCTATCAAATTTATGACGTAGATAGGCACCCTAGCAACCATGATCTACTATAAAGATAAATAGTCTTAGTTTTGGAACTCAAAGTTTCTTACTTTTCGATGGTATAGACTGAAAGTAAAGTTTAGAACTTCTGTTTCCTAGCTTTCTCCTTTGTTTTAGACTTTGGAAACTTAAGTCTTTATACCTCGTAACCTGGAAGTAAAAGCTTACCTATAAAGACCTATAAAAGCATCAATTTATGCATTAGCTTAAGAAAGCTAAGTAAGCCTCAAGCAAAACCTTAAAACCCCTTTAATAAGACAAGAAAAAAAAATATTAGAACCATGCACATACTAGAGAGTAAACAATTGATCTGATTTATTGAATTCTCTAACTCTTTAACTTTCAACACTAAGAGGAATCAACATTTGAATGAATGTTGTTAGTATTTTAGTTACAGTTATACAAGAATGTTCGCTGTTAAAATTTTTCTTATTGTCATAACTTAAAACCTACCTAAAGTTAGTTGTTAAACTAACTTTTTTAGGCTACGACTTAGCATTTAATGTCCCACAAAAAAAATTTAATTTTTTGTGATTTTTGGAGTGTTACACTAACAGAACTTGCAAACAAGGTGTCGCAAAGGGATGAGGTTGGAAAGGTTGGTGGGCTTACTGATATACAAATTCGCACAAGTACAATGAGCACTCCAGTACTAAAGTCATGTGAGCCAGAGTAGGCCGAAATGGTTGTGATGAACGCCCAAGTACCAGGTCCATGTGAACTAGAGTAAGGCAGGCAAGGTAACCTTTCAAGACGTTTATGGAGAAGAGGTCGCAGACATCACACAAGCCCGCGTGCAAGAATTTTGTACCATACATATCAGCAAAGAAGGTTAGAGAGAGGGGATGCCAATTATCGTGGCGCATGCCATATCTCTATCATGTCCTATTGCATGTTAAGCACACGCATCCAAAAATATTAAAAGTTCAATCTTAATAAGTTTATACATTGTTTCCGGAATAAAACATCACATTTAGTAACAAATTATACATATTCAAAGATGGCTTTAACTCCAAAGTCTACTTGATCCACATCATCTTCACAAACAATTAAATTCATTCTAATTTTAGAAGTAGAATACATATCCAAAACAACCTTAATATTTATATATTTTTTAATATGTTAATAATATTTTATTTATACCTTTATATATTGAGTAATCATTGTTTTCATTTTTAGATATTAAATCCTTAAATTAATATAAAATTCAATATTATAATAAATATTTTGAAAACATAATTTAATATAAATATACATTTAATAAAATTTAGATGTCAGCGTCAATGTAGTGTCTCGTAGATCTTTGATATAATTTTAAGTGGCCGTATTTATACGAGTAAATACATTAATAAATTTTATATCAATCCCATGTCTCGTACATGCTTGATATAATTTTAAGTGGCCATATTCACAAGAGTAGAAAATTATGTTTTAAAAATTGTTTCATGAGTTGATAATTTAAATTTTAATAATAATTTTAATTATAAAATATATATTATTTTGTTTCGTTTTTAAAATTAATACTAAAATATTTTAAATAATAAATTGTAATTTATATTTATTAGATTTAGTATAAGTAGTTGGGAGAAATGATATTATCTTTTCCATTTAGACTCAATTTTTGAAAGAGATATATATGCTTTTGTTAAAACCCTTATATAATGATTGATTAGATTAGAACATTATATTTGAGTTTTAGAGTATTTGGTACCACACAAACTTTTATAACTTTTTAACTTGCCAAAACTATAGTGAGCTTGGAAAGTTTTTTGAGCACATGAACAAGATTTTAAAGTAAACCAAATATTATCCTTCTTAAGGTTCGATAAACTAAAGCTCGTAGTGGACGTTAATCATCATCATCTTCTTCTTCATATATATATATATATATATATGAGAAGAAACAAAAAAAACATATTATCATATATGAAATTATAACTTTTAAAATAAATTTTGAATATATACCTTTCTTAGTGAGTGATTTCTCTTCTCTATTTTTTCACTTGAATAGCTTGTATCCTCTATGTAATGTCTCATTTCTCATATTTTTTCTAATAACACCACTTTTAGACTTTCTTTCTCTATTAGTCACTCCTTAAGTTCTTTTTATTTTATTCTCTCTTCTTACTTTAATTTTAATTTATTCATTCTTTCATTTAATTAATTTCGAATTAATTGACTTCTTTTTTATTAATTAGTAATAAAACTTCAATTTACTATAAATATATTATTAAGTATCTTGCTCTCTTTACAAGCAACAATCCTTTCTAAATCGTAGTCCTAATTATTTCCAAGTTATAATTTTTTTTTCCTAAAATTTTTCACCCTGTAAATAAAATTAAATAGATTAATTCACCTTTTTAATTTAAATATTAAACATTTTAAATAGTCAATTATTATTAATAATTTGTCTTTTATTTTATTTTTATTGTCTAACTACTATATTTTTAACACAATTTAATCTAGAAAATCAAACACAATACCCTTGTTACATTTATGTTATCCAATCTCAACGATCAATATTTATAATTTTCATAATAAAAATAAATCTAATATATATATATATATATATATATATATATATTACAAGAAAAAATGATGGTTTTTGTAAATTTCCTTTGTTATGAAGGAGGCCATATAAGTTGAAAGTTATGTATGATGGAAGCCTCAAAAACTTATGTTTATGTAAGTTCGTCAAAGCAGTTCAAGCTTATTCAATGAATAAAAGGTTTTTTCTTGAGATATATATATATATTTCCATAGGAAAAAAAGCTGAATTTTTTTTATTAATTTCCAGACAAGTCTGTCGAAAATTAAATCCGTCGATATTTTTGTCCGACGATTCAGATAATCTCCATCGTTGATCGTTGATCAGGTTAGGTGCACAGTGCCCATCACCATCAATCCAAGAGTTGGAGCTTCCTTCACGAAATAGTTTTGCCAAAAGAATGAAATTTGCAAAGTCCAGTCTGCCATTACTGCTGCTGTTGCGGCTGCAGCCTCTGGAGCTTTAGGGTTTTTGGACAGAACAGAACAAAACTGTTACGGAGGATCACCACGACAACAACGTCATGACCACCACTACCAAAAAGAAGAAGCCTACACGACCCTCGTGTCGGAGCCGTGCTAGACGATTGCGACGGACATGAAATAGCGAAATAGAATGCCTAGTGTGAATTTGGGCACCACCAGAAGCACTTGAAATTCCCCCAGGAATTGATCTTGCACCTAGCCTCACATACTGTACCCAAATGTAAATGTGATCAGAAAGTTATGTGATTAAGATTCAAGTTTTCCATGGTATCAATAGTAAGAATAGACAAATACATGAAAAGCAAATTTGCAATGTTAACTATGATAACCTTCATGTACAGACATGTTCACTCAGACGGCAATATATTTACAAAAGCAGCTCTATAGACTATAACTCAACCTACTTATTCTATCAAATTTCATCATTGAGAAGCATTCATGTGATTGTCAAATGAAGGAGAAATAACAATAGCAGAAGACAAATAATTTATAATCCAGATGAATAGAATTTGTGGTGTTCTGGTGGACAGTAGCATGTTTATTCCCTAAAAATGGAACATGAATGTCTTCAAACAATGCAGCAAAACAAAGAGATTAAAGAAACAAACCCTATATTGTGAATAGTGAGGATGATAATGCTGACTGCCATAGCCAACCCTTGGAACACCTGCATTTCCAATTCCAACATTAACTTTTCCTCTCTACCCCTTATCATCACTAGTTTTGTCTGCTGGTAAAACCTTGTCGATAGGAGTAGATAAAACCTTATCGACAGGAGCAGATACTGCACCTTCGAAAGGTATAGTGGCTTCAGCTCCCCATTCTTGATCCTCAATGGGATTATCACCACCGACAACAATCACCAAATCATCCCCATCTTCATCCTCACTTCCTTCCTCAAAATCCCATTCCCTTCTCTCCATATTGGGATAAACAACTCGATCATCATTGAGGACAATTTGCAAATCATCTTTGCTGTCACTATCCCATCCATTCTCTTCTTGTAGCCCTTGATTCTCTGCAACAACCAATTCCACTGGAGGTGTCAAATCCTGCCTCACAGGAGATACTTCCGCAACCCAGTTCTCTTCGTTTCTTTCCCCATCTTCTTCCATATCATCACAACCTCTCGAAAGCCCAGGAATTGAGGTTTTCACACCATTCATTACCATACCAAGACCCAGAATATTGTCGTGCTGCGGCAGACCATTATCCTCTTCAGATTGGAACACATTTTCACAGAGTGCCAGCTCAGTTGGTGCAAATGGTGAATCTCGGTCATTTTTCTCTTCCATGTCTGTTTAGCATGCCACTAGATCACTGACTTGGTTTTCAGCATTATCTTTATTCAATTCATCCTCATGCTCCCCCATCTTGATATTTGTATTCTCCATAAAATCGCCTTGAACGAAAGATTCTGCATGAACCCCTTGGTTGTTTGCAATGCTGGGTGGGCCAGAGTCGGATATATAGATGAACTTCTTATTAAATATTTGCATGGGACAGTTAACACAAATTTATCATGAATGGCAAACACTTTGCATGTTGCACTTCGCTTCATGAAGCATAGCACAGACCGAGGCCATGCCCGACCTCCCATGTATGTTTTTCTCGTGAGTTCTTTGGTTGATCTGGTATCATTCATCCAAATGAATTGGGTTGCAGACGATTTAATTTTTATGATGAGAGTTTTAGGCTCACGTTGATTGCTTATTAATTCTAGGTTTCATTTCTATTGTCTTGTCTGGTGAACAATGTATGTTATATTTAGCCATTGTCTGTTATATTTAGTAGCAATGGCTATCAAGGCAGGACTGATGGTGGTGGTGGCATAGTTATGTTTGGTGGATCCTTTACTTATGGCTGCATCTGGTGAGGCTCCCCATCCAAACTCATATCTACCTATTGAAATTTCCCTTCGATGGCATTGATCCGGAGGCAAACTCATGGCGAATTTATTTAACAGATCTACTTCAAACCTATAAGTTTGTTGAAAATACATACACGTAATTAGTTACTATGTTCGTGGAGAATGAAGGATAATAAACCCAGTGCAAAATCATGAATAATGCCACTACAAATTCAATGAATTGATGTGAAAACTACAAATCACCATAGAGAATAAGCGTATTTATGGTGTTCTAAGCTCTACAAAATGATGGAATAGCCTACCCATTAGGAAAATAGGCTCCATGGGTACAATTTTCATGAGTTTTTGAGCTGGTTAATGTAAAACCAACACATTCTAAACTTTGAAATTGAATTGATCTTGAATCAAATTACAGTGACCGGGACTGCCAAATGTTATGGATTCTTTCTTTCATCTTTTTTATTAGTAATTTCCAAATTGCAGTGACAACAGAGATTTGTCAAAGTTATTTTGTACTTGTTTGAATGCTTTGGCTAAAATACTGAGGCACGTAGTTATAAAATACTAAATACTGAGGCACGTAGTTATAAAATACTAAAGGGTTTGGTAGGTTGCCCCAAAAGAAGAAACTAAAGATGGAGGTATGGAATAATCAAATCCTAAAGGTGAGGAACAACTGTTCTAAATAAGATACAACGAAAGTCTCGGTGCTTTATAAGATAAAGCTAGAAGCTATATGGGTTTCCCAATAAGTGTTTTTGGTGGATCCAATAAGACCTGGCACATTTGATAGATCAAAGATTGGTTGATAGGCGGAGTCATAGGCTTTCAATCTGGGTTAAAGAACTCACAGTTGTATATATACAAATATCATATTTCCATCTAGGTTAAAAGAACTCACATTTGTGTATATGCAAATATCAGATTTAATGTTGCACGTAAGGTTTTAAGGCAGGGGCAGTAGTGATAGGCGGCTTAGGCCGGTGAGGCTTCGCTCCTCCTCTTCAAAAGAAAGGTTATTTGAGCACGGAAGAGAAGTTGGCACCATCAATAAATCACAAGCAACGAAGAAGCAGAAGCAAAAATAAGTTCCTCAGCCCCTCTCTCCTAAATCTGAGGAATGAAAGTGATCGCAGTTCTTCTTTTTGTCCTCATCTCCCATGGGGGATCGCAACTCTTAGAGTCAGAGTCAGAGTCTAAGGAGGTGAGGGCTGAAAACTCATTTCGTCTTCGAATCTTCTGTGAAGTGGAAAACGAAATCATACATGTTCCTTCCAATGACATGTTCAATGCCCCGGCCATAATGGCTGCCGAGGTAAGCCAAAACATATAACACAACAACAAGCTCTGTTGCATGATTCCTTTCCTCAAATTCATAGTTCCACATAGATTCATACCAAGAAGTTAAAATTCTATGGAAAAGCTCGAGCAAGCTGCAATTGGAAAAAGTATATATGAAAACAAAGGAAGCCTTGCCTCTTCTAGATACCAAGAAGCAGGGAAAATGAATCGAGAATGGCAAATCAATTGAATTAACAGTGATAGATCTATAGATTGTCAAAACTCGTAAGTCAACGAAAGTTAGGATGATCGAAAATTAGGCGGATTTCGATCTAATCTTTGGCAATATTCCCATTTCATTTAATGTTGAATTTATATATATGTTTTATATTTGTGATGATTTATAGATGGACAAAACATCAATTTTAGCAGACGTTATTGAATATGTAGAGAAGCTCAAGCACCAGGTGGAGAGAGTTGAATTTGACGTTCTATCCACCAATGTCTCTACTGCTCAATCAGCCGATCATCCTCGGGTTGAGGAAACTAATTATTTCAACGTTAGGTTAGATCGTTGCCAATAAATATGGTTCCAGTCGCAAGTATCATGTCCAGATGCGTTGCTTGTTTCGTTTGGCTTTAGATAAAACCCAAGCTCATATAAAACCCAATTTTCACTGTTATTCAATTCCACCTGGACAAATGTAAATAAATAAAACTTTCAACGGTGATTTCAAGGTCAAATCACATGGATTGCTTGTTCTGCCTGCCTTTCCAGTCTGAAAATAACTTGTTATCTGACACAGGGATGCCTTGTACTGTCGGCCTTTTCAGCCATGAAAGCCGTATTGAACGGGACAGTGACGACACAGAACATATTCATGTTGATTTTTCATTGGAGGGATAGAAGATGAAACTTGGAAACAAATAATTGGCTGAAGAGACGACCGTTTTTCACCACGATGGCGAAAAATGGACCTGGGAGAAGAATGTCTTCGACGTAATTATCTCATATGTAAACTGTTACTATTCTCATTAAGATGATAAGATGAACTTCTAAAGGTCATTGGTTTGGTTGTAAGTAAATTTGGAATCCAAGATGATAAGATGAACTTCTAAAGGTCATTGGTTTGGTTGTAAGTAAATTTGGAATCCAAAGATACAACATTAGTAATGAGTATATTAATATTATTAATATATATAGTTTGATTGATATATTTATATTTTATATATTTTGTATGGGAAAAACATATTTATATTTTTATATTTTAATGGAAAAACATATTTATATTTATATTTTGAAGTTGGGTAGTGGTTGAGCCAATTAAAAGAAGTGTTTTCTAAGTGAATTTGGGGATTTCCTGTAGGCAACTCTCATGTTCCTGCGCTCGTATAGTCTAGTCGTATAGAAGGAAACAGGGTTGTTGTATCTGCTTGAAGAAAATGAGACAATAAGAAATGAAGTTTTGTGCTAGAGTGTTGTGTTTAGTAGCCATTGTCAAGTCAAGTCAGAGATGGGAAGGAGCCGAAGATTGAATTGTTGCCAATTCTAGTTTTCTTAGGTAGGGATTATGAGTTTTGGGCTATTAATACTGAGGACTCTAGTTCGTGTAGAAGTTTTACTACTTGTTTTATTGAAAATGGACTTATGATAGCCATGATGAGGTAAGGGATGCTTTAGCACTAAAACTCATCCAGGTAGCCTTCGATGACAATATTTTCTATGTAATTTCATTAACAAATTAGGCTAAAGAAGCTTTGGACTGTTTGAAAATGGAGTTTGATGTAAGGGTCAGCAACACCAGTTAGCATCAAGATGAATTATTAAGAATTGATAATTTTAATTTTTTTGATACAGTTGTCATGAACAATGCTGAGAATTGTGATCATGATATTGAACTTTGTGTTGAAGCAGAAGAGGTAAAGAATGAAACCCTTTGTGTGTTTTAGAACAGATTGAAAATATTGACAATATATGAATCAGAATGGCATAGTAGCAAGATGTAAATTTGAAGAAATGGACAATATTAATGATGTTGATGTTGGAATGGAAGATGAGAGCAACTCTATAGATGTTGTGGCACTATATAACTGAATGTGAAGATGATGAGAAAATTGTTGTTGGTCATGAGGTAGAGCAATATAAACCTCATGAAGATACTAAAAATGTTCACAACTTTGAGAATGTTAGCTTTGGTGGGGAAACACATTTAGTTGAAGAAAATTTAGATGAAATACTTGCAACCCTAAAGAATGATGAACATTATCAAGAGGATGATGAACAATTCACAAGAGGACTTAGCGTTGTATCTCATGGAGAAGATGAAAATAAAAATGATCAAAAGCAAAATGTTACAGGCAATAAAGAATTGAAGATAGTATTGAGCCTATATCAAAAGCTAAGAAGGCTGAGAATGATGCAAAAACTGAGAATTACATGAAGATGAATTATGTGAAAATAATGATGGAAACCTCATGGAGAGTAAGCTCCAAAGGCCAAATGATTTTCTAAACATGTTTTTTGTTTGTTTGTGATGTTATAGGTATAAAAGAGAACAAAGAAATTGAGTAGATGTTGCAAACAAAGTAACATATATTTGTGAAGTAGTTGGAAAACATATTGAGCACCTTAAAGAAAAGAGGAGCATTGTTACAATGAACATAAAAAAAGATTTGGAATCAAATGATGAAGATTCAGAATAATGGAACAACATGCGCAATGTTGCAATTGAAAAAGGTAATCAAGGATCTAAAAAGAATTTTGCAAGAGTTTTGATACCTCATGAAGAAACAAATGTTATTGATAATTGAATGCAACCATAATGAGGATATTAGCAGAGATAAAATTGACCATAAGAATGAAATGAGGATAAATGAAGCTAAGAAAGTGAGCTTGAAATGCCTCCTTGAAATAAAATGGCCAAGAAGAATTTTGAAGACCAAGTTGTAGAAGAAATCAAGCATTTGAATGTTGTTGTAAATGATGATTGAATTTGTTGAAGATTGTGAACTTGAAACTATGTTTGTCAAAGAAGATTTCCATATAAATGAAGAAAATTTGAATATCAATAATGGTCAAAGAAGACCATAAAATAGTGTATTACATACTATATTTGAACAATATATTAAGGAAAGCGAAACTAGTAAATTTGTAGCAGATGAAAGTAAGCTATGAGCATGCAAGCAGAAGAAAGAACTCAACAGGTTGAAAATGATATTGTCCTGAGAGACATGAAAAATGAAGGCAAGAAGAATGAAGATGTCTTAATGAATAGTTTTTTGAATAAATATTTTACAATTACAGGAGTGAATATGTACAACTCCGAAAACGAAAGAGTTCACAATGAGGATGGACATCCAGGATGTGTAAACATTTCCCTAGCAGCAATTAATATTGATGGTTCTAGATGAGCTAAAGTGGAAGTGAATGGGGATCTTGAAGTGATCTGTTTTTTTTTATAAATAAAATGGTTCAAAGCATATGTGTGAAAAATGAAAGAGGAGAATTTCAAAAAAATTATTATTTTGCATGGCCATGTGAATGGTTATGCATGTGCAAGTGTGGATAGTAGTGGTAAACCTACAAAAGTTCATGAAGAACATATGTAATTAGAAGTGTTGATGCTTCCAAGCAGTAGATAAAAAGTTGAACATAATGTTGAATATATTGATGATGAAATGGTTGGTTTTCACAACAACAATGATTTTGTCAAAGAGGAATCCATCGATGATAAACATCGCCAAGAATTGCCAAAGCTACATAACAACAACACTATAAAAGGTGGAATTGAAGAAGATATTAAAGATGAGGACATGATATGAAGAAGGTGATAAAAAAGCAGAATGTATTTTAGGTTTTCAACTTAAATAAAGAAAAAATCCGTTGATGAATTTCTTAGAAGGCGGAGCTTTGAAAAGCTAAGGATTTGCCAGTAGTTGATCAAGTGGCATAAATATATTGAGCAGGTTTATAAAAATTTTTTTGATGAAGCCAATAGAATATTTTGTGAATTGCCAATATTTGAAAAACCAAAAAATATGTTAACTAGTCAAAGATTAAAATGTGTTATGCATTTTGGATGATGTTGAATTGAAATACATAGTTTATGCAATGATTAATGAATACAAAAGATCTAAATTCTGCAAGAAGAAATTCATAATTAAAGTAAAAGTGAAGATGAAGAAGTTGAAGTACACCTAGTTCAATTTTGGCGACGATGCAAGAAGAAATTCATGAGTAAAGTAAAAATGAAGATAAAGAAGCTGAAGTACACATAGTTCAAGGTTTGGCAACCACGGAAGTGGAAAAGATGCATAACAAGTTTGAGATTCAAATAAAATTCTATGTAAATATGTTTTTTAGAAGTTTGTTAAGCATTTGTAAGCCTAGTCGAGACTAAGATCAACCTGTATATTAGTCAAAAATATTTTGAAATCTGAAAGTTTTTTGAGTTTATAAATATGTTTATAATGTAGTTGTAATAGAGGTTGAAAATTAAGAAGAGTGTTGGAATTAATTTCCAACTATTTGTTTTCATTGTAAATATATCTAAACATTCTCATTACATTGAAGAGGTGCATTGTATAGCCTAGTAAGGGAGAGATGTGTAACTCCTTTAGTGCTCATCCTAGAGTTGACATGTGTTCTTTATAAAAAATAATAAAATATTATTAAAATAACATATAAACTTAATTTAAATTTAAATTATTTAATATTGAATACACACACACATATATATATATATATAACAACATAAATTAGATAAACTAAAACCATAAACATTGGATTACACATTTCTTCAACATTTCCACTCTAAAAAAATATTTACATCTTAAGAAATTTGATCTCTCTGAATGTTTGATAGATCCCTTTTAAATGGATCTATACTGATTTAAATTATGATGACACAATCTTAATTTCATCTGATATGTAACCTTAAATTTAATGCAACTTGGCAGCTCTCAATGTATAGCGTCTCTTAAAGATTTTTAGTTGATGAAGGACGGGCAAGAGCCATTGGCTCTAAGACCCATTAGGGATGTATAAAATCCACTTTATAAAAGGGCATTGGGTCACAATTTTCAGGCAAAGGCTCCGCCATTTTCTGAGCCGTAAGGTTTTCCTGCAGCAGAAAAGTTTTTGCATAAATATTTTATATAATAATAAAAAATAGGTTGGACAAACAATTATTGGTTTGTCATTTTTTTGTGTGTGTGAGATCTTGGGCATCACGAACACCCTAACAAAATACAGGATGCCACTGAAAGTCAACAAGGGTTGTGGCTATGAACTTTTTTTACAGCAAAACAATGAAATATATTTATTTATTTATTTAGGATTTTGGGGTGGACAAGTATATATGTTTTTTTTAGATTACAAAAGTATAAGATAAGTGTACTGTCCAGATTTATGTTAATAGTTTCAAATTCAAAATAAACATTTATAAAAAAATTATAAAAAAATTAGTAATTGATGCAAAGATAAGTAGCTGATGCATGGATAACTCTTCGCTCATGAGTGGATAAGTGACAATTTGTGACAAATAGCTCATTTAACTAGAAGAAAGAAAGAATAAATAATGGATAACTTATTAATGACAATTAACTTATGAACTATTGATATTGACCATCCACAAAATAAGTGGTTGTGCTAATAAAAAGAAAATTACTATGTGCTTATGCTTTTGCAACTATTTTACCATCCATTTACATTAAAAATAAAAAAGTCTATTGGATAATAAATCGGAGCAATCTTGGTAACTTTTAGGGATTTAAAAAAAAATAGAATGCAAGAATATAAGTTTAAAAGATTTTAAATGCACGATGGATGTTGCTTTGTTGGAGTCGCTAACATCATGCTGTATAATTTCATGTTCATAGATTTAAGGGTTAGTTGATTAAACTTTGTTATATCTTGGATAGAAATAAAATTAAGTTATGTAAGTTTTTTTTATTCAATATTTAATTTGATACATTTACATAAATTAGTATAATTATTTAATTTTTGGTTGGTGAACACGTCATTAATGTTATTTATGGGTTAACTACAAATCCACCTCAAATTACAAGTTATTTATACTTTCATGCATGAGCTATGAGTTATTTATTTATTTTTTGTATTATTTATTTATCACTCACATTATTCTAGTTATCTATCATCTCAAATTATAAGTTATCTATACATTCATGCATCAGCTATGACTTATCCATTTATCAATTCTCAATTATTTTTTATATTATTTTTTTCATCTCTCACCTTCTTCTAGTTATTTGCCATGAAGTGTTGGTTAACCATTCATCATATACAAGTTATCCATGCATAAACAACCATTTTTTTTCTATTTCTTTTATAATTGTTTATTTCGAATTCTTAGAGTACATTTGTCTCATCTTCTTGTAATTTAAAAGAAGCATACATAGTAATCCACTCCAAATCTTAAAATAAAAAAAACTCTCAACATAGAAAAACAAAATTAATAAATATAATAATAAAAAATCTAACGAAATCAAACATCCACTCCAATTCCAAAGTAGTTATGGTTTTGAAGTTATCTCAATCAAATTGAATTCCGCCCCCTTCTCTTTTTCAAACCCACCGACTTGTTTGCTATGTTGGATGACTGAGCCACAACGTATTATTCGCTACATAACAGTACCTCAGGACGCCATTACTTTTAGCTTGTTCGCAAACTGAGCAATTTTCATTGGAGCTGTTTAACTAGGGGACTTTTTGATTTCAGGTTGATTTTCTGTAGTTTCTGTTGTTTGTTTGGTAATTTTAAGCTTGAAATGAAATTCGATGATAGGAAAACCCTCAAACATCTACACTCTGTAAGATCTAACAATGTTTTTAAACATTTTGAAAATTCCGTAAAGATTCATCACAAAAAACTAGTAAACACCAGCCAGAAACAAAGGTCAAAAAATCCCCTCCTTAAACTACTCGATTTCCATTTACCCGGATTATATGATGAATGTACTCTTGGAACAGTCCTATCTCTGATTCACGCCACCTGTCCATTGACCATCTCGAATTACAGATTGGTGATATAAAGTTTGACTACTGCAGCGGTAGCTAGAGGTCAGTGTTGAACGTTTCTGGGTACAAAACACAGCCAGCTCATAGAATCTTACCATCAAGAAGTTGACCCTCCAACCAGTTACCTTAAAAATGCAGACAAGATACCATTAGTTGAAGACTTTCATTAAAAGTGGGACATGAATGTACAGAAACAGCATGACAAAATAAAAGTGGGCGTCTCTTTCTCTCTTAGTGTCTCCAAGCACGAGGTAGACCAGGGCATTTGAAGATTGAAATTTTGGAAGTACTGGATATTTCTGTTGATGTTTTGGGTGTATAGATGCGATTATTTGACATTAGTTAGTGATTTCACTTTCCTTCTTTTGATGATGGACTTGGTAGTAGGTTTGGAGTGCAAAAACACACATGGTTTAATATATATATATATATAACATTTACCTTTATGTATTCTGACATATTGCTTTTGTTATTTAGAGTATTAAATCCTCACTATAAACTACTTTGTGATAATATATTGAATTTTGGCTGTACATTTAAGCATTTAGATATATTAAACACCATATAAATACAAATCCAATTAAACCTACTTCGCAGCATGAATTATATAATCCGTACTATGATGTATATTTTGATTTACATGATAAATACACATTTATTCAATTTTTGTTTTGAATTGATCAAATATTTAAATATATATATATTATGTTATCTATGAGATGTAAAACATTTGGTGATGGGTATGGTTAAGATGTCTTTTAAGTTGAAAGGTTACTGGTTCAAATCTTACAGATACAAAAAATCCAACCATGTTAAGGGTTAGTGTGGTCCAAATTGCGTACCATCCCAAGTGATTTTGATGGCAACATTAAAAAATTATTTTTCATTATAATATTAATTATGTAATGATAATAATTATTAATGTTTAATAAACCAACTTAAAATACAAAATTACTAAATTTGTTAACTACAAATTTCTTACCTACTAAAATGCATTCCTACTCCTTTTTATTACATTTCATTATAATACTTTTTTAATGTGAATAGCATACTTTTCACATTAATATTTTTTTTAAATTGTTTTTTAATTTAATAATTTTAATTGCATTTTAATTTTAATCTAATAGGGAATATTTTCTATATAAATATTTTTAATTTAAAATAAAATTTATATAAATGTACAATTATTAGTATTCAAGGGTAAGAGGAACCGCATTTTAAGATTGAGAAACTCGAAGTTTCGATCTCAAATATCTTTCTCAATCTTAGAACATGGTTCCTCTTACCCTTCAATATGATCTTACTTATGACTATGAGAGGGTGCACAAAGTTGGTGGTCTCAAAAGCGGAAATGGGTTTTCACTAACGCAAAAGAACATGTGCATGTTCATTTTTCTATCAGTTCGATACTCAATGGAAAGGACTTGAAGAGATCTACATGACTCAATCATTGTTATTTTAAGTTGATACAAAATTCATTGCTTATTTTAAAAACATATAGAAAATATGTGTTTAGGTCATGATCGATATCTCAAACCACTGCATAGTCCCTTTAATGACGATATTGGTGTTCATTGATATTTCAATGCTCTAATGAGGTTTTTTAAATGAGAGATAGGTTTCGTGACTATGTTTCTAGCGCCTTCAACATGGCCAGTAGATGAGAATTGAACCTGGAGATAGAAACAATGCTTCTAACCATCCATGGTTAAGAAGGTTTCCTCTACCAACCAAAGATGGCCTCCTAAGGGTATCATTGACCTATGATTGAGTATGCTAGTTCAATTATGTGGTTTTTGGAAATAAGTACATGTATTAGGTCATTGGGAATGATGTTTTGTGAAAGAATACCTTGCCTTTGGACCTATAGAAACTATTAAGGTATGTAGAGTCATTAACAATGCCTCAAATCACTACACATGATTTGGAAATGGTATCGATGGTGCTATGTATCCATGTCTTGGGGAATTGGGGCCTTAGACATGATTAGGGAGGAGGCTTAAAATTTAATACCTAAAAGAATATTCTAGCCATCCAAGGATAAGAAGGTTTCCTCCACTAAGTGTACATGGATTTATGATACTATTATTGACTTATGATTGAGGATGTTGGTGTTTGTAGGTGGTTTTGAGAAGTATTTACATGTCTTAGGGACTTGGAAATGATGTTATAGGGAAGAAGAGGTCATGTGTTTGGCCTTGAAGAAATCATTGAAGCATCAAAATCCATGAAGAATGCCCCAAAACACCACAGATGACTTCGTAGGGGTATCAACGGCACTATATATCTAGGTTTGTATCCTTACGACCTTATACATGGTTATTTGAGGAGAGCTAAAGAATGGGAACCAATGGAGTATTATATCCATCTAGGGATAAGAAAATTTCCTCTACCAACCACACATGGCATGTTCAAGGTATCATTAGCCTATAATTGAGGATGTTGGTTTCGTTATGTGGTTTTAAGTAGTATGTAGGTGGCTTAGGACCTTGGGAATGATGTTCCAAGGAATAATAGCATGCCTTTATCTCTAAAGAAATAATTGAGGCATATAAATCCATGAACAATGAATCAAGGAATGACACATGAATTCGCAAGCGTATCCATGTAACTATGTACAAGATTTGGGGACTTATGGCCTTGGACATGGTGAGTGGAAGAGAGTTGAATCTTGGGCCATGGGCCTAAATGAATCTTCTATCCATCTAGGGATAAGGAGGTCTCCTCCACCAACAACACATGGAATCATGATGTTATCAATGACCCATGATTTAGGATGTCAGTGGCATTATGTAGTTTTGTGAAATATGTACTTGTAAGGAATTATGAATGATGTTTGGATTAAGAAGATCATGCCCTTAGCCATAAATAAACCATTTAGTCTTCCAAATAGATTGACAATTCCTCAAAGCACTATGCATGACTTCACAAGGGGATCCATGGTGCCATGTACCCAAGTCTTGGGGGCATAGATACTTTGACATGTTCATGGGAGGAGACTTGAACCTCTAGCCCTAAAGTAATATTCTAGCGATCCAAGGATAAGAAGGTTGAATCCAACAACCACACATGGCCTCTTGATTATGACTAAGGATGTTGGTTCCATTAGGTGGCTTTTAGTAGTATGTACATGTCTTACGGCCTTGAAAATGGTATTCCAAGGAAGAAATAAATGCCTTTGACCCTAAATAAATAATTGAGGCATATATAGTTATGAACAATGCCTCGAATCACCATGCATGACTTGATATGGGTATCCATGATAGTATGGATTGATATTTTGTGGCCTTGAGGCCTTAGACATGGTTAGTGGAGGAGACCTCAATATTATACCATAAATGAATCTTTTATTCACCCAGGTCTAGGAAGTTTCCTCCACAAATAACACATGGTCTACTAAGGTTATCACTAGCCTATGGTTGAGGATGTTGATTCCATTAGTTAGCATTTGAGTAGTATGTAAATATCCTAGAGACTTGGAAAGGACATTCCAAGGAAGAATACCATGTCTTTAGCCCTAAAGAAACCATCAAGGCATATAGAAACATGAACAATTCCTTGAAGAATAACACATGACTTCGCAATGTTATCCTTGTCATTATATATCCAAGTTGGAGACTCTCTCCCTCCTTCTCCCTCCGCCTCCCACTCTCTCTCACCATTTCTCCATGTTTCTCCCCCCTTCGTCTTCCCTCATTACCACCACTAAACTCTAAAATTTATCTCTCAGACTACCCCCCTCTCTAACTCTACCTCTTTTCTTCTATGGCTCCCTCTACCGCCGTCGGTCTCTCACACACTCTCCTTCTCACTCTGCACCTCTCTATGTCCTCATCTCTTCCCCTCCCTCTATCTCATACCCTTGGTCCCTTTATATCTTCCTCCATCTTCTCCTATAGGCTTCACCTTCTCTCTTTCTATCTACCCCCTCATCCTCTTCGCTTCTTTCTCTTCTTCTCTCCCTCTCTCACTCACTATCATTCTCACTTTATCTCACACCCTCTTTGGTTATCTCTACCTAGACATCACTCTCTATACCAAACTCTCCACCTCTCTCTCATCCTTCTATATCTAACCCTCTTTTCTTCTCTCTACTTGGACATCACTCTCTCTATCCCACTCTCCAATTCTCTCTCTAATCCTTCTATCTCCAACCCTCTTTGCTTCTCTCTACCTCCTTCACTCTATCCCTACCACTCTCCAAATCTCTCTCTAATCTTTCTATCTCCCACTCTCCCTGATCTTTAACTCTACTCCTCGCCTCTTTCTCTCGCTCTCTCTCTCCCCCTTCATCTATTCCACTATCTATACCACCCTGTTTGCTTCACTCTACCTCCACCACTCTCTCCCTCCCACTCTCCACCCCTATCTCTAAGCCTTCTATCTCCCACTATCCCCCCTATTTACCTCTACCCTCCACCTCTCTCTCTTGCTCCCTCTATCCCCCTTCATCTCTTCCACTATCTCTCCCACCCTCTTTCTTTCTCTCTACCTCCAATGACTATCTCCCTCTCACAAGACAAATATTTCTCTATTTTCCTTCATTATTAGAACCAAGAAGTGTTGGATTTTAACTCTTTGACCAATTATTAATTTAAGGAATATATTAAGTTAACAATTTGTACATTCAATCATCAACAACGATTTAGATAACAGACTCGGTGAAAACTCACTAAAATATATTTCCTATAGAGATCAAGAAAATACACATTGTATATGGGCCAATTCACAATCATGAGCTGCTTTAAAGACACTTTAGTTGCCACATAAATATGTAAAAATAGGGAACCTATGACTTCTATAGGAAATTAAAGGTACTTGCATAATGAGTTTTAAGGCGATGTACAAATATGAATGATATGAAATCGAATAAGCTTTCACAATATATAAATTTTGCTTTTAGAAATTTTGTATAGTTGTTTCTAAAATTGGGTTTTTAAATTTTCAACACAATATAACATATATGTATCTGCACATGCAACACTATATGGACTAAATTATAGTATTTTTAAATCAAAATATGTACATATGTAGAGGACATCTTGTACTATTGAAACACTATTTTTCCAAAATTATTCATGAAGTTTTCCCTATTTATGGTTTTTTTAAGTCAAGGGACCCAATAAATAATGATGTGTGTGCATGAAACACTTTATGGGAATAACTTAATGTTTTTTTGTATGAGTGTATAGATCTCTCTTTCTTCTAGTGAAACATACACTTCATTTGAGGAATGGTGAAGGAAATCAAATGTTATAGTAGAAATAACAGAGCATTGTATTTTGGAATCGTGACATATTCCACTTCAAAATTTAATAAAAAATGGATAAAAGATAACGTCTAGATATGAAAATTTAGATATTTAGAATATGTAGAACCTACTCTACAAATATTTTTAATTTTATAAAAATTTATTGTGTTTTTCACAGCTAAAAGTGTCATTGAAATCAAGCCACCGCAAAGAGTTTTGGAGGAAAAGATAATAGCATTATTTTTTGTGTTGTTGTGCTTGTTGTTCTTTTAGTGATCCTAGTATTGTGAATTGTTTTAGAACATCACCTAATAAATTTAAGAAAAATCTAACACTTCCATCTTTCATGTAATATTGCATATGATATAATACAAAGCACTTGAGGCAATTGTTCACCCTTTATTTTATACAAATTCATTGTTGAATGCTTTCCTTTCTTTTGAAATGTTTATGGATTATTCATGATATGTTGATTGTATCCAAAGTTGTTGTCCATGAACTTAACTTGTCTTTTTCTATTACATTTTATGTATAAGCTGTTGAATTCACATTGCTTAGCATGCATTCTTTATCTTGAGAAAGAAACCTAATGTAACAAATACTTCCCCTCATCTTAATCCATTCATATTTTCCTACAAAAATATTTGTACATTTAAAATGATGCCCATCAATGCATTTATGATTACATGTAATAACTAGGTTGTTCAATGAATCAAGAAAGTATTAAAAGTGTTTTAAGAGTAATATCCCCGCTACTAAGAGCAAGCAAAACTACTTTCAAAACTGAAGGAAACCTCCTTTGAGCAAGATCAATAGAAATAACTCTTGGATTCCTTCATTGGCCTCAACACATAATTATATTCAAAGTCTAATCTAAACAACTATTACTCCCCATGAATGTGGAATAAACACATACTTATATACTAAGTCTAATCTAAACAACTATTACTCCCCATGAATGTGGGATAATACAATAAACTCACGGGATGACATATATATCATATTCATCCAACAACAATATACTAACAAAGTAAAGAGAAGGGTTGACATGGGTTCCTAACATCCCCTCCCTCTTAGAAAAGCTTTGTCCTCAAAGCTTTAGATGTGGACATTGTTGTTGAATCTGAAGAAGTGGTTCCCATGTAGCATCATCTGGTTGCATGTCGTGCCACTGAATTAATACCTTTGTGATGGATCGAGAGTGAATCTAAGAGTGTTCCTATTGAGGGTGGAATCCGACTCCAAAATGATGGATCCTTCATTATCTAGTTTTGGGAAAATTGTTTGTGCTCTGATGTTGATGCCAATAAATTTCTTAAGAGAAGAGACATGAAATACTAGGTGAATGCGAGAATAAGGAGGAAGTTACAATTTATAAGTAACGGACCCAATCGTATTAAGAACCTTATATGGCCCATAGAGCTTTGGAGCCATCTTATGAGGCCATTTGAGTTTCAGGGAGGATTGCTTTGAAGGTTGTAGAAAAAGAAAAACCATATCACCGACTTGAAAAGTGTGGTCAGAATGGTGTTTATAGGCTTGTTGTTTCATTCTGTTTCTTGCCATGTGAATATTGTCTTGTAAAATGTGAAGAATCTGATCTCGTTTTTGAAGAATTGTGTCAACTTCCTAAACTGGTGAACTCCTAGGGGTGTATGGAAGGAGAAATGGATGTGCCTAGCCGTAGAATGCTTCATATGGAGTCATTTTAGATGTAGTGTGGTAGGAGATATTGTACCACCATTCGGCAAGATGGATACACTTTTCCCACTGGTGTTGTTGTTCACAGGGGAAGCAACAAAGATAAGTCTTCAAACATCTGTCAATAACTTCAATCAGACCATCTGTTTATGGGTGATATCTTGAACTCATCTTCAGTTTAGTGCCAGTGTGGCGAAATAGATCTATAAAAAATTGACTTGTGAAAGTTGCATTGCGATCTGAGATAATGGAATAAGGGATTCCATGAAGACGGAAGATCTGGTCCATGAAAATTTGTGTGACCGAGGAGGTGGTATATGGATGGATGAGGGCACAAAAATGACTATATTTGGAGAGGAAATCAATCACAACCAATATCATTGTATTCCCTTCATATTTAGGGATCCCTTTAATGAAATCCATCAAAATATTTGTCCAAATCCATGTAGGGATTGGAAAGGGTTCAAGAAATCCCAGAAGGAGTGTCATTTCACCCTTGTGGCACTGGAAGGTATCACATTCAGCCACCATCTGTTGAATTTCCCTTTTCATTCCCTCATTCCCACTCATACTTTTTGAGGAACCCAGAGTGCCCTATTAATGGAGAAGCATGGAATTCATAGAAGATATCCTATGGAAGATATGTGCTATGGGGAAGCACTAGATGACCCTTGTATCTCAGAGAAGCACCATCCCAAGAGTAATGCGGTGAAACAGAAGGATTATTGGTTAACCACTGGATGATTTCAGATAATAAAGATCCATTGACATAGCCTTGTTGAATAGATTGAAACCAATTTGAAATAGGCCTAGAAATATTTGAAAGAGAAATATGGTCATCAAATGTGCAAGAAAGAGCATCCCCCACAAGATTTTCCATACCCTTATTGTAAGTGATTTCATAGTCATAACTGATGAGTTTGATAACCCATTTCTATTGTGTTGGGGATGAGACTTGTTTTTGCCGATTGGAAGAAAAGTCAAATTTTTTCCGACACGATGGAAGGCTCAGCAAGTTTTTGCCAATCGGAAGAAATTTTGAAATTATTCTGACACGTCAGAAGGAGAAGGGCGGGATGATTCGACATGTCGAAAATTTTTGGTGAGTTCGTCGATTGAAGGAAAACATAAAAATTTCCTGAAACAGATACTTTTGATAGGTTTTCAGTGGGATTTGCACATGCCAAAAAAGTAAAAAGAAAATTATGTGTATGATTTTTCCATATGCAGGTAAGTGATGTATAAATTCTTGTGAATGCTAGGCAACTAACAATTGTGTTTATTAACACATTTTCTAGAATCATAGTCACCTTCAAAGGAAACATTCGAGATAGTGCAGTTCGGTAAAGTTGGTTTGGCTAAGCCATGAGAACCTACGACATGTATGATGATGCACATAACCCCAACGAGTATGAGGAATATTTCATGGGGGGAAACATCTG
This sequence comes from Pseudotsuga menziesii, assembly GCA_001517045.1. NCBI lineage: Eukaryota > Viridiplantae > Streptophyta > Pinopsida > Pinales > Pinaceae > Pseudotsuga > Pseudotsuga menziesii. The sequence goes on along the minus strand of LPNX010124828.1, from coordinate 26,685 downwards.
TGTGGGAAATGCTGAGATATAATCTAATGGGAGAATATTTCCAGATACTCCCCTAGATTTTGCAGCCACCATGAGAAGCCTAAGGGTGGAGATGCAGAGTTACAAGGAAAATAATGAAAGATTGGTTAAGGCTCAGGAGGAACATAATCCCCTGAATGTAGCCATGCTGCAAAGTTTGACAGGAATTCAGAGGCGGATAAACTCTGAGTACCAGAAAAAAGAACAGATGGAAGTACGAGCGGTGCTAGAAGAAGAAAGATATCTCCTAGTGGTTCATCTGACTCCGAAGGATCCAATGGAGGTTCAAGTTCTTCCCACAAGAATAAGAGAAAGAGGAGTTACCAAAACTGTTCACGTGATGAATTTAAGAAGGGAAGGCCACCTACCTTCAATGGTGAGATAAAGAATGGTCAAGAAGTTGAAGCTTGGCTTCTTGGGATGAGAAAATATTTCCAAGTCCAAGACTGCTCTGGAAATATGAAGGCTAGGGTAGCCATCTTCAATTTTACTAGAAGAGCATCCATATGGTGGGAGAAATTCAGGAAAGTGAAGAAGATCAATGAAAGGAAGATTGTGTGGAAGCAGTTTCAGAAGTATTTCAAGTAGAAGTACCTATCTGACAAGTACTATGATGATAAGATCAAAGAGTTCCATGAGCTGAGATTGGGACAATAGATCATGAAAGAGTATGCAAATTATTTCTCAGAACTGTTGAGGTATGTCAGGTACATAAAAGAAGAAAAAGTGAAAATCCAGCATTTCCTGAGTGGATTAGCTCAGTCTTACAAATATAGAATTAAGTTTTATAAACCTAGAACTCTGGAAGAAGCAATAAGGAAAGTTGAGTACTGCTATGAGAAAAGCAAAGGAAAACATGATTACCACAAGACATGGAGGGACAAAACGAATGAGAATTCTGACCAAAGGAAGAAAGGTTTCAAACTTTCTAACTTCAAGAATCAACAGAAGCAGCCATCCCAAGTTGAGAAGCAGCCAACCATAGTGGTGGGAGAAAATCCCAGAGATCTACAATAGAATAGAGAACCACTCCAATGCTGGAAATGTGGAGGACCGCACATGTGCAGGAATTGTCCACTTGAGGATGGGAATGTAAGGCCAGCTTAAAACATTCAAGAAGCAAAACTAGTGGGTCATGTAGCAAGAGTCATCCCTAGGATTTATGCAGGGCTAGAGGACCACCAGGAAGATCACCAGTCGACTGTGGTTGAAGTTGGAGGTAAGATTGTTGAGCAATATGTTTCTATTTTAATTAACCATGGATCTACTCACAGTTACATTACTCCTAGAGTACTCAAGATTTGTGCTTTTAAGAAGTTAAAGCATAGTAAATCATGGTCAGTTAAGCTAGCCACTGGAACTAAGAGAAAGGTTAGTGAAGTGGTAGAGAAATATCCATTGGTAATGAATGGATTGGGTCACTTATGTAGATCTGAATGTTCTACCACTTGGTTCTTATGACATTCTAATTGGAATGGATTGGTTAGAATCTTAAAGAGTAAAGATTGATTGTTACAACAAGAATTTTGAGTGCTTGTATGAATAAGGAAAATCAAGCATTGTGAAGGGCATTCCAAAGGTAATTTATGTTAGGAAGATTTCAGCAATGCAGCTGAAGAAGTTCTATAGGAAAGGTTTCCAGTTGTATTCAATCCATGTTTTGGAGGCACCAGAGAATGTAACTCCTAGGTTGGAGGAATTTCATGTATTGCAGGAATTCATGGATGTGTTTCCTGATGAGATTCCAGGGCTTCCTCCAAAGAGGGACAGTGATTTCACAATTGAACTTGTCCCAGGAGCAGCACTGATGTCCAAGACACCCTACATGATCAGTACACAATAAATGTTATATTTCAAGATGCAACTGTAAGAGTTGTTGGAGAATAAGTATATCAAGTTGAGTGTGTCTCCTTGGGGAGAACCAGTTCTATTTGTGAAGAAGAAACATGGTACACTTAGGGTGTGTATTGATTACATACAGTTGAAGAAATTCATTGTAAACAATAAGTACCCTTTTCCTAAGATTGATGAGCTCTTTGATCAAATGAGAGGAGCAAAGGTATTTTCCGAGATCGAATTGAGGTCTGGTTACCATCAGGTGGCAAGGATGAAGACATTCATAAGAAAACCTTCAGAACAAGGTATGGACAATATGAGTTTGTAGTGGTACCATTTGGTTTCACAAATGCACTAGCTACATTTATATGCCTTATGAATAGTGTCTTCAGCAAGTATTTGGAAAAGTTTGTTCTTGTTTTCCTTGATGTCATTCTTATTTATTCTAAGAACGAGGAAGAGCGTGAAGAACATCTGAGGTTGAAATTGTGATTGCTCAGGGAGCATAAGTTGTATGGAAAGTTGAGAAAGTCTAAAAAAGGACATGGTTGAATATATTTCAAGTTGCATGAAATGTCAGCAGGTGAAGGTTGAGCATCAACACACAGCATGTTTGTTGCAGCCTTTTCCATTTCCAGAATGGAAATGGGAAGTTATTTCCATGGATTTTATTACAAGATTTCCAAAGACTTGGAGATAACATGATTCCATCATGGTTTTGGTGGAAAAGTTGACAAAGGAAGCACATTTCATATCTATTAAGTCCACACATAAGATTGAGGACATTTCAAAAATATTCATGAAGGAGGTTTTCAAATTGCATGGATTGCCTAAGGCAATAGTCTCTGACAGAGTACAAAGATGAACTTGAGCACTACTTACCATCCTCATACTGATGGGAAGACAGAGAGAGTGAATCAAGTGCTTGAAGACATGCTTCACATCTATGTGATAGACAAACCAACCAAGTGGGAAGATTATTTACACTTGGTAGAATTTGCATATAAAAATGGACAGCAAGCATCCTTGGGGATGAGCCCATATGAAGCTTTGTATGGTAGGAGGTGTAGGACACCAATGACTTGGGATAATCCAGTGAACAGGATTGTGTTTGGTCTATAATTGCTCAAGGAGATGGAGCAGGAGGTTGTAAAGATCAGAAAAAATCTAAAAGCAGCCCAGGACAGATAGAAAAGCTATGCTGATAAGCATAGAGTGCACAGAGAGTTCAATGTTGGGGATCATGTTTACCTTAGAGTGAGGGAAAGGAAGAGTTCCTTGAAGCTTGAAAGTTGTACCAAGTTGTCTCCTAGATACTGTGGGTCATTTGAAGTGCTTGAAAGAATAAGACCAATTGCATATAGACTTGCATTTCCTGCTAGCACTAGAGCTCACAATGTTTTTCATGTTTCTTTGCTTAAGAAATATGTACATGATCCTAACCATGTGATAAATTGGCCGGATGCAATCTAGGTGGAACCCGAGGGAGAGTTCTAAATCGAGCCAATGCGAATCCTCTACTAGAAGGTCACAATGCTATGGAATCGAGCCATAGGACAGGTAAAGGTGCAATGTGAGCATTACGGTCCTGAAGATGCTATGTGGGAGCTGGAGGATGCCATGCGATTAACACACCCATTTTTGTTCAATTTTTTGGAGCACTGAGGGAGGTACCAATGTAGCATTTTATTAAATTTTGTAAAGCACTAAGGACAATGCTATTGAAGGGGGAGGGGAATGTAACACCTTGGTTTTGACTTTGTTTTCTTTAAAAATGTATATGATGTATATATTGTAATTAATCATGGTGAGGAGCTAAAGGAAAAATCCACGCCATCGATTTTGCATTTTACGTTTTGGCGATTAAAATCGATGCATATGGTATTTCATGTTATCCCAACACATTATAATTTGGACATCATGTACATATGCAATTTAATTAAAATTCCCACAACCAACGATGTGAATGCAACATTAAATATATGGGGGCATGATTTCCTAAGGATAGGGGGGGAATATTCAAACCTTTAAGCCAATGGGGAAAAGACAAATGTCAAAGGGAAAACCCATCAAGCTGTCACCTTTCTTGTCTTATTTACCCAATCATTTATTACTTCCATAAATTGGTTGAGGAAGTTATTTCCTTGGGATGGGAAAGGTATGCAGGTCAAAAATTTGAATTGGGAAGAGCACCCATTTTTGGAAAAATGTGTTTTGAATTATGAGCCAAGTAAAATTCCCAAAATTATTTCTCATTTCCTCATGCATTGACATTTTTGGGGGAGCTCCTAGAGGTTTTTCTCATCCATCCTCCTTCACATTGGGCTCTTTCAGGAAGCTGGAGCTTTCTGTGTGTTTTCATTTCATGTTTTGGTTGTTTACTACATTTTCCCCATGGATGGGAGGTTATTTTTGGTAATTCCCAGTGGTTGGGTCACTCTCCCTCACGTTTTCTTGCCATTTTCCTCATTTTCCATGCCCAAGAAATTCGTTTTTGTGTTGCTGAGTGAACGGCCAGCAAGGATTCACTATTTTGGGATTTATAGTAGTTGATGTTGCTCATCAAATGCCAAGAATCATTGTTGAGTTCGAATTTCTCACCCATGGGTCGATTTCCCCATTTTACCAGTCTATTTTTGGATGAAAAATGTTTTTACTCAAACCCAGAATTTGCATTTTGTTGTGTGTGCACCCTTTTGTTTTGTTCTGAAATGGTTTGGAGTGGAAGAGGGAAGAATTAGCTTGATAAACCTAGTGTATAAAGGAACCACACACAGAGATCAAGAGGGGTTGGTTATTATTTCTTACACACCCTGAAGAGCATTGAAAGGGAAGGCATAGCCTGAGGGACTATGTAGCAGAGAAGGGGATGTTTCCTTCTGTTGGATGTGTAGGTGTTGGGAAAACCAAGCCAGATCTGCTGTAGGTGTCCATAGCTCTATGGTTGAGCTCACTAGCTTATAAATTCAGCATTCTACCTCCTTAGTAGCCTGATTAACCCAACTATGTTTGGCTCGGCTGAGGTTTGATGTGTATTTCGCTATGTGTGAGCATGTTGTAGTTCCCTTATTCCTTGTGGAGATCATTCCTAGGTCAGGGATGGCAGTGTTGCTGAGAAATTGATGAGCGCACTGGCCTATGGTTGGGTGGAACGTTGCAGTGACATAGCTGGTTGTGGGACAAGCTTCTTCATAAGATAAGTATCTCTTGTGTATTCACCCCTGCAACTGTATTTGGTTGTTTTAATGAATTATAATGAACATGATTAATGATGTGTTGAAATGAATTTGCTTCCGCTGTAGATTGCATTATGCATATGTAAATGTTTTATCTTCCATGCATTTTTCTTTTATGATGTTCATGGGTCGTAGATCCCCACTTAAATGATAGTAGAATACGGTACGTTGCATCCCCATTGGAGATGAGGGGATGTGAAAGGATAGCACATGTGGATCCTCACTGCCACTGACTATTTTACTAAATGGATTGAAGCCATCCCCACAAGACAAGCTACCGAAATAGTGATCATGCATTTACTGGAGGAACAAATTTCGTCAAGGTTTGGAGTTCCCAGGAAGATAATGATTGATAATGCTGCAGCTTTTAAGTCAAAGAAGATTGTTGCCTTTTGTTTCAAATACCAAATACAACTGGGGCATTCCACAATCGATTGTCCATGAGGAAATGGGTTGGTAGAATATTCAAATAAGAGTCTTATCAGGATCATAAAAAGTTGTTGCAATACAATAAGAAAGCTTGACACACAAAGTTGATCCATGCTTTGTGGGCTAACAGAATTAGTGTGAATAAGTCTATTGGAACTTAGCCATTTTAGTTGGTGTATGGCTCCGAGGTAAAATTTCCTAGCTCCCTGAGCTTTCCAGTGATGAGATTGTTGCAAGAAGAAGATCCTGAAACCCACCCAACCCAGAGAAGGATGTATTAGTTGGTTGAGGTGCAGCAGCAAAGGGAACAATTTTTTGACAGGACTCAGAAATTTCAGGACAAGATGAAAGAGATTTTTGACAGAAGGACAAAACCTGCTAATTTCCAGCTGGGGGATGTTGTGTTACAATGGGATGCACTTCATGAGGAGAAGGGGAAGCATGGATAATTTGATCATCTGTGGAAGGGACCTTATAAAATTGTTTCCTTCAGGGGAAAGAATTCCTATTTACTGGTGAAGATGGAGGATGGTATAGTATCTAGAGCTCTTGTAAATGGGAGGGTCCTCAAACACTAATTTTTGTAAAGTAATTTTAGTTTCATGTCATTGTAAATACCTTTTATTTTTAACATTTACATGTGTGGATAGCTCTCTGATGTACTTAAAGCCTGAGGTGAAGGAAGTAATGTCCCCTAAGAGGATTTTTCATTTGGTTTTTCTTTTTAAGCAATTTTGAAGTTGTAGACACATTTTTTTTTCTTCAGGATTCTTAAGAAAATTTGGGATCAGTCTCTTGGTCTACAGAGTTCTTTGCTACCTCATAGGGACGATAGCATCCTTGAGTTGGAGCCGTTGTTAGCACCTGTGCTAAATTTGAAGATTTTTTGTAGACGTGTGAGCACTATTTTGGGATAAAATAGTTGGCAAGGGGGTAGGCCAATGAAATGAGGAACAAGGCTTGAAAATTCATTATCATAGGACCTTGAAGGATGTAAATGAGGTATTATAGGTTATGTGGTGGAGAAAATGAATGGTGTAGATACATAGCATAGAAAGTTAATGGTTGTTAAATATTTTACCTAAGAAAAGATGCACGATTTCAAAGGAAGCATGACATTGGTAGGATAAGGTTAAATGGCATGTAGGAACGACCATCATATGAATAGGTAATGTAGATTGACGAATGAGGAATATTTCGCTGAGTAAATAGGTGCGGAGAAATGAGCTATGGAGGTATGTGAAATCTATTATATGTTCCATATTTTAATGGTAAAAGAATGAATGTTGTCCAAGATCAATGGTGGATGGGAATTTTGTGAATCCAACATGCACGAAGGATAAGGTATGTCAGGCCTGGGAAATCTGGTAGGGCCTCCTTATTCCAATGGCCACGATCTTGAGTGGGCCATATCTATGGTGGAGATGCATTTCGTAGTTCCAATGTGCACAAGAGATAAAAACATGTCGGGGATGTGGAATCTCATAGCACCCACACAATTGAACAGTCGGGATTTTAAATGGAGAATATCTACAGATGAGATGTATTTCACAGCCCAAACATGCGTGAAAGATAAAAAAAAAATTGGGGTTGCAAAATTTTGGTAGACCCCTCATCTTTGGACGGTGTAGATCCAATGGAGGGATGATCGATGGTCTTAGTTGATTTCACGATGAGGATGTGCACAAAGTTTAACAGTATGAGGGATTGCGAAATTGGACAGGGGACACATCGTGGGATGACTGATATTTATTGTAGAAATATCTACGGTCGTGGTTCATTTCTCAATCCAAAGGTGCGAGGAGGCAGAAGATCAGTGTATGTACGAAATGGAGATGAAGCATGGATAAAATTAAATGATGCATATTTCATCTAGTGGAAGAATAAAATCATTAGAGATGTTCTGAAACATCATTTTCAATCAAGCGAGATGACATCCCAGACATCGCATTGACGTTTTTGATCCAGTGTGTTGGTTACCCCATATTTCTTGTTTTATGTATTAAACATGGCGAATATGCCACCTTAGGAGCTTTTTAGGATTTGAAATAATGATTCGGGATTGATTCCAAATTTTGTAACTGAATTTGGCTCTGTTTTGAGGTTGGTCTCGGGAGCCCATAACACTATAAATGTAACCTCAATTGAGGAAGAAAGGGTTGAAACCTCTCATTCGGAAGCCTTAGTGCTGGGGTTTTGTAACTCTATTATTTTCTTGGAAGCTTTAATGAAAAGTATGATATGAGTTTCCTAAGATTCATCAAGTTCTTTCCTTTTCAGTCTGTATTTCCTTTATTTCCATTTTCATGTATGTGTTTTCTGCCAATACAGTTCTAGGTTGTATGCAAGGAATTCATTTCTGCTAAAGCTCCTTCCATAAAAAATCATATTTTTTATGTGTTAGTAATGGTTTTGATAGAATTGATCCACTAATAGGTGCCCTATTTTAATTATTGTCCCTTGTTATATTTATGCTAAAGGAGTTCCTAGAGATTCATCCATTGATAGATGCCTCTGGCTTTCATTGGGATTTTTCCTCCTTTCTATCTTTCATCACTTCAAGATAATTTGGCATGACCATAATAGCCATGTTTCCTCATATTACATAGGAAAATCACCACTCATTATTGTTGCAAGCCCCTTGAACATTTTCAGGTTGTGACTCCATTTTCCCAATGGTATTTCTTGTCTGTCTATTTCACCATCTTTAAATTTACAAATATATGGTTCCCCTAAAAAATATAGCCTTCTGAATGCTTGATTAAAGTCATATGTATAAGTGAATGTTTCTTTGACAAAGAGAGAGCCCTCTCTGACTGTATTCGCTAGAATACAATCTAAATATTGGTTTGAAATGGTTACCCTTGTGACTTCCTTCCATAGCCATAGGAAAATTACAGGGTGCTAACAACCTAGATCGTATATATAACATCACGTATGTAGGATATGATTATGTAAACCAACGGCTAATGTAAAACTTTAGTTGGCGGAGTGTTAGCTCCTGTACATGATATTATGGTGAAGTATTGGAAAACTGGAAGAATCAAATGCATGAAGTATCCATGAGAATATGCGCGATAATTACATGATCTGTGCGATGGGTAGGAATCGAGGAAAGTGATCTACCCACATATGAATGTGTTGCAGCTGCAACCGTTCTCCCCAAATTTCTTAAATTTTGGACCCCTCCTCATGATTTAGCATGTTCTTCTAATCGATTGGATCCTTCGAATTTTGGTCATGTTCGATTTTGGATGCTTCTACAGAATAACTCTCGCCCGGGTTTTCAATTTTTGATGGTGATGAAAATTGTTGAGGGTCGTAGTTTTGAGTTTGCTTGCTGGTCGATCGGATTAAGTTTCTTTGTTTTGGATCGCCATCGCGAAGGTAAAGCCGGTTTTTGTCCATTGTTGAACGTTGAAGAGCTGTCCAAAACACTTTAATCGTTTTACATCGGGTGTTGAAGAGCTGTCCAAAACACTTTAATTGTTTTTCATCAGGCATCGAAACTATGTTAATTCGGCTGCTTTTGTCCTTTTCCCTTCCGTCGTTGTGGCTCCCAAATCGGTTTAGAGTCCAAAGTCGAAATCGTTCCGACTACCGATGCGTGTTGACTTTTGTTTTCCTCTCCACCGTTGCGGTTGGCAAAGTATTTTGGCTTCCGATGTAATGTCTTTCAACTTCCAATAGAGCTCTTCCCGCCCGCATATCGGATGTCTCTAGCTCTTGTCTCTTCCGCCGTTGTGGCCCTCAAAGTCATTTAGCTCCCGAAGTATAAAGCCGTCCGACTTCCAGTTAAGCCTCTCCCTCCCACATTTCGCATGACTTTAGCCTGTGTCTTTTCCACCGTTGCAGCTAGGAAAACCTTTTCGCATCCGATGTTAAAGACTTCCGACTACCGATTTAGAACTTTCCCTCCCAAGGGATGCACCTGGCCGTTTTCTTATGGATTGGCCATTTCGGATGGTTAATTTTAATGTTTAAAAAACACCCTTCCAATGAATGATACACAGTTATTGATTGCAGGTATAACTCAATGGACTGTTGGGGCGACCAGGTGTGAAGGCGCGGCTTGATCAAATCGAAACCGGCATGGTCAAAAGGAAGACAAAGCGAAAGAAGAGACAGAATCGAAAACAACAAAAACGTGAATTTGAAAGGTCCAGCAGTTACTCAATTAATCATGAACAGGCGAAGAAAAATGGAGAGAGGGATACGAAACGCTCGAGAGATCGAAAGGTCATGCGTTGGGGGGAAACCCAAATGATTTACTATTTTTTTTAAATACTGGAAAGTTAGAAGTTATAGGGACTTTTTCCCTGGAAAAACTTGTAACCCATTTGCTTGTAAGAGAAACTATTTCATTTTACAATCAGAAACTGCAACTTTTTCCTGTTGGAGAAAGCGAAATGTGGATTGTATCAATGCGATTAAATGAGCAATGTTGAAGGGGAACTATTTCGTTTTTAGCTGTGTTTCATTAACTGTGAGAGTGTTTTAACTTCTTGAACCTTTGTTCTTGTTGAAATGTTCTTCAGTATATTTTGTGATGTTTTCCACTGTCAGTAATGAATGTTGTTCATAAAACAATTGGCTATCTGGTTGTTTAAATATCTGTACTTGTGCATGTGTCTTGAAAGAAGTATCAGCTATCTGTAACTCTTCATAATGCATGTACGAAATGTATTACTCACCAATGAATGATAATCCTGATCCCTAGGGATAGTTAGGTAGTTAGTTTATTTTCTTGTTGTATGTGATTTGGATGTTTGTGAGCCTTAAGACGAGAGGTAAGAACCTGCGCATCACATTGTGACTACTCCTTGTATCTCTATCACCCTGCATTGTTAATTAGGCACTTGCATTTCATAATTTAAGTCAAAAATACAAAAATTCGGTGGACCGGGCCATAACCGGTAAAGCCTTTGTTTTGTAGTTGACCTACGGTAGCCAGACCATAAACCGGACAGATTCCCTATATCGAACAGTCAACGGGCTAGTTGGGAACATTGATTGGGGAGAATCCCTTACTGTTGTTACCTACAATTTTTTGGGCCTCAACAGTTTTGGTGCTAGAAGGAGGGCCGCCAGTGTATGGCGGGCCAAGGAAACCCATTTTCCCGAGATTATTCCACCGGTAACAGTTCTGAAAGCAGTGGGTTTCACAATCCAATTTCGGAATAAAGAGAACATCTATATTCTGTTGGCAACGAAATTGTTAATGATATGAGAAGACACACTAGCGGATATGTAAAGAAGATTGGAGGATTGCCAATCATCCCTAAATTACCCAGAAGAGAGTATAAAAAGAAAGATTGTCCTGTAGCGGAAGACTCAGTGTTGGTCGGAGACTGGGAAGAACTTGTAGAAATATCCTTACAAGAAGTTGTACTACCTTTGAACCAAGAAGGCCCAAATACCCCTCACAGTTCTCCTGCTCGCACTCCTATTGGCTCACCTCCTCACTCTCCACCTAGACTCATGGCAGGAGTAAATGCTAATCCACCACCTGCATGGAGAGTAAGATCACCGTTAAACCTTACACCTCCATTACATGACCTACCTCAAGCCTTTGACAAGATGTTGCCCAAGCTCGACCCAAATGAGAAAATATTAGTAGATGATCACCTACAAAGTTTTTACTTGGAAATTAAAGGATTGAGGGCCGGGGAGTATAAAGATGTAGTCTGTAGATTGTTCCCGCATACCCTTAAAGGAGCTGTAGCATCATGGTACTTTGGGTTTCCTGCTAACTCTATCCCTGATTGGGATACCTTCGAGAGAATTTTCAGAAGTAAGTATGCAACTCAGAAAACTCATGCAGCCCTCATGAAAGGGCTGTGCGCCTTGAAGAAAGAAAGAAAGGAAAAGGTGCAAAGTTTCACACAAAGGTTTGTAGCCTATCTCAAGAATTTTTCTGAAACGGATAGACCTTCAGACAAAGTTCTGATTGAATATTATACTTCATCTTTAGGCCTTGATTTGGCCATGTTTACCAAAGGTAGGGCCAATCCTACTTTGACGGAAACTTATGAAGAAGCAGAAGTGGTGGAAGCTGAAAGAGAGAGCATTGAAGACTATCCAGAACAGTCGGGAGAGAAAGGTGTGGGAAGAAAATCTTTATCGTTTGCTAAGCCTAAGGAAGAAAAGTCGCCATATTTGGAAAATATGGCCAAAATGATGCAGAAGCTGTCCAACAAAATCATAGATATGGAGAAAGAAAAGGAAGCACAAAAGTTTTATAAATCATATTATAAGAAAAGAGAGGATAACCATCAGTCTCAACCTCCTCCTCACAATACTGCATCTATGAATTTAACAGAGGTAGGCATGGACAATTTTTGCACTTTCCATGAATAGCCACACTTTGAAAATAATTGTCCTCAATGGATAAACTCGATGACACTGGTCATGAATCAACTATTAGATTCTAGATTAACAGAAGAGGGAGATGAAGAAAGAAAAGAGAATTATGCTTCTACTTCTACTAAATAACAGGAAGAGGAAACCATGGCTTTATGGAATTTTGACTCGTTATTTGATGCTGAAGAGGAAAAGACTCACGGGTACAAGGACGTTATGGAAACCAACGTAGCCATAAGGAGCCAAGGGACGGTTAAGGAAGACATTCTTATACTCCCAAAGATTAAGAGGCTGCAGAGAAATGTTAAGAAGAAATTTCAAAACAAATCTTTGGCTGATAAAATTCCAGAGTTCACTATTACCAGCCAAAATCCTAGGCAAAATGACGCGCGGGCCAATCCAAGTGAAGAAAATGCTGATAAACCCCATCCCATTGAGTAGCCGATGGATTATGACATTGTGGAGGATTTAAAAAGGGTAAAAGCGAATGTTCCACTATTCGAAATGTGTAAAGTGCCACAACAAAAGGAAATACTGTTGAAAGCACTTGAAGCATCGGATGAGAAGCTGCCCGCTAACAATCAACCTCAAGAAGAAGAAGAAATTGGAGAAACCAACATGGGAGGTAAGTCTAAAAGCAAACATCCACCTTTCCTCCTCACATTTGAAATTTTCAATCATAATGTGCATAATTGCTTGGTAGACTCAGGGGCATCGGTTAATGTTATGCCCATATCAGTCTGTAAAAAGATCAATGGGCAGCCTAAGCCATCCATGTGGAGGGTGGTTCAGTTGGATAGGACAGATGTAAAGGTAATTGGTGAGATGGAAGACATCCTAGTCCGTCTGGCATCCAATGACAAAGTATGCCAAGTTATTAACATCGTGGTGGCTGATATACCAGATGCTTATGGTCTTGTCTTGAGCAGAGATTGGTCGGCCAAATTAAATGGATATTTTTCCTCAGATTGGTCACATCTGTGGTTTCCATACAAAGGAAGTCCGAAGCATATTAAGATATTAAGAGAACCTCACATGAAGTACAATGTTACTCAATTGGAGGAGAAAAATGTGCCAGTGGATTCTATATTGGGAAACTATTTTATTGAGTTGGAACCAGGGAATTACCAAGAGGAAGAATCCAGCAACACATCTGACACCCAGCATGATCTCCTTCGATTCTCACATGCTGATGAGATTGATTGTAATATAGTAAGCTTAGCAGTAGGAATAGATTCACATTCAGTAGTTAGTGATTTTTGGACTTTGTTTTTTGATGGCTCTAAGACATTAGAAGGGTCAGGGGCTTCTTGTGTCCTGATCGACCCCCAGGAGAATAAACATTTTCTTTCATGTAGATTAGAGTTTGAGTGTACTAATAATACAACTAAATATGAAGCGCTGGTGCAGGGACTAAAGAAAGCGATTGAATTAAAGGTAAGTAATCTAAAAGTTTTTGGAGATTCCGAAATCATTGTGAAACAAATTCGGGATCAAATACATTGTTTTTCTCCTCACTTAAAGGCCTACCCAAATGAGGTATGGGATTTGCTTAAATGTTTCAATGCATTCAATATAATTTCAATTCCAAGGCTTAAGAACGCAGCAGCTGACCTATTGGCCACATCAGCCACTAGATTGGTACCCACTAATAATCGATGCTCTGTTGAATTACTTTTCAATCCCTCTGTACTTGATATGATTACGAACCTACGAGTGTTTGATTATGACCAGAAAATCATAGAATGTTTAACGAATGACGAGGTGTTTAAAGGAGCGATCATAGACGATGAAGAGCATCAGGCTGAGATGAAATATGATAATTTCATTCCTAAAGGAGTCAGAACATTAGAAAAGATGTTTTATTTAAACGAAAAGTTCAGAAGACCAGCCAACGTGAAGACCCACAGCTCATCTCTGCAGTTTGAGTTGATTAATTTAGGGACTGAAATGAATCCTAAATTTGTGAATCTTGGAAAATGTTGTTCACCAAAAGAAAGAGACAAGTTCATCAGTTTGTTTAAACAATATAAAGATTTTTTCGCATGGACGTATGAAGATTTGAAAACATACGACACTAGCATCATCAAACACATCGTCCCTATTAAAGCAGGCGTCAAGCCATATCAGCAACTGTTGAGAAAAATGCATCCAAAATTTGAACCATTGATTCAAAGTGAAGTGAAGAAATTATTGGATGCTAGAATCATTTTCAAAGTCAGACACTTTGAGTGGGTATCAAATCTAGTACTAGTAAGGAAAAAGTCTGGAGAAATCAGGCTCTGCGTGGATTTCAGGAACTTAAACTATGCATCAGATAAAGAAAACTATCCTGTGCCACCCATGGAGCAGCTGCTACAAATGGTTTAAGGTTCTGAACTATTTTCATTATTAGACGGATTCTCTGGCTACAATCAAGTATTGGTAGCCGAAGAAGACAGATTGAAGACAACGTTCAGGACCAAATGGGGAACATTTACATACAGCAGAATGCCCTTCGGGCTTATAAATGCTGGAGCAACGTTTCAAAGGGCTATGGATATATCTTTCCGCGGATTGATTGGTTGAAGTGCTATAGTATACCTTGACAATATTACAATATTCTCGAAGAGAAGAGAAGAGCACACATTTCACTTAAGGCAAATTTTTGAACACTGTAAAAAATATGGCATCTCACTCAATCCTAAGAAGTGTGTGTTCACTGTCATGGAGGGCAAGTTGCTGGGTCACATAGTTTCGAAGAAAGGAATCTCTATAGATCCAAAAAGAATTAAGGCTATTGAACAAATCCCCTTGCCCCATAATAAAAAGGGGATGCAATCATTTATGGGAACGATAAACTTCGTGCGAAGATTTGTGCTTGATTTTGCTTAGATTGTCAAACCACTACAGCAGATGGTAAAGCAAAATGCACTATTCAAGTGGACTGAAATTGAGAAGAGCGCATTCAACAAAATCAAAACTATTGTTGCACATGCACCATCCCTGAAAAGCCCAGATTTTGACAAAGATTTCATTTTTTATACCTTTGCATCCGATGATTCACTAGCAGTTGTGCTCACCCAAAAGGAAGATGGGGGGGATGAATTCCCAATATCCTTTATGAGTACTGGTCTACAGGGGGGTGAATTGAATTACCCAGCTGTTGATAAACAAGCTTACGCTGTATTCAAAGCAGTAAAACAATTCAGACCTTATATTTTAAAAAATAGAACCAAGGTGATCGTCCCCTACCCAGATGTAAGGTCTCTTCCTATACAGAAGGAGTTGGGAGAAAGAAGAGGCAACTAGGTAACAGCTCTTCAAGAATACGACCTTGAATTCAAGATAGCATCTATAGTTAAAGGACAAGGGTTGTGCAAACAGATGACTGAAAATGGAAAAAATGAAGAACACGCTTGGGAAGATGAAGCCGAACTACATGTAATGGAGGTATGTCCTTTGTTTACAGCTCCCGAGTCTTGGTATAGGGACCTGGTGCATTACCTGTAGGCGGGTCTGTTGCCAGAACACTAGAGTTCCAAGCAAAGAAGAGCACTGCGTCTTAAATCAGCTTCCTATCAACTTGTTGAAGGAGTATTATTCAGAAAGAATTATGACGGGGTTCTTCTCAGATGCTTAGAAAAGGAAGATGCAAAGAAAGTAATGTCAGAATTGCATGACGGTCCTGTTGGGGGACATTACTCAGGAGATACTACAGCCCACAAAATTCTCAGAGCCAGTTACTATTGGCCTACGCTCTTCAAAGATACACACGCACATGTCAGAAAGTGTGATATTTGCCAAAGGTGTAGTGGGAGACAACCTAAAGCAGCAGCACCCCTAAATCCCGTGATGATCATGGATCCATTTGAGCAATGGGGGCTAGATATTATTGGAGAAATAAAACCAAATTCCTCTCTACAGCACAAGTACATTATGACCGCTACTGATTATTTCACTCGCTGGGTCAAGGCTATCCCACTACGCAACATAAATGAAGACGAGGTCATCAGCTTCCTACAAGACCACATCATGACCAGGTTTGGAGTTCCAGTTTCGTTAGTTTTTGATAATGCTAAGTAATTTTCGTCAATTAAATTGACTGCATTTGCTCATGATAAAGGGATAAAATTGCATTATTCTACTAATTACTATCCACAAGGAAATGGCCTAGCTGAATCCTCTAACACAAATCTGATTAGAATTTTAAAGAAGACTGTGGTAGAAAACCAGAGGAGTTGGCACTCAGCATTACCAAATGCCCTTTGGGCCAATAGAGTCACCCCTAAGTCTACGATTGGAGTGTCTCCATATACCCTTGTCTATGATAAAGAAGCCATCCTTCCTCCCAATATCATGCTACCACCTTCCATACTAGCTCAAGAGTCTAGAGGGTCGGATGATGAAGTTTTGCAAATAAGAATATATAATCTCCTGAAAGCAGAAGAGGATAGATCTAAAGCCAGAGAACGCTTTAAAAAGCAGCAAGAGTTAGTTAAGAGATGGTTGGACAAACATAAAGCTGGAACAAAAGACTTTGAAGTAGGAGACTTAGTCCTCAAATGGGATCACCCCCATGATGAGAAAGGAAAGCACACTAAATTCCAACAGTTGTGGATAGGCCCTTTTCAGATTGCAGCAAATCTTGGCCCTTCTACTTACAAGTTGCAGGATCTACAGGGGTGGGAAGAAAACTTACCAGTAAATGGTTTGGTTCTCAAGCCTTATTTTTCCTGAGTTTCTTTGAGTTCTTCTGTCTTGTATATAAATAAGCTGTTTAGCTGTCTTTTGAGTCATGTTTTTTAGTTTTTTTTAGTTTAAGTTTTATTGATTTCAATAAAGGGAATGAACCCGCAATCGCATGGGGAACATCAAAATGTTTGGGAATGATAAACGTTTTTGGGTCTCAGACTAGGTGTTGCTAAAAGAACTTCTTCTAGTTTAGCAATTTTCTCGAATAAGCTCCGTGTGCATTGAAGTCCTGCTTAACCCCTGTAAAATAAACCGGATCCGAAGAGTCTGGAATACTATGTTGAGGCTCCATCCACGTCACACTTAAAATGTTCTAAGGAGCGATAGCAGAGGACCCATGGAAAGGAGCAAGGGGAACAGTATATTAAATATAAATGATCCCATGCCAAGAAACGAATTCCAAAAGGCAAATAAAGAGTCAAAAAACTCCTATGAAAGCATCATAAATCAAAGCAGGTGCTGAATCATAAGTACTAGATAGCCGAAAGATCCTCTCCATCCGTGAGCTGAAACTTGAAGTGCACTACTCACACAAAAGGACACTATGGGATAGAGGATCCTGAATTAAGATTCAATAAGAATGGCATGCAAGAGGACTCATATATAAAAGGGACAAAAGTCCAAAAGCACAAAAAAGTGCTAAAGCGGCATGGGAATGAGGAACAAACAAGTATTTATGTTTACCATATGCTACAATCCTGTGGTGTCCAAGCTATCAGCTACCTGAAGACAAAATTAATAATGAAACTTAGCCTCTGGCCTCAATAGAGTTATCCAGACTTGCAAATCTTAGTTTCCACTCTCCCAAACTGGACTATCATCAATGATTAAAGGTACACACTTCTGTCATTTGAGAAATCCCGATAGCTGGAAGAATTCCATAGATGCATTTGTTGTTAAATAGTCTGTCACTCAGAGACTGATCGCCCAGAGATCTAGGTTCACCAGGTAATCGCCAATTGTTGCAGCTGCAACCGTTCTCCCCAAATTTCTTAAATTTTGGACCCCTCCTCATGATTTAGCATGGTCTTCTAATCGATTGGATCCTTCAAATTTTGGTCATGTTTGATTTTGGATGATTCTACAGATTAACTCTCGCTCGGGTTTTCAATTTTTGATGGTGATGAAAATTGTTGAGGGTCACAGTTTTGAGTTTGCTTGCTGGTCGATCGGATTAAGTTTCTTTGTTTTGGATTGCCGTCACGGAGGTAAAGCCAGTTTTTGTCCATTGTTGAACTTTGAAGAGCTGTCCAAAACACTTTAATCATTTTACGTCGGGCGTTGAAGAGCTGTCCAAAACACTTTAATAATTTTACATCAGGCGTCGAAACTATGTTAATTCGGCTGCTTTTGTCCTTTTCCCTTCCGCCGTTGCGGCTCCCAAATCGGTTTAGCGTCCGAAGTCCAAATCATTTCGACTACCGATGCGTGTTGAATTTCGTTTTCCTCTCCGTCGTTGCAGCTGGGAAAGTCTTTTGGCTTCCGATGTAATGTCTTCCGACTTCTGATCGAGCTCTTCTCGCCCACGTTTTGGATGTCTCTAGCTCTTGTCTCTTCCGCCATTTTGGCCCTCAAATTCATTTAGCTCACGAAGTATAAAGCCGTTTGACTTTCAGTTAAGCCTCTCCCGCCCATGTTTCGCGTGACTTTAGCTCGTGTCTTTTCCACCGTTGCGGCTAGGAAAACCTTTTTGCGTCCAATGTCAAAGCCTTCCGACTGCCGATTTAGAACTTTCCTACCCAAGGGATGCACCTGCCCGTTTTCTTGTGGATTGGCCATTTCAAGTGGTTAATTTTAATGTTTAAAAAACACCCTTCCAACGAATGATACACGGTTATTGATTGCAGGTATAACTCAATGGAATGTTGGGGCGACCAGGTGTGAAGGTGCAGCTTGATCAAATCAAAACCGGCAGGGTCGAAAGGAAGACAAAGCGAAAGAAGAGACATAATCGAAAACAACAAAAAAGTAGATCTGAAAGGTCTAGCAGTTACTCAATTAATCATGAACAGGAGAAGAAAAATGGAGAGAGGGATATGAAACGCTCGAGAGAACGAAAGGTCATGTGTTTGGGGGAAACCCAAACGATTTACTATTTTGTTTAAATACTGGAAAGTTAGAAGTTACAGGGACTTTTTCCCTGGAAAAACTTGTAACCCATTTGCTTGTAAGAGGAACTATTTTGTTTTAAAATAAAAAACTGCAACTTTTGTCTGTTGGAGAAAGCGACATGTGGAATGTATCAATGCGATTAAATGAGCAATGTTGAAGGGGAACTATTTCGTTTTCAGCTGTGTTTCATTAACTGAGAGAGTGTTTTAACTTCTTGAACCTATGTTCTTGTTGAAATGTTCTTCAGTATATTTTGTGATGTTTTCCACTGTGAGTAATGAATGTTGTTCATAAAACAATTGGCTATCTGGTTGTTTAAATATCTGTACTTGTGCATGTGTCTTGAAAGAAGTATCAGCTATCTGTAACTCTTCATAATGCATGTACGAAATGTATTACTCACCAATGAATGATAAGACTTCTCCCTAGGGATAGTTAGGTAGTTAGTTTATTTTCTTGTTGTATGTGATTTGGATGTTTGTGAGCCTTAAGACGAGAGGTAAGAACCTGCGCATCACATTGTGACTGCTCCTTGTATCTTTATCACCCTGCATTGTTAATTAGGCACTTGCATTTCATAATTTAAGTCAAAAATACAAAAACTCGGTGGACCGGGCCGTAACCGATAAAGCCTTTGTTTTGTACTTGACCTACGGTAGCCGGCCCGTAAACCGAACGGATTCCCTATACCGAACAGTCAACGGGCTAGTTGGGAACATTGATTGGGGAGAATCCCTTACTATTGTTGCCTGCAATTTTACGGTCCTCAACAGAATGTTTACCTAACCTCACATATTTTTTGACATAATTTGATCAAAAGTCTTAGAATTGTAGAGCTTGTCTGCCTTGGACTTTTTGCTGAAATATAAACTTGCTAGATGGTGGGGTACACATAGAGAATCTATCTCTGAATGGACAAAATGTCAAATATTGCTAGAGATAAGGTTCGAACAAGAGATCAACTATACTAGTAGAAAGTATACAAGATTGAATAATCCTATCAAACATATTGAGTATTGTCACATGACATGGGAGGCATGTTCAAAACAAGAATGGGTACATCAATTTATACACACACTAGACATGATACCAAGGAATTAGTATATTTTAGTTGAGCTACGATGAGGAACTCTCGAATGGGATTAGTTAGATACCAGTTTTATACATACATTTGAGTTTGTAGATTACCATCCTTCAATTGATGTTGCATTGCAAGTGATCAAGACAAAGATATTTGAATATATCCCCGTGGAAATGAAAAACTTCAATCAGAACAATGCGACAATCAATCACGGGATGGAGTGTTATAACGTGACAGGAGAACTTGATGAAGATGACCTACTTGATGTAATTATTCTAGAATCTGAAGTTACGTGCACAATGGAGGGATTTGGTATTCTAGCAACTAATTCTTGAATCCACTAAAAGTTAAGAAAGTTAATATTGGCTCCCGAAAGAATCCAAAATTTTCCAATATTGGAGATTACTGGGATGATGAGACTGTTGGGAAGATCACAGAACTATTGCTTGAGTTTAAGGATATGTTCCCTACAAAATTCTCAGAGATGAAAGGAATCATCAGAGATCTTGGAGAAATGAACATACCTTTAAATCCCGACAAAAAACCGGTCAAACAACGACCATACCAATTGAATCTATGGTAAAAAGAAAAGGTCAGGGCTGAGCTGGACCGAATGATAGATGCAGTTATTATAGAATCTAGTGAATAATCAGAGTGGATCAGTCCCATAGTAGTGCAAGACGAGAATACCATAGGTGAAGTAAGGATTTGCATGGACCTGATAAAGTCGAACGATGCTTTTTTACATGACCCATTTCAGACTCCATTTACATATGAGGTACTAGAGAGTGTCAGGGGTCAAGAAATTTACTCGTTCACTAATGGCTTCTATAGATACCATCATATTAGAATAGGAAAGGAAGACAGACAAAATACCACTTTTGAGACGGAATGGGGGTGTTTCCAATACATGGTAATTCCCTTTGGACTCAAGAATGATCCTGCTATTTTTTCCACAATAGTAGTGGTTTCCTTCAAATATTTCATTCATAAATTGCTTGAAGTCTACTTCAACGATTGGACAATATTTGGGCTCATTAAGGATCATATTGAGAGCCTTGGGATGATGCAAGAACATTGTTTCGAGTATCAAATTACATTGAACTTAAAGAAATGTATCTTTTGTGCCTCGTTTGGAATTTTGTTGGGCCATGTGGTTTGTTGCGATGGAATATTGGTCTATATTTCTAAAATTGTGATCATCCTTGACCTACCAGCACTGGCCATGGTTAAGCAATTGCATGTAATATTGGGACATACATGATACTACAAAAAATTCATCAAAGGATATGTGGAGGTGAGTGCTCCGATGGAAAATTTGTTGATAAAATATGTTAAGTTCTAGTGGATGGATATTTTCCAAGAGAGTCTGGACACTTTAAATAACAAGATGGTTACAACACCCATACATGTATTTTCATACTGGAAAAAATAATTCCACATACATGTTGATGCATCGTATGTCGTGCTCAATGTGATACTAGCACAACTTGGTGAAGGATCAATCGATCATCCTATTTCCTTCACTAGAAGGAAATTATCAACTATAGAGAAGAACTATACCACAACAGAGAGAGAAGGATCAACTATGGTATACACTCTACTGAAATTTAGACACTATTTGTTGGGTGGACATTTCAAGATATACATAGATCATTTAGGATTGAAATACCTAGTTAGTAAGCTAATATTGGGTGCGAAGATCTGTTGATGGCTTCTCCTCTTTTATGAATTTGATTTTGAATTCATTGTTAAGCCTAGTTGATTGAGTTCAAAACTAGACCATCTCTCAAGGATAGAAAGTGGTGAAGAATATGGTAACCTCAATGAAAGTCTCTCTGATGCGCAACTATTTGTGATAACCGTGTTTGATGATCATTACAAAGACATCATACATTTTTTTAGTATGATTTATGCACCAACTGAATTTACCACTGTGCATAAAAAATAGTTTGTTGTGCGAGCTACAGACTCCCAATTCATCGTTGGACAATTATATAAGATGGGACCTGATGATATTCTTCATTGCTACATCTTGGAACATGAGCTATCGTTTATTTTAAATGAAGCACATGCTAGTATCACATGAGTCCATTACGCTAGAAAAGCTAAAGTAAGAAATATATTGCAAGCATGATTGTGGTGTCCCACCATGAAAGTGGATGCCTGAGAATACTATTGCAGTTGTGATGTCTTCCAGAGAACTGGGAATTCATCGTGATGAGATGCAATTCTATTAGTACCCCAAATAAATTTGTAGGCATTTGATAAATGGGTCGTAATTTTGGGGGCCATTTTAGTCGTACAAGGAAGCGCACAGGTGCAAGATATATTATTACTATTATCGATTACCTGACTATATGGCATGAAGTGGCGCCAGTAAAAGATTGTATGGCTGCGACTGTTGTTAATTTTTTGTTTT
Organism: Pseudotsuga menziesii; assembly: GCA_001517045.1. Classification (NCBI taxonomy): domain Eukaryota; kingdom Viridiplantae; phylum Streptophyta; class Pinopsida; order Pinales; family Pinaceae; genus Pseudotsuga; species Pseudotsuga menziesii. The sequence goes on along the minus strand of LPNX010124828.1, from coordinate 4,454 downwards.
AAAATGTTGTTACGAGAATCAAATTCCGAAAATTTTTGATAAGTGACTAAAGTACGCATTTTTTCAATCAAGTGATTAAGGAACTCATGGAAGAATTCTAGATCTAGCATAGAAAGAAAAATCCATATCACCCTCAAGCGAATGGCTCTGTCAAAGCATTTAACAAAATTCTAGAAAATGTGTTGACAAAAATTTGCAATGTCCAAAGAGATGACTGGGATCAGAAAATTTCCATAGTACTATGGGAATATCACACGACCTGCAAAAATTTGACATGATGAACTCCATTTCGCTTGGTGTATGGATAAGAAGTTGTGATTCCGATGGAGTATATTGTACCTATCCTAAGGATTGTTGCGATCATCGAGATGACAGATGTTGGTGTTGTCGAAGAAATATTGACACAACTGATATAGTTGGAAGAAGATTGTGTTTTCAAAGGATACCATCAAAATGTTAAGAAAGAACAGCAGAAAGTATGTTGTGATCACCACATCAAGAAAAATCAGTTTCGGGTCATAGGACTTGTTCTACTATATGAAAACACACTCTTCAAGCTTCTGGGTAAGCTAAAAACACACTATCTTGGACCATATATTGTAGATCATACCAACGTAGATCCAAATCCTAGGCTCTATCAAGCGTTGAGAGGGATCATAACTCTTGAGGTGCAAACCTCTTCTTAGGTATTGCACTCAATGAACTATCAACTTTGGTGTGTCCTATATATAGCCATTGATTTGCTTCAAACCAAAAGACACATAATTCAAAAAAATATCGTCATTCTATGGCCAATTTCCACTAGTAGAAAATGAGAAATTAATGACTAAAAAAATGACTAAAATCATGCTATAAACGACTATTTTTGAGTCGGTGACTAATAGTAGCAAATTTCCACTATCTTATAGTTAGTCGTATTTCACTAGTCATTAATAGCTTGACTTAGTAGTCATTGATTTAGTCATTGATTTAGTCATTGATTTAGTCATTGATAGACAACATTTTAGTCATTGATAGTCATTGATTTAGTCATTGATAACCAATGATTTAGTCATTGTTTTAGTCATTGATAGTCACTGATTTAGTCATTGATTTAGTCATGGATTTAGTCATTGAGTTGGTCATTGATTTAGTTGCTGATTTAGTCACTAATTTAGTCACTAATTGCAACCATTAATGACCAAATATACGACTAAATAAACTACTAGATGTTAACATATTAATGACTAAGTTAAATACAACCAAGATATGAGAAATTAGCTACTAATAGTCGTATATATGTCAATTTAGTTGTTTCTGTAGTCACGAATTTATGATAGGGCACGGAGGAATCGAACCACCAACCTCCTGCCTAATTATAGGCAGGCGCTCTACCATTGAGCTAGCACCCTTTAAGAAGTTGTTATTGCTTGACAATGATGATATTCAAACAAATTTATGATAGATATCAAGCTACAAACTACATAATTATTGCTTTGAGGGACATAGATTGAAAAGCTATCTTTAGAAAGTCTAACACAAACAATACCAGATGACACTGAAGCTGCATTTGTTCTTTCACTTCTTGCTATTTCAATGTGCCCACTGCCCAGCTTAGATGAACCCTTGTGTGTGTCAGAGGACGAATTATTCAATAGACTTTTAAAACCTTCATGACTCCTACATTTCATAGGAGGATCAACTAAACTGGCATTCTTTCCATGGAAAGCTTCCCCAACGATATTTACACGTGAATTTAATTTTATATATGTTCCACTCATTGCATTAGGTTTGGCATCAATATGTTTTTTATATATAAACGTTGATGAGTACTGCGCACCCTTATTGACCAATTGCTTGCCATGATCAAAACTCAACCCTGATGCCGCAGCTTCCACCACCAAAGTAGGGATATTTAATGTTGGAGACACTGAAAGTGAATGAGATGAACTTGTTTTAGGATTAGAGAAGCCCTGAACAGCTGGAATCCTCATACTAAATGATTTTTCCTGTACAGCATGGGAGCCCCTGCAACAACCATTAATGTCTAAATATTACTAATTTCAAACAATATCTCTGTCATATAACATGAAAAATAGTAGAAACTTAGATAGCTTGTGTAAATAATCAAGCATCTATCAAAATACAAAAAATATTCATAAATCTAAAATCCATGAGTAAGAATAAATGGATCCCAAATACCTTTCTGAAATCATGATCTAGCAAGTTATCAACCAACTTTGCTCCAGGAGAAAAGAATCCCCTCCCTAAAGGGCTATATGTCACAATTCCAATACCGAGCTCCCTGTAATGAAAGTTTAAATTTGAAATTTGAAATTAATACTATTAGGAAAGTGGCCACATGGTAAATATGAACTCCAATACCTCTACCTACAAGTAGGAATAATCTCATCCTCTACATCCCTAGTCCACAAGGACCACTCTAATTGAACTGTTGTTATAGGATGAACATCATGAGCTCTTCGAATTGTTGATGCAAAAGCTTCAGAAAGTCCAATGTATTTTATTTTCCCTTCATCAACTAACTTCTTCATTTCTCCAATCTGTAATAGATACACAAACAAGACATGGCTAGTTTAGTATATAAAATTGTAAATTAAAAGAGTACAACCTAGGAAGAAATACATCAATGAAAATATGAAAGTGACCATCAATGTGAAACTTTCTGTAGTAAAAAAGAATAAACATCCATATCTGATCATGGTTCAAATTTCAAATTTTGTAGTTGGTATAAGAAGGGCAAGCAGAATATAGTTGCCACCTTGCCTTGAAGAAGTTCAACTTTGTGTAGGGCCTAAAAGATTAGGGCTGATGTGCAGGTTGAGTAAAACAATTACAAATGAGCTTTCAAAATAATTACCAGCATTCAGTATCAATCAAATATCTCTCCAATTATGAATGAACACTAAGTTTTCTGAGTTTTGAGCTCAGCGTTTACTAGAAGAAAGTGCACGAATGCCTTATACTTCTCATAGCCAAGCATGCATGTTATACAAGGAATAAGATCTGAGTAATCAACTGTCAAAATGGAACGAGAAAGGAATCTCAGCAGTATGAATGTAGGAATGCCTTATACTTCCCAAAGCCATGCACGCATGTTATACAAGGAATAAAATCTGAGTAATCAACTGTCAAAATGGAACGAGAAAGGAATCTCAATAGTATGCCAATGTTTCAAAAGCATGACCACAAAAGTAGCACCAAACTGTATTTTTCAGGTCTGCTCCAACCAATTGTCATCCCAAGTGAAAACAGGAAAAATCCATCTATTGGTTTCATCGTAGTTTTGTCAAATGAAATCCAAAAGAATAGGAAGACATATCAGAGCTAGGAGGATAACAATGTATTTGTCTTGTAATCAACAAACATAACAAGTTAGCTTAGTTCACTTGCAATCTATAAGTACAGAGTGCCTAGTTGAAAGTTTAATAAGATCAAAATCAAAATGTAAGGATGTTAGTAGTTAGCCGTGAGAATAGGTCATGTCATGGGGTCATGCCGTGTTTTGGTCCTTTGGCCCTGTTACCACTCAGGATGAGCTTCTCAAAAAGTTCATCTCCATTGATTCAATGTCGATGGTTCATGGATATATTATTGGATGAACTTCTAATCAAAAGTCAACATTCAGCATTGACAGTTTGTGGAAAAATTAGCAGATGATTTAGCATCTACTGTCCATGAGTGCTTTAGCCAAATTTAGCACATAGTCACAGATATTCATTCTCAACATTAAAAAATGAACAGGATTCTTGCTTGTGGTCTTCCGATCAGTTTTTCTTAAATATCAGTTCATACTCATAACAGTAAAGAGCAGACAAGTTTTTTTTAGTTCAGCAAGTTTAATATGCTTGCATATGACATGCAATATTTGATGCATGCATGGTAGGATGAGAGCTTCAAAAGGATACTTTCAGTTTTCCTAAGACTTGTCTTTGTGGGTAACTTTGTATTTTCAGAAAGTCCATATCTTTTGAAATTAATCACATTGTCAATTACACTTTATGGAAATGTGCACTAGCTGGCAATACAACTGATCTTTCCAGGAAATTCCTTATGACGGGTAAATTTCCTTTCAAGGGAGCAAAAGGTGCTTTAATTTGATTGATCATAATATCTATTAATATGGAGTCGACAGATAGGGATACACTATACAATCAAGGTATACATACACTTTTCCTCAGGACTTTTGTTGTTTCTTGTGACTTATTTATTGGGGATATTATATATCCCATAGAGTCTTGATACAAACTTAAACTATAACCTAATTCACCCAATAGTCTTGACCCTCTTCCATATACTACTCCCTAGCCTTCCCTAAGTGACTGCTTAACCTGCAGCCTAACTACAAACCTTAGGACAGACCCTTACACAACCCTAGTTCCCAAAACTAAACCCTATCCTCTATCCTACCCTTAGGCATGTCAAGGAAACATTTATTTCCTAACAGCCCTGAA